>JPKZ01001291.1:154486-208396 GCA_000803305.1 Toxocara canis
GGGGGGAGGGTGGGGATAACGGCGCTGAAAACAGAAGTATCATTCACCTTGGGCAACTGCGGTAAGAAATGGATGGCATGAAAAGATGAACGTATATGCCATTTAGTGACTTCACCTCCATTCATTTTTTTCTTTTTTCTTTTCTTAATGTTGGGCATTAGTTTGATCAATATTCTCCTCATTTCTGAAAAATTTTCTTCCATGAATTTACTTAGATTTGCGTGACTGTCTGATGACGGCTTAATGAGTAGGGATGTCACAAAGCTGTATTTAAGTGAAAATTTTTTGGGAGGAAAAATAAGTCCCACTTCAAGAGCAACAATGAAAACCTTGCGACATTTTTCAGCTACGAGAGTTCCATTCGAAGCTATCGAGAATGACAACTATATTCGATCGCTAGTCACCTTACTAAGTGATTAATAAGCCCACAAATCGATCAGTCAATAAAATAAAAAGAAATGATCATGCTCACCTAGCGCCAGCAGCGATGAGCGCTGACAGGACTTTGCCAGGTGAAGCATGTTTGACCATTTCTTCAAGAGAAACCGTTGCATCGTCACGTATGAAGGCACTGCTCACGTCACCTGCCTTTTGCATTAGCACCAAACAAACCTGAAACAGTTAGTTTTCATTAAGTAATGCATAGAACGAGTTATGATATCCAATTACAATACCTATCACCACAAATGATAAGTTGTTTACAGTCAGATTAAATCAGTATTGTTTTTAAATCACAGTAAAACCTACCTTACATCTAAATTAGCTAACGTACAGCATCAGGGCGAGATTATGGAACTATGTCGATGTGAGTATAAAGGCGATAGGCGCACAGGTACAATAGGGCAGTTTCAGATTCAGCCTGTATTAGAAAAATTCGTTCGTTGTTTTGTCGTTGCATACGCATGTCAAAGCGATCTAGCTTCCTGATCTCGTTCAAGCGTCTTCAACCCTCGAATTTAAGCATAGCATTCCGTTTGAGTTTTAAAGAGTGCATTTATAAGCAAGAATTATTGACTCAGTTTTAACAACGAATTATGTTTAAAATATATAACATAACCACGAACCATACATTCAAAATAGTGATTTATTGCATTCGACAAATTGCGTTTAGTTTTAATCGTGAATCTCGTTATATTATAACAAATTACTTTGTAAACTACTACACTGAAAGCAGCCAAAAAATTTACCTATTAATGACATCGATAAAGTACTACACTAATTAAATGTGCAAATATTTTCGCATTTTTAAACTTCATGCTGATATATTAAGAGAAATCGAATCGTCATTTGCTCTAAAAATGCTCACACACTAAACAAGCAGTATAAGTAATGGTTGAATCGAGGTGGTGCATTCATTTGAAAGTATATGCCGGTCATTTATAATACAACACCCCAGCCATAGTCACCCCATGCACACATCGTAAAGAGTTATAGTCTGTGGGAGGATTTCGCGTCATTTTTGAGATCAAATTAATGAATTGCGACTGGTTATTGTTAGTGCGATAGCACCGATTGAAAGTCGATTTCAAAATCCTTCCTAATCAAAGCTTCATGTCATAACATCTTACTAGTACTGTTCGTTAGAAATTCGTCCTGTTATTAGGACGACTGCTTAGCAGATAACATTAGTAAGGCCACTAAGATATCGGTTTACCTTCGTGAGCAATGCTAACAGCAATGGCAACTACGGCACTAACGATATTCATACTTATAATGATGTGGATCACACCTATAAGGGATAACTGTAACAGAAAAGTTTATTACGAAAGCCGATTTCATATAATCCTTGCGTCTTTCGCATGATCTACAAGACTTTCACCTATGCAGTTAATCAACGAATAAGAAGAAAAACCCTTACTCGGCTAGTGAGAGATTGTGACGTTCAACCTCGGCTTTTCATTGCGCTTTTCTCTTTTCCCATACCAACTATAGAATATTCATAATAAAACATTGTTGTGTACGCATTCGTTGAAATGGATTGATAAGTGATAAAAGAATAAGCATACATTATCAGTGTAAGATACACACCTTCTCAATGTCGATATCCATTTTGGTTTTGAGCTGTCTGAAGAGAGATCCGAGTGCCGCAATAGCAACTCTTGAAACACTCGAGCGTAAATTTTTACACTCATTGAGAAGTGCAACGATTACAGGTTGTAAATTATTAGCCACAGCTTGTGGAGCTGTCTCCGAAACATGCACTATCGTTTGAATTGCATCCACTTTGTCGGTCCTCAAATGCAAACATTAAGGCACAAATTTTTTTAAAAATCGTCAACACTAAGCATCGCATTTCTATTAGACAAAATTGAAAGATGACGGATGTATTTTTGAAGGAAATGATATTTGCATTGAATTTAGTGATATAGACCACTTTGGTGACAAACAAATGAGGCATTAAGAAAATCCACTTGTAGATTACATGATAGATAGCATATATCAAGAGAGGTGTATTTTAGCTGATTGAAAATCAACCGTGAAAGTTAGCGAGTTGATCTGCAACGCTCACAGAACAACATTACCGTATAACTTCTAACACAGACTCCCGGACCGAGGATGTTCTTGTTCTAAGGTAAAGTTGGTCGAGCTAACAAAATACTTTACAAATCGTTTTGCATCACTGAGATAGCGATGAATTTTTGATTCACTGGGCCAGTTCCGTTCTCTCCCATAAAGTGGTTATAGTCCTAAGAAGTAATTAATCCTCTGATAGCTTATTTTTGAAATGAAAGTTAGAAGGAAAGGACCCTCATTTAAATCGATTTTCTTTTCTCTTTTTTTCCCTCGTTCTCTCTGTTTCAAAACTCATTTTTTTGAGGCGGTTGTGATCCCGGCTCTGAAACCGAGCTACGAATGTCGAATGGCACTCCCAGAATGAAGGATTGTAGGATGTGTTACGCTCATCTGTTGCCATGCTTGTAACATCCAAAAAGATGACGACAAAAGTAACCATTCGTCGCTGTTAATTTTTCGAAGTGCGTTTTGTACGGCAAGCGCAGGATCCCGATCGATTGCTTCTATGTTGATCCGTCGGGTTGCATGAAGTGAGCTCGAGGTACCGTTCAGTAAGGAGCGCGAACCTCGAGCAGTATTCACATCATGGGACACCGAGCTTGAGCCACTTTGAACGGGTCTTATGCGATTCGAGGAACCCGCCTTCAGGAAAGGTTTCCTTGCGCCACGTGTTTGATCACGCTAGAAATAACCATAATGGTCAAATCTGAAAAATATGTGCAAAATACAAAGAAACCAAATGCGAAATCCTCGCTCCTGCCGCTTGGGGGACTCCTAGATTCGGTCGCATAATTGTACACGTACTTATTATTCTCTTCATTCAAAAAAGGAGGGGCTGAGGGGGGTGGAGAGGAGGGAAAGGGGAAGGAGAGGGGGAGGGAAGAAAATATAGCTAGGAATGAAATCTTTCATGAAACCGCAATGAACAGTCTTAGTTAAATTTTCAAGCGTTTCACTCATCCCTATCGCATCAATTGTGTTATACGCCACTAAAAGCGGGTTCATTTTCTTGGTAAGTCGTTAGAGCAAAAATGTGGACGAAGGAAACGAGAGCAAAATTTGCATATGGCATTGCCTATTCATATATTTACACATGCAGCGCATATGAAAAAATTCGCTTCTACCATGGTACTTACCTGAGTTTTCGAGCTGCCCGCGAGATTCTGATGGCTTATACTCTTCTTTGCTAAGGCGATACCATTGTGCGTGGGTATGGCTGGCTCTGACGGCGCATATTCTGAAAGAATGTGTATTTACCTTAAGTTGCTGCCAACGTCTGCAATTTATGACATGCGATATAATAATAACCTAAACCGCGACCTTCCACAAGACTAGCGTATTGTCAACAAGAAACTTGACAAACCGAACATACGGCAAAAATTACCTCAGTTTGACGGTTGCCTGGCTCATCCGTCCCCTTTCAAAACTCCTGACGGCGGAGCATTTAAGAACATAAACAAACAAGAAGAAGTTATTGCGGAGGACAACAAAAACTTGGACTCAAATTTACCATCATAATATTGTCCATTTTTAGGTCGTTTCATATGCATCTCATCACGCATAGAACCATTACGTATTGCGCTGATATCTTCGAGAATATTTCCATCGGATTTTGCACGATTAGTTGGCCTATCCAATCTGCAAGCAATATGATCATCTTTAATAGGCTAGCACTTCGTCACAAACACCCAAGCGATCCGTTTGGAACAATTTTGTCGTTTTCGCGGTCTGTAAAAAAAAACTACCATCTATTCAGCATGTTTGCTATTTGACATTGTTGTTGAACATCTCTCGCTTCTGATCGATTACTGATCACCTTGTTACTGCTAGAAATCCAGAAACAATTGCTCATGTCTGATAGGTCCAATATCCGAATCATCAGTTTGGGCGTTTTTTAGGTCTATCATGACCCTTCCTGCTCTCGGCCTTTTTTTCGTTTTTGCGTGAAGCGTTTCACGATTTGATCATTCAGTTGTTTTGGGGATCGCCCGAGCTCAAAGTACCGAATCGACGAATCGTCTAGTGAATGAGAACTTTGCTCGATGTTGTTTTTCTGACAGTTGAAGACCAATAGATCCTACTCGCCCACATGATACTTTCGCTTCCTCAAGTGACATTTAAGCCGGTTGTCAAAAGTTGCAACTGTCGTGAGGGGTTTTTGGACATAGCAGGTTCGTGGCCATGAGGCAGGAGTGAGAAGACGGTACATTTAAATTCATGGATCCTCAACTGTCCGAAAAAAAGTTACATTTGCGCAGTACCCGAATAAAGGAATTTTGCCAAAAAGTGGAATGCAGAGGATTTTTGAGGATTTACCTGTTTTCCAATTCCATCATTTTGAAACGTTGCACAAGTTATACGAAGGTAATGTATGCCTATCACAAAGAAAACTAAAGAACAATTATCGCTGTTAATATCAACAAAAGTTGTACCCGTTTGTAAGATGATTTCGATGAAGCGCTTTGAAAGAGAAGCCGTTGCTGGTCGGTTGTGTTCCTTTCGTGTCGTCATCTCGCGAGCTATATTTGTTATCGCCGTTTAAAGCCAAATTACCGCGTCCATTGAGCTGTTCTCGTTTCTGAAGAAATACAACATTCATAAGTGCCTCATAGATGCGCATCTTTTTCCTTTTTTTTTTTTGCTCACCTAAGGGAGGGGGAGTGGAGTGAGAGGGGAGAGGGGGAAGCGGTGTGGTAGTGAGGGTATTATTTTTTGATGAGGTTTTGGCAACCAACGATATGACTTATGGTAGATTCGGTTAACATCTCATGCAAACATTGATGCATTCAGCATTAGAGTAGGACTGAGAACAGATGCAAAATGGCAATAGGCATTGGTGCGTTACCATTTTATTTGAAATTTTGTCAACAAGTTGGCAGTGCACATTGGTGCATTGCCCTTTTCTTTGAAATTTTGTCAACAAATTGGCAGTATACATTGGTGGCACTGCATTTTCTTTGAAATTTTGTCAACAAGTTGGCAGTACACATTGGTGCATTGCCGTTTTCTTTGAAATTTTGTCAAAAAGTTGGCAGTACACATTGGTGGCACTGCATTTTCTTTGAAATTTTGTCACCAATTTTGCCCCATCTTCGAGTCTGTAGTGAATTTGACTCGACGTCGATCGATTAGTTGCGAAGTGCGCAACAAGCGCTTGTATAGTATGGAGAAAAAAAAGGAATTCAGAAGCGCATATTGTGTGCGATCTCTTGCTCACTTCATCTGCAATCGATTAGGTTTGAAGCAACGCTTAAAGAACTGGCACATTAGACCGCATATTTGTGCATCATCTCTTCAAACGTTAACAGCGAGTGATAAGGGATCAGTTCTAAACATATTGTATAGTTCACTTGCAAAGCGAGGATAAATTAGTGATTCGAACCGTTCTATTTAGCGTACAAAATCCAAACTGCATACAGAGAAAAGACAACGACCGAGCGGTTTGGCATATCAAATAAATAATGGTTGCCTCAGCAAAAGTTGCAAATGAGTGGGGTATTCAAAAAAAAAACCAGTATAGTGAAAGAATAGGTGATACCAGATTGGCGCGACCAGTGAGAAGTTGCTCGACCTGACCTGCAAATTTTAAGCATTTTCAGCGAATCACATTGACGTCTGACGCAAAAGTTTCGACAAAATTTTAGCGCCACCAAGAAGTTTAGGCGCTTTAAATAAGTTGACGCTTAACTACAGTTCGCCGGGGAAGCCAAAACTTTTTAGCAAATCTTTAAGGTTTGCACAGCTCCCATGCACAGCCCCCATTATCCAGAGGATGACCATCACCTTCTCGAGATCGGGGCTGTCGGAGCTGTATAAACCTTAATAGAATTGCTAAAAAGTTTTTGTGGCCCCGGCGAACTGTAGTTAAGCGTTCAGTCAATGAAATATGACGCGTATAAAATCAAATAAGGTGGTGGGGTTGGTTCGTTTAACTTTCGACAGCTGAGCGGTGGACAACATAGTCATTTTAGGTTTTAGGCGAGCGATAGTAAGTGTCAAAAGGCATTTTCAAATGCCCATATCGAGAAAACTACATCACAATCGTCATTCACTAATCCAAAAAAAGAAAGATTTTTTTGTCTGTGGCACCAACAGAAAGGTCAAATCTTCTGTCTCATTGCGCCATAATGACGAAAAAAATGATGACAAAAAAGATTTGCGCCATATTTTTTGAGCTTTTTGGAAAGATAAACAATGTCAATAGTTAGTTATAGTAATAAAATACCTAAGCGGTAGGAGACCCTAGAAGAGAGTTAATGAAAGATGAATATAATGACTGAATCAATCGTCGATATAAACATGCATTTCATGCTTAAAGAAGGAGCGCCATATGTCCAATCATTTGAATATCATCAAATATTAGAAAAAAAAAACTAGGAAGATACACGAAGTCTGAATGGAGACACATCTTTCCTCTCCCCCTAACTCATTTCCGCCCCTTATCATCATTGCTCAAACAGCAATGGTGATAAATGCTTAGAGGAAAAAGTACATGAAAAAGCTTCCACTTCCAGATGTCTACTCCCCTTTAAGCAACTGATGCCAACATCAGATCTCGCCAGCCTCGCACAATCGATGTCGGTCGGTGTGAAACATAAGTTAGTTCACAGCAAAAATCGACGAGAATTTTGAAAGTGCAGTGGTAGATAACTTACTCGATCGTCTTCTGCTCGTTGAAGTTTTGCTCTCATGCGTTGCAGAATGCCATGAGACCACAGTTTCACTTGGCGATAGCTTCAAATCTGAATTAAAAATTTTACTATTATTTCCTCTTACATTGAAAAAAAGAAAAAGATAATAGAAAAAAATGTTTGGGTAGTTTTTTTTTCAAATGGTAAGAGGAGTTCTTCATTGTTCGAACGATGACCCATGTTCGACACTCTTCAAGATACATTTTTATAAGTACATATTTTCTGATAGCTTTCTAATAATTTGAAACTTAAGTAATTGCAGATTCCAAACATTTGATCCTTGAACATTTTAATGATGTCATTTAGATGTGCTTAAAACTGTTTTATTGAGTCCTTTTGCAGTACTCTACAGAGATAGCTAATCATACTAATCATACTAATCATAATCATTATCACTTCTGCAACCTGAAAATGCGATAATGAATTTCGTGGCTATTTAAGTAGAAACACACTCTTTCGTACAGAAATTAGCCGCTTGTTCACACGAATTTGTGACAAGTATTTTCAGCGTTGCCAATCTTTAATTAGAGTCATCCTGTGGGAAGTCGATTATGGGGCCAATTCCCAATCATGCAGCCAAGAAGCTCTTTTTTTTCAAAAAGGAGTCTTAATATGCTTTCAAATAATGCATAACCGCATTTCTATGATTGACCATACGATAGACAACGCTCCCAAGCGACCGTATATACTCTAGTTGAGGTGAGCAGATAGCAGACACTGTAATTTTTCACAGTGTAACGCGATTTAAACAGCTTGCATATTTACAGGTGAGAAAAGCTATAAAGTAGGAATTTTTGAAACAAAGACTGCTGGTTCGACATTGACACTCAAAGGTAAATAAGTGAAGACTGATATTGACAGTGACAGATCTGCCACCATTTCAGCCAACTTTTGAATAAATTTGACATAAGTGATTTCAAACGTTGGCACAATCACCTTCACAACATCGTTCAACAGAACTGCAGTAAAAAAAAGTTTTGCCAAAAAGGCATACTGTTTTTATTAATGCCCACAAACGGCAGTCGAATTCTTGAATCCGCTTTTTTGCTGTTTCGTGGCAGTGCTGATCGCATCAACGCTTCTGCATGAAGAAGAACACGTTCTTCTGGCTCTATACTGCTTTTCAGTGTGCACTTGCTATATGCGTTCAATTATATGTTCATGTATAAATACCTATCCAATACGCATCTAGCTTACTAAATATACACTGTAATTCGTGCTAAGACCCGCGGAATTTCAGCCACATAATTCCCTGGTCTAATTAAGCAATGGATAGAGGGCTAGAAGATAGAAAATTGGTATCAAACCGCTCGTACTTCGCGTTGAGTACAGGTGAAAAAGTGATATGAAACGCAGGCACACGGCAAGGAACTCGAGAAGACGAGTGAAATTTGGGCGTCGGCACCTTTTCTTATACGTTACATTACGGGCCTTGGAATCATCATGCTGCACAAACCAGTGGAACGCAGTAGCTCTGAACTGGGTAACCGAACAAAGTCGGAGACCGCTAATCCTTCTGGATTACCATTTTCCCTCCATGAGAGTGCGGCAGTGGGCGAGTGAAGGTGGAACAATTCGAGTTCGCCTGAGAGGTAAGAGCAGATGATGGCAGCGAGAGAAGAAGACAGAAAGACAGAAAAAGGATGCAGTTGTCGACCAGGTTTTCGATCAAATAAACAAGAGACAAATTACTGAACCGAATTACTGAATTATTTTTCGCAATGCAAGGATACAAGTTGCTAGAAAAAAATCCTACTAAATAAGATAGTGCGATGAATGACAAACAGGTGAGGAAGCGACAGCTTCAAAGGATGAAGCATTCCAGCAGTTAGCAATTTTTGAGGAACTCCCATTGAAGATTATCGATGAAAATCCATCAAAATTCGTCGATGATCAATTTCATACAGGATGAGCGATTGAGAAAGCGTTTAATTATCAAACTTACAGCGTTCGATTTTGATCAACTTTTTAAAAAGCATGAACTACAGCATTTAACTACCCACAGCGGTAATCACCACTCAGAGGGCTCGAACATTACCGTTTCAAAAAGCATGAACCACAGCACAGCATAGTAGTCCTCCCGTTCAATTCTTTATCATGCCCAGTCGGGTCACTTTTAAGTCGACCAACCCTAAGAAGCAAGGATTAGATGGATGGCTGGATATTCCAGCACCATGAAATCTCTACAGCATTTTCATTACTTCGGTACGTATTGGCTAATAATCACCGACAAATGGGCCGTTGATGAGGCAGAATGTTTTGAAGAATTAGAAGCCGACAGAGCATTTGATCATCGAGGAAAGCGCTCTGCGTTGCTTAGCATAGCAACCGTAGCTAGAGATGAAACAACCAGGAAATTAAAAAAATAACGAAAAAGGTAAAAGATAATCAATAAAAGTCTGGTAACTGATTGCAGATGTGCTCATCCACAGAAAAAAAAAAGATAAACTAAATACCTCTCAGCTGGCATCATCGAATCGCTAAAATCAAAAAGATCTCGCTCCAAAACTGTTTAAGAGAAATTAATAGAACCAAAAAAGATTAAATCAAAGAGAACGCATATGTTTTTATGCCTCTAAAGCAGTTCATTAGCCAAAAAAAATGCGGCGTCTAGAACATTTCCTTTACTATTTTTGTGCAGTGTGAAAAGCCCTCAAATAATGCAAAATACATATTCATACCTAAGTCATCGACATCAAGTTGCCATAAACGACAAATAATCAGCGACATCAATTTGATTTAAGCGGCAAATAATCACAGACCTCAAGTTAAGGCATACGGCGATAGTCGCAGACCTCAAGTTGTGGGAAAAGGCAAATGATCACAGATTTCAAGCTGAGATAGGCGACAAATGGTCACAGACCTTGAGTTACCCCAAAAAAATAAATAATCACAGACCTCAAGTTGCCATAGAGGACATATAATCACAAAACTCAAGTTGCCATAGAAGACAAACAATCGCAGACCTTAAGTTGCCATAGAAGACAGATAATCACAGATCTCAGGTTGCCGTATAAGGCAAACAAGAGTCGGTTTAAATTCATATATCTTTCTTCGTGGATCACACCGTAGAGAGTTGTTGAACGGGGAAAATTGAATTCATGTTCCAATACAAATTCACCACAACATAAGGCGGTTTACAACTATTATCTCTAACGTCACCGATCGGCCCAAAAAAGCAAACATTCTAGCGCAACTATATATGAAGTATTTTTGACACGTGAAATTTGTTGAGCACGCTTTTGAAAGATCGTTTAGAGAACGTTTGAAAAGGAGAGATTTGGTCAGAATGCAATCGAGATATTTAGCAGTGAACTTTTATTTTTCAAACTCCATGGAACAATTTTTTCTACAAACTCGTATATTTCTCGCCTTTTGCCAATTTAAATTTAGGAAAACACTTCAGTTACCTTTACATTAAGATTTTGATGCTTGATGTTTCAAGTGAAAATTTTGGCTTCAGTTTTAGAAGATGGACATATGCATATATATAAATATAAATATAAATATAAATGTAAATATAAATATAAATATAAATATAAATATAAATATAAATATAAATATAAATATAAATGTATATATACATGTATATATGGGAAGAGATCAAGGGCAAATTCGTTTGCGTTCAATAACACTTAAATTCGTTTGTGTTGTTCATGCAACTTTCTAAGCGTAATATTAGAAATTTTCATGATAGCGTTACGCATTCAGATAATTCGAGCCCCAGGGACTTAGGGGAACTCGCTCTATTAGGAACCTTATACTCTTCTCACTCAAAGCATAGAAAATCAATGTAACCTTCAAAAATGTAAACAAAATTGACGAGGCGAATGTGCCGGGCGATAATATGAAACATACTTCTTGTATCGTTGACAGATGGCAATTGCGTTTGCAAACTTCGAGTTGTACTGTTCGGATTGTAGGGACGCACATTTATACTGCGCACCGTACCCGCTGAACTAGATCGACTCACTGCAGAACCCATTCCAGAGATCGATCACAAGTTTCATCAAAATTCGTATTTCTCTAAACAACCCGTCAAAGATTTTTCTCAGTTTTCTTTTTAATCGATCTTTCGTCAAACTTGGAAGTTTAGTTAAAAAAACCTCTATGTCTGACCTGCTCTGTTTCACTCACATTATCGTACCGAATGTAGGGTGTGTTATGAGTCATAGATTCTCCCTTGTCTGTTTAGTCAAGATGAAATTTTTTACACTTTATATACTAAAAATCGGGCGGGCAGTAATTCAGTGGTAGAGGTCCCGCTTCGTATGAGGGAAGACCTAGGTTCGATTCCCGGCTGCTTACCCGACGGATCGCCAGCAGGCTGACCATCAGGCATTCCGAAACTGGTCAAAACAATCATGCTTGGGCATGGTTATCAGCTGCATCGGTAGGGGAATCGATGAAATTATAGCGCTGCATTTGCATCCTTTGCATGCTTTACATGCTCAAAATCAACAATCGTTAATAAGTACTGTGAATTATTAGCAAATATAAGCGTTACTAAAATGTGAGTAAAATTCAACGTTCTTTGGCAAAATACTTCTTAATTTCACGGGATTTTTTTTCACGATCACATACCTACTGGAAACAACACAAACAATAACTACTTTTCGACATTCGTACCTATATGCAAATGTGAACTTCGACAATAGAGTGAGCTACACAACAGGGTGAACATCAATATCGTTTTAGCTAAACATTTAAAACAAATTTTGAACATTCAAACCTAAACATTTTCAACGAACGTTTAAAACAGACAATTGTAGTGCTGAATAGATGCAAAAGTGTGCACATGCTAAGACATCAATAGATAATTGCTTTGTAATACAAAATGACGATTGTTTTAGACAACAATTACAATTATCAAACCAGGCAACAACTCGTACTTCACAACAACGAGCGAACTTTGGCTAGTTGAGAACGGAAGTAAAACAAGAAATGGTACTTCATCGAATGTATGCCTTTCACTACAAATCGTGCATAACATATAGCAGTAGTAGAGGGGCTTAGCATTTGCTCGGATTCTAACTATATTCCCCTCACTGTTGTGCTAGAGGTCGCTAATAGGCTTAAATACAATCGTAATCGACTGATAATCCTGATAAACAGTACGTCTGCAAGGGATAAGACTTAGTGTCGACGTTTTGGTGTTTATGTGATAAGTCGAGATTGATATGCAGCACATTAACTCATATAGTTGAGCCAGTTTTTAGGTCAATTTATGTTCTCATAAATGCTGAAATATTAGAGCGAAAATTCCTCTCATTATGTATGCGCTGATCGCCACGAATATTCGCATACTCTACGACCGCCGCTCTAATAATCACTATGCATCCTATATTAGAATGACCCATTTGAAGAGTGCCTAGAAGTTTTTTATATTTACAATCGTTTTATAGAATGGTACTACAAGATTATCATGAACGGCACAAAAGATGGTGAGGAAAAATTCTCGTATAAAGAAACAATTGCTTATGGTATGTTGGAGAGCGAAAAAAAAAACAGGCAAATCGTCAATTGCAGTAAAGTGGCCTGCGGTACCTAGTACAATGATGCGAAAGGATGTGTGTAACGGTTGCTTAAAAACTGAAATTTATGGACACTTCTCGTCTAATTTAGCTGGCGCTGCCACATTATCTCAATTCCATTCGGTTGAAAAGAAGGAAAACCATTGTTGTTATTTACGCAAATTATAACTATTGCAACAAAAAGAGCCAAGACCTTCGTCGTAAAAGTTCTAAAGCATTTGTTTTATATTTTCAATTGCCTCCTTTATATATTTACAGAAACCAAGTCATTTTTGTTTGCCAAAACAGTAGGATGTAAACTAACATTAAAAACTTTAAGTTTTCTCTACAAGTCAGGAAGTAAAAGTTTTTCTCTCAGAAACAGTAATATTTTGCGGAAACAATTGAAAATGAAAAAGATTGATTATATTTATCTTCTGCACTTTGTTGGCTGTATACTTAAATTTTTTCCAAAAACTTGTGTTGAGCTCAATCCGATCCTTCAAAAAGTACAAATTAGAACGCCTAATCTGATTTTGTGGTCCTTACAAATCGCTCGCTTGAAAAATTTTTCACAAAATTCCACTTTTTAATTAAAAATAATCCAGAAGTTGTTCGCCTGAAAGAAAATTATCTTGGTCCTGCCTTATGCATTAGGCATTCCAAAAATTTTTTTTAACGTTTTGCAATCATTCTTTTATGCGCTTTTTGGAAGACATGTTGTAGAGCGATACCAGTTGGAAAATTTATTTAAGGCCAATCCAGTAGTGTGCTTTAGCTATGCACTTACAGCTTTTGATACATATCTACGTATATGTTTTATTCTCAACGTAGTTGTTTAGTGAGGAAACGATCGTTTTAACGCTGGAGGATTTTTGCGCCGAAAATCCCATTTTTCAAATGATAAACCGGAGGTTGGAGGCTTGAATAGGATCATAGCAAACTTTGTTAGTGAGAAATTGCGAAACTGATACATAACGCAAATACATTCTTACCTAGGAAATCGAAAGCAGTAACAACAAACTACGAAAGCAGAAATCATCGTGCTTTTTTTTCCCATAACATTGTTTTCCGATAGTAAACGAACGGAAGAGAGAGAACAATTATGTTCGTTCACTAATCGTTTCAAGAGACTGAGTGATTGTTAAGAAGATTAAAAAAATGTACTTTGTAAAGCTTAGAAAGAATGACGAAAGACAAAAGTTAATTGTACGTAAGAGCAGAGATGAAGTCAACGTCGACGATAATTGAAATGCGACTATGAAAATGTTTGTATGCCCACTTCCTCCCCTCCGTACCTATAAGGTGTTTCTGCAACGCAGGTTCAAATCACCATAGCAACACAGCGCTTGGCTGCTCCATTTTCGATTCCCGTATTCATCACAATGCAACAACAGGCACACATCCCTTCGCTTACCACTTGTCTTTTGCGTAAGCTACTTATTCATCATGTAAAGATAACAACAATATCCTCTAAGAACCTATCTTACAGCCTAGCACGTACAGTCGCCTCCCTCCACCCCCCTCTCCCACTCATTTCATACCAAAAAAAGTTTATTCATCGATAAAAAACGCCCAAACCTCCACCCTCGAATCAATCAATCATTTCAGCTACTAATTCATTTCGAAGACTGATTTACTTTATGAATAGGGGAACATGACCTGTTCAACACCAGAAAACTCGTTGTTGATTGCTCATTAATTAGTTAATTTGTTTATTTTTTACTCGCCTTTGAATCACTAATGAAAAACAAGTTATGAAATATTCAGTCGCCACTAATGAGACGCCACCCTAGAGTGGAAGTATCGTTAGTCCAAGAGGTTTCTAACTGAGATAGGACCGTACGCATACATGCTGGGAACACCATAATCAAATCGACCGATCAATTAACGGTCATGAAGCTAGGATAAAGCTGAGACTATATTTTTAAGAAAAATGCGCTGATTTACGTTCAAACAAAGTAAAGCAAAAGTAACAATAACGTTACCAATACCAAATACGTCAATCTTATTGCACGTTTTGTGCACTGCACCGCAATCTACGAATTTACTCGCACTGTGGCTTTCCGTTTCAGTAGTTATCTTTAGTTCGTTTAATGGCCTTAAACTGACATGTGTACACTTCTCGGTATTGCTTAGAAAAATCTCAGAAAATTCGATCGTTTTACTTGCTAATAAAAGTCCTCAATTTAAATAAGAGTATTCAAAAATGTCAACATATTTCTGCATCGTTTAAGCGGCTTTAAGATTATCACAATAGCAGCACTCAATTTGGCTAAGACGTGAATGCGCTCAAACAAAACGAATACGCATTTTCGCTCACTAACTTCCTAAATGAGCGGTCAACAAAATTAACAATAACAAGCGGAAGTTGAAAAATATGGTTGCTATCAGTTTGTAGTTGCACTATGATCGATACTAAGGAAATACCATATGGCTTGTCTCGGAGTCAAACTTGATCG
Organism: Toxocara canis; assembly: GCA_000803305.1. Classification (NCBI taxonomy): domain Eukaryota; kingdom Metazoa; phylum Nematoda; class Chromadorea; order Rhabditida; family Toxocaridae; genus Toxocara; species Toxocara canis. The sequence goes on from JPKZ01001291.1 coordinate 169,667, forward strand.
GTTTTCCTTTAATAAATATTCTTTTCGTATTTTATTGGCTCCTATTAGCAAGATGATCTAGTAAAGATTTCAGTTAACTCAGACGGAAAGAGGATTAAAACATCTAGAACTTTCTTCAGCATATTAAAACTTCATAGTAGTCGTATTTACTCCGAACTCCTTCAGAAAGCAATTAACACCGTATAATCGCTTTGTTTTCCGAATTAAAACAGCGATTGCTTATCATAGTGCAGCGATCGAGCACTACCCACTCTTCGAAGACAGCCAACGTTATTCTTCGAGCATACGCAACACAGGTAGCGGCGTAGCTGCCGATTGTTCTGTTCTTCGTTATACTAGGAAGCACCCTACGATCGACAACATAAAGAAAAGCAAAAGAATCATTTACAGCGCTTCCTGCAACCTTCCAAAAGAAGGCTTTGTCTAACATCATTATTCTTATGGAGGAACGGTTGAAATATGAGAGGCACAACAACGCAAGATGGTACACCAACGTTTGCCTGTACACTTATGGTGCTGTTTCGACTTAAACGGAAGAAAAGGAATTCAGAGAGGACAAAAAGACAGCGATATAGAACAGAAATAGAACAGAAACAGCACTCGTTTCGAGGAAACCAATTTTCTTCATTCTGTGCTTCTTTCTGTTGCCTCTTTTAGCTTTTTTTCTTCCCTTTTTGCTATATAACTGTACCTTTTACGAACTTTCGACCACGTTCAAAACTGGCTGAATGTTTTCACAGAAGAAAGTTTTCAATTATAAACACATACCATCACTATCTTGTTCCTGTTGTTGTTGTTGCTGCTGCTGTCGTTTAGCTTCGACCTCTTCTTCATAGGAATGCCTTCTTGCTACTGGCACCGAGTCTGGTGAAGGTAGCATATCATCCTATAAAATTAAGTCTGTGGCAAGACGAATTCTACATCGTTTATCGCAATTAGGCAATAGACCCATCATCCATCTCTCTCTGTATATGTTCCTTGAGGGCGACGACGACATAGATGGTGTTGTGATAGATGCTGCTGATATGATGTTTCGGTAGCGTAGCGAAAATTTGTGCGAATTGCAAGCAGAGCTCATTAACTGATCAATGGTTGAAGATCGAGATCCGATTGGCCCTGATGGATAGGACAGAGCGCAGTTAATGTGAAATGCTGAATGTGTAGTAGGGTAAGTACAGTAGCAGCCTTAGTGCTTGATGGGATATACGTGAAAGGAAAATTAATAGAAGAAAATCACAATAAAATCATCATCATTGAAGGTGGAGAAAATGAAACTTATAAAACTTGATGTTCCATAGCTATAAAAGATTATCATGGAACAACGCAGATTTTGTACGAAAGAATCAAGGGACAAGACTAGCTAACAAGCGCATAAATAATCATAGTAACGTGAGCCGAACAGCGACTGCCTAAGTACGCTTAAATAATAAAGTTCTTCAGTACTAAATGTTAAAGGATATTTAATACAAATACTCAATATAAACGCAGATATGATAAAGAAATTTCAGCCCAACTCTGTAATCATTCTCAGTTTCCCAAGGCATTTTCCTTTCCTCGCTTGGTTGTTGTTGAACAGCCTTTACGAAACTAGATGCATGCGCAACGGATCGTATGGAACCAATATCGACTGCACGAGGAGAAAGCGTCCTAAAAATAAGTAAACAACAGTGACCATTATCTATAGGCTAGCTATGTTGAAATGAACTAATTATGATGATTAGGAAATGACCTCCTAATTACTGGGGGAGATTTAGGGATTAGCGAAGCTGGAAGAAAGCAGAGCAAGCATGAAACCAGAAAAACTGTTGGAACTAGTCGATTTGGAGAACGAATGAGGGCAGAAAAATAGGGTATAAGGAGTTAAGGAGAGAGATGAAGGGCTGCGGGCTGACAGGAAGGGTTATTCGGTTTTCTACGAAAATAGTTAAACAACCAGTCGAGAAAAATGCTGTTCAATTAAACTATTGGTGCTGTCTTAATCAAGAGTCACAAACTGATTGATGCCTTTTAATGAGATTTAGTATAAGTAATCATGCAGAGAATTTGAAAGTTTATTTCATCAGCATTATCTCTGCGTGAACGTTGGATGGTTCTGTTTTCTTTTGTGCCTTTCTTTTCTAGGCAAATAGGTTGCAGACGTGCAGTTGGCATGGATCGGTGCTGTACATCATATAGCTGCTGAGTGTGAGCGGCTGTTATTGCATAGTTATAGGCATAAAACTTCCGACAGTGGTATAGAACGCTTTTTTTTTAAGGAAAATGAAATGAAAGCCCTTGATATGAGCGACGAGCGAACCTCGAAAAAGCACTACTCGGTCCACAATTCGCGCTCAGAATCCAATCGAGATCAAGAAATTCGCTCATTTGTGTCATCCCTCTCAGATTGATCGAAGCGTCCAACGAAATTGGTGATGAATATTCGATTAGGCCATCATATCGAATCCTTGGAAGACATTCGCGAGATAGACGAGCCTAAAAGTTCGTTAGCAAAATGTTTCGCATCACTTATAATTATTTCAATTTCAACTTTCGCTAAAAATTCATCACAAAAATTCGATACTGCTTTGTTAGCACGTTACTGATAAAAAGATGCCGATTGTTCGATATGTCAAATTTGTCAAAAAACTTTAACGCTACAATAGAGATACTTTTCATTTAAAGAGCTACATCGTTTTATCTGCACCTATGTAAATCCTACTGACAAATTGTTACCGTCTAGAGCTCTCGTGGGGAACATATTTATCAACAACAAGATTTCTAGCGCAATTATGTTGGCTTCCACTTTCAACGGTTAGTGCTCAACTAGAATTCGTTTTCCTTACTACTTTGCTGACTAATGCGAACGGCAATTTCTTGTGGGTGATGGGTCCCGTATAAGCTTTGGATTTCTGTAAAGACATTTGAGAACGAAAAAGAAATCTTTTACACGGCTGTCAAGCGTTTAATGATGATTAAATTATGGCAATAACTTTCCGTTTTCTATTCCTTTTGTTTGTAAAGCAGTCATTCATAAACGTTCTGTTCGCGTCAACACGGGAAAGGAATGCAAGAAGATTGTAAGTTACAGTATACGATTAACTCGGGCCATTATTAACATCAAAATTTGTTATGATTTAAACGAAAGCGCATTATATTCATTTGTTTTTTTCTTAAGCCAAGAAGAAAGCATTTTAGAATAGATCGAGCTGTCATGAGTTCGTCTAGAATAACGATTTGCAAAACGCAAATGAAAACGACATTTTTCCCACGTTCTCTAGCGAGTCCGCTATCAAAGGCCCGACAAGAAAGAGTTGTTGGAATTTTCTCTTGCAGTCGAGAATCCTTTATGAGGCCATAATATTTTTGCTAGGGATCAAACGCTATAACCAACCTACCGTAACGGCGTTAAGCAGTCCAAATGAGCGATATTTGTGCTCCACTTCACGAACATATTTCAACAGCGTCTCGACACGACCACTTGATAAACTTGCCAGTAAGGCATAATTTTCGAATGCTGCCATTCTAAAATAATCACACAGTCATTGCCAGAACAATTTGCCATTCTATCGTGAAAAAAAATTCTGAGTAGTTCCTCTTCGAACTGCAGCATGCAATACTGGTTTTAGGCATCCTTTATAAAACCAGAAATCATCCATATTCAATACTTCTATATTTCCGACATAAGTCCAGAAGTAAGTAAATCTATCAATGAAGCGCATTCTTCTCGAAAAAAACTACGGACGAATAGGAACAGATATCACAATAAGAGTGGGTACAGAAAACGATAATTGTATTACCGTCCGACGGTTAAAGGAAGAGATCCATAAAGCAATGAAGAAGTGATACCATGAATCATGAATTGTTTACCTGACACGTCGTTTGGGATCGGTGAGCAGTGGAGCAATTACAGCGGCAATTGCGTTGAGATTCATTTTGGATGTGTTAAAGGTAAGCAATGCTGCCGTTATAACGTTTATTATCTAAAAACATAACAAATTTTGTAGTGAAATATAACGAATTTTCTAGTGAAATATAACAAATTTTTCTAATAAAATAACACCGCTTTTGATCGAATTGTTTGAGGTTCAGAACTAATTTTTTTGAGATGAATAAATCAAACCTACAAAATCAAGGGAGGAAGGAGAGATTAAATTTATCATTCCGATTAAATTTGTTCTTCGGTGATTATCTCCTGATAACACTTAATTCGAATGAAAAAGAATACCATTTAAATAGAAAGGGCCTAAAAGACATACCTATAAAAACTATTTTATTAGAGATAACGCAAACAACTGTGATGAAAATAATAGAGGAGCGAATTTTTTGTTTTTTCTCACCTCTCACGAACGGATCATCCAGTTATGAAGATGAAGCATTTGATGATTGCCTGTTATCAGTAGTTATCTTGTGATAATCAGTCAACAATAATGCGCTAATTGCAAATGCAAAGTCAAGCGCGAATGTTGAGGTCATTCACAAGTTGCTATCAATCTGCAGAATTTTTGCAAAGCGGAGCGACCAGTGAGCGCTTTCAACATTTAAGGCTTCCAATTCACTGTGCAGCAAAGAACACAGATCATTGAAGTATTTCGCAAACAGCTTCTAATTAACGCCTCATGAGTAAGTTCATCGGTGTCATTGAAGCCTTAAACAATCACGTTCACTGTCGGCCGGTTTAGTTAATAGACCCATATCGATAATGCATAATTGCAATGATAGGATACTATGGCATAATCGATTAGAAAAAAAATTCACTAAGATCAATGTTACTCACCTCTTCACGAATGCGCGAATTTTGATGCTCCAAATAAACACACAGTAAGGCAATAACACTTTTTGCTGTGACATTTTGCATGAGATTCATGCATATATTCATGATGAGTTGCTTGATCACCGCCTTTTGATTGCCGAAATGCTTCGAAATGATTGAAACGATTTGCTGAAACTCGCCAATTAGCATACCTATTAGTGCATCCATTAGGTCACTTATGACTTGCCTAGTAAAACTGCTCTATTTGACTGAGTCATTTTTCAATAATGTTGAGGAGGGATGGGGAAGAAGGTGGGGAGGAGTTTAGGTTTTGGGTTTTTTTATGCGAATCACAACAAATCAAATGCTTAAAAAGATTTCCAGCAACTCCTGATCGCTGACCACCTTTCAACTGCAGAGTGACAGCCAAAATTGTTCAACTAACGGGAACATTCTTCTATACTGCAACGATCTAACACTAAATGGTGATCGCTAGATACCATGTAAATCTTTCTTCAGTTATAATCATTGTTGTTTTTAATTAGTACTCTTTGTTTGTCTTTGTGAAAGGCGTATATGTTGCTTTCACATCAAGCAATGTGGGAAATGAAGAAGCTGCCAGAGTCTCCTACTCCAACTCCAGTAGCTTCTTCTCTGGGGGATCACAAATCCTAAAGGCGATTGGGATTGTTGTTCTTTCAATTCTTTAAGACATCAACTCTTCCTCACATTTTAACATTTAAAATTTATAACACTCCTGATCTGCACAACACATACAACACCATTATTCGGACGGAAGTACAGTCGTTACACTCTATATAAGAACAGTACTTCGTTAATGCTTGAATATATAGATATGGCAGCTTTCATTTGAAATACAGTAAGTTGCAGAGCACATTAATGAATGTTGTCGCTACACAACATCTTTTCATTCGTCACTTCTTCCTCTCTAAATTTTGCAATAAAAGCTTCGCATTTTCTAGCCGACAAACGCTCGAAAACATGATAAAGAGTACAGCATAGCATATTGACTTGTCCAAAAGTAAGTCAAGTCAGAGGCATAACAAGTAACATTGTTATGCACTCAAAGGAGCGTTTTATACCTGTTCATGTGCAGCGATATGTCCGTTAAGCCTCTCGATTGTCAGTCGAACGACATCCAAGCATACAACGACAACTTTGAAATTTAAGTCGTCTAATACGTTGCCTAACGTTACAAAATACGAATGAAGATGTGGAACAAATTTGCGAATATCTTCAGCCGAAATTTTTTCGATTATCATTTTGGTCTGAAAATATTTGCAATTATTATTAAAAAATTAATAGGAGTTTATTTATTGATTATTTTATAGTCTAAATGTGTCAGAAATTATATTTATTGAAGAAGTACCTGAGATGACACTAGGAAGCGCATTTGCACATTTTTAACGTTCATAGTTTTGTGATATATCAAATTTGACAACTGACTAGGTAACTTTGAAATTATAACGTCGAGTTGAGTGCGGAGAGCTATGCCATTTAAAGTTTTCTAAAGACTGTGCAATCAAAGCAGAGCCTATGCCAACAGGAAGACTATTTTTCCGGAATGCTTAGAGGAAATTCCGTCAGAGCCGGGATGATAGGGGGTGGGAGTGCAAAGAGGGTGGATTTTCACTCGAGGTAGTATGGTACATGCAGTGAAAAGCAATCAAGTACTGTACGCGTACAATCACTGTCAACCGTTCTAAAACCAGCGTTTTAAAAACATCTCTCCTGAATTTATTGCGAAATGAGTTACTAAACAATTCATGGCATGACATTATTATAGGATAACACGATTTGCGGTAATAAATACAAAAATAAGTTGAGAGAGAGAGAAACTATTCACCTGTTCTAGACCAGTTATTCTTGTTGACGCCTCTGTATCGTTGTTAAGCATACTGCTTACCATGGCCGGTATAATCCCAAATCTGTTCCTCTTTTCTGTTGCCATTGTATCGCTTAAACTCTGACCCGAACTCGTACTTTCAGCTAGAATGCACTCTTCATTATGGCGTACTAAGTAAAATTTTGCACTCGAAAGTAACGGTAAGGTACTGAGAAGGCCGCTAAGAGGAGTTAATTGGTTGCACAGAGTGACCGAAAACAACGATGAGCTAGACTTCGTCGATGGAACGTTTTGAACGAATGGTTTAAAACATGTACAATTTCTATCATACCTTTTACCGAAAAAAATACTGTTAGACTAATGAGGTAGAAAAAATTAGCCAGAGCACTTTTACAAAAACTTTAGGAGAAATTCAGAGGATTAGCAATATTAAAGAGTAGATTTAATAATAGTAAACAAAAGTATACAATAGTTGAAAGGCGGTTTGAGGAATCACGTTTCGTCTGCACCGACAAAATTCAGCCAAATATTATATATGTATATAAAATATATGTATAATGCAATGCCCGATTACTAGTTCTGTGCATTATGTAAGTATGTAAAAATGTGTACATATACACGTATATATATGTGTATATGTACAGAACTAAAATCTGTACACATGGAGTTCTACACTATATATCCATTTCGCCATGTAAAAAGCGCTAACGACCTGATGTTTAGACGCTTGGACGACGACAGGGGCAGGAAGCACGAGATATGGCAAGAACAATTTGGGAAGACTTGTGAAAACGACAGCGATGATGGGCGAGAACGAGAACAGACAAGATTAATATAAGTCAATCATTAAAATGGTCGATCAAAGAACTAGCCATCGTGGGATTCGAGTTTTTTTTTGTTGACAACCGATTACCTCAATGGTTTTTGAGCTACCATTTAGAAAGTTTTTAAAGTGTTGATCTCGAAAGTGCAGCATTTAAAAGAGGCAAAAGAGCGAAATGAATTCTAACGTACCCATTTCCACTTCAGCCGATTTATTCTTCGCGAAGATTATGTGCCGATATTTTTCACATATTCCTTTCTGGGCGTTCGGTAGGCCCAAAAGAATCTCTTCGAACCGCTGAGACAGTAAATACGCTGAAACTCTCGCCAGATTTTTTTCACTTAGGCTTAAAGCGATATCAACTGGCAACTTGAATAAAATTTCGTCGTATTATGCGATTTATGCCGATGACTTATGCATGATCTGTGTTGGCGTTTATATAGTTATGCCAAATGGGTAATTCAGCGAACCTGCTCTTGAAATGCTAAGGACTAGGAAAGCGCATCAGAATCGATTCGTAGGGCAAATGATACGTTCGTTGGTTCCCCTATGGTAGATCAAATGTAATTGTGCGACTACCCCATAGAAACGTTAAATTGTGCGCAATGAAGCAGAGATTTTCTATTCGGCCAACCGGGTTGTACGTCGACAGCAACTTCAATTTCGAATGCGCTCTCATGCATTACTTACTGAAAAAAAAGCATCAAATTCGGTGTTTACGGGATGAGAACATTGATAGGCAAGAGGTACACTAAATGTTGACTAGTAGGAGCTATGTAGTAGTTGCCCTGCCCCATCCCCGGACGCTGTATCTCAAAGACAGAAGGGAACCTGGATGGAATAAATAATGCGGAAATTTTGAGCAAACCTATTTTGCCGTTCGGTAGTTGGGGATTTAGTGTGAAAGGGAGGGGTGTGGAGAGGCGTGGGGGGAAAGATCATGCGAAACAAAATTGTGCTTACTTGAATGACCGATTGTAGGAAAACTATCATGCAAAGATTACACATCATTACGTGCGAAGATGATGAGTTAAGATTAGCTTACTATTGACATCAGCTAGCACAAGCGCGATTTTCTCCTGAAATTTCGGCTCAGAGATGAGCATCCACTTGGTGAGACCATCAACTAGCGTGCTCCAGTTCTGAGGTCGACATTCAGGTATGAACAGATTCGGTAACTCATTGAGAACTTCGTAACGTACCGCTGGCTCGTTGTCGTAATTCAACAGGAAACTGATTAGCATTTTCTGCAACAATTAGTTGTGTACAATGCCATTTTTCATGGACGAGATAGAGAGAGAAGAGAGGTGCGAAAACAGTGGTTGATGATCCTTCTGATCTATCTTGTCTACAATGCCATCGTTTCAGGAAGGACAGAAAGAGGTAGAGAGAGAGAAGGGGGGAGGGAGATGCGAAAACAGCGGTCGATGATCCTTCTGATCTATCTTGTGTACAATGCCATCGTTTCAGGAAGGACAGAAAGAGGTAGAGAGAGAGAAGGGGGGAGGGAGATGCGAAAACAGCGGTCGATGATCCTTCTGATCTATCTTGTGTACAATGCCATCGTTTCAGGAAGGACAGAAAGAGGTAGAGAGAGAGAAGGGGGGAGGGAGATGCGAAAACAGCGGTCGATGATCCTTCTGATCTATCTTGTGTACAATGCCATCGTTTCAGGAAGGACAGAAAGAGGTAGAGAGAGAGAAGGGGGGAGGGAGATGCGAAAACAGCGGTCGATGATCCTTCTGATCTATCTTGTGTACAATGCCATCGTTTCAGGAAGGACAGAAAGAGGTAGAGAGAGAGAAGGGGGGAGGGAGATGCGAAAACAGCGGTCGATGATCCTTCTGATCTATCTTGTGTACAATGCCATCGTTTCAGGAAGGACAGAAAGAGGTAGAGAGAGAGAAGGGGGGAGGGAGATGCGAAAACAGCGGTCGATGATCCTTCTGATCTATCTTGTGTACAATGCCATCGTTTCAGGAAGGACAGAAAGAGGTAGAGAGAGAGAAGGGGGGAGGGAGATGCGAAAACAGCGGTCGATGATCCTTCTGATCTATCTTGTGTACAATGCCATCGTTTCAGGAAGGACAGAAAGAGGTAGAGAGAGAGAAGGGGGGAGGGAGATGCGAAAACAGCGGTCGATGATCCTTCTGATCTATCTTGTGTACAATGCCATCGTTTCAGGAAGGACAGAAAGAGGTAGAGAGAAAGAAGGGGGGAGGAAGATGCGAAAACAGCGGCCGATGATCCTTCTGATCTATCTTGTGTACAATGCCATCGTTTCAGGAAGGACAGAAAGAGGTAGAGAGAAAGAAGGGGGGAGGAAGATGCGAAAACAGCGGCCGATGATCCTTCTGATCTATCTTGTGTACAATGCCATCGTTTCAGGAAGGACAGAAAGAGGTAGAGAGAAAGAAGGGGGGAGGGAGATGCGAAAACAGCGGTCGATGATCCTTCTGATCTATCTTGTGTACAATGCCATCGTTTCAGGAAGGACAGAAAGAGGTAGAGAGAAAGAAGGGGGTCCAAAAATTTTCTCACGAACAAAAAGATAGGGAGAGAGAAGATTCAAGACTCAGGATCAAACGCAGAAATGCGAGAGCAATTCGTTCGACACAACCTGCACTGCCGATTTTGTTTGAATGATAGAAAGTGTTAGGTGCAGTGATTTTTTATGTAAATAGCGACCAGAGAACTCAGATAGAAAGGTAACGAAACCAAGCATACATACCCTTTTTAAACGACCATTTCAAAAAATGTCTTCCAGGAACCAGTAACGTTTATGCTAGACCGGCCATAAGCAATACGGAAGTGTTTCGCTTTATATAAGTTTTATCTTCCCTAACATGGCGAAGATAAGACGTAAAATCCGAATTCCCGCCATCAAACCAACCATACGTTAAGCGTTCGGTGTGACTGGTTAATGATATCACTTCCCATTGCGCTATCTGGAACAGTGGAGTGTCCCACTGTTCCATGGAGCTCATGCGAGATCAGGCACAGTGAAGCATGAAACCGTACGATGTTTTGCGTATGCTGCATAATATCATCCTTCCCAACTACCAGCATATGGATGCAAGATTCAGTTTTAGCAGGCTACACCCATCCATGTTTCAGCATATTACAGACTATAAACCACAGAACCATCTACTTGCGCCACCTCTGAGAGGTTGATTCTCTCTTTCATATCACCCTTGCATAATTTGTATATGTGAGATGGGGATGGGGATTGGGGGGGGGGGGAAGGTAAAAAAGGAATAAGAGAGAAAGAAATCGAATGAAGAGATCACCTGAAGACGGACATCGAAATCATTACTTCTGAGCAATTCGATTATATCGTCGTCGCGAGGTAATAGCGATGGTGTTGGAATACGGTCAGAACTGATCGGACCAAGCATTTTTCCTCTCTGGGTTTGTACGGGTTTCAAAAAATTCATTCCAAAAGCCCTACTAGCACATCAAATTCATCGCTCTGCTTATCGAACGCATTGCACAGCGCAAAATGTTGCCGAAATCACCCGTAAGCTGCGATCGACGATTATTTATGATTGCGGTGTTTTCAGAGGATGTTGTAAATCGAAAACACCTGGAACGTTTATATACATGAAAGGCATTCACGAACACTTCTCGTCTCTTCCATATAAAGTTATATCTCGTCGCGTCTCTGCAACTTATACATATGCACTTTACGCTTCCAATTTGTTACAACTCCATCAGCCAAAAAATAAAAAATAAAAATGAAAAACTCAATAAAAGATTACTGCCTCTACATTTTTCATTAGCATAGGATCATATTCAGATGCTTTTGCTAGATAATAGTTATGCCTGACGAATGTGAGATACTATACAACACCTACAGCAAACTTATCGAGTTTTTACTGGTGGAGTTGGAAAATATGTCGCAGGAGTCAAAGTCGATCAGCTTGTCTTCGTATGGGATGGTTCAGAGATGCAGTCAAACAAATAGATATCAAAATGCTACACTTTAAATACCGAACACAAAATTTATTCACTGCACTAACTATTTCTCACTAACCCATAGTAAATTACCAAAACTACCTAACATTTGTTGGCGATATGCGAACAATGGAAGCTATACGAAACAATTTGCATGCTTGAATTGCACAACACAATCATGGCAAGATTGAGTGAATAAAGGAAATATGTGTAGCGAGAAAATTGACGAGAAAATTGCTTACTTTTGACAGCTCAGCTAACCATTGCTCCAAAAGTGATATGATCTTTGAGACTTGCAAGGAAGTCCGAAAAGTTTGTTGGCAAAGTAAAAACATCACTGAGAGACTCTTGTAGACATTTGCAATGTATTCCATAATGACTCGTCATCGTTATATGGTAATCATATCAAGGCGAGACTATTCGTATACAAAACGTAATTTAAAAGTAATAAGCTAATTACAGAACAACTGCTGCAAACTTATATGTGTGGCATGCATTGAGTAGGTAATAAAGAAACATAAGCTCTTTTTTTCTCCAGAAATTAGGATAAATATTGAAATAATAAAACACAATAGTTGATGCAATGGAGTTGAAGATAACCCGGGTAATTTTTGTGGGAAGAATACTTTTGTAATGATAGAACCAAAAAAAAAGTTAAACTTTTATGCAGAAACTTTTTAATTTGTAGAGAATAATGATATCTCATTGATTGCGCTTAAAATGAAATCTTATAGATTATTTCAATACATTTCGCATTTAATGAAAATATTTTTCAAAAAATTTTTCATTATTTGAATGAACATTTGGTTGCGCATCATTATTTGCGAGCAACTGGTAAAGCGGTTGATCTGAGCACAGCCCATTCCCTCAAAACACATCTTGTTCTAACGTTTCGCATCCTTTGCTAAAAAGTTATGCAATAAATAGTAACAGCGCTCGATGTTTTCTAGCTTGGAATGAAAAATGAGTGAAGATGCAGGCCACTGAACTCGTAAAACATCGAATAAGTCTTCGAAAACTTTATCGAGCATAAAGATAAATGTGCAAGTACTTTTCGTTCAATAAAACTGCCAAAAAGAACCGCAGAACTCAGACAATAAACACATCAATATACTCATAATAAAATGACGGAAATAGTACGAAAACTGAAAGAAATGATGATAGATAGCAGCGGCCATTAAAAAATGCTTTAAGAAAAATGAAAAGCTTTTCTAAAAATTAAAGGTAAAAAAGGTAAACCTGCCTTTTTAGTCCTTCTTTTCAGTTTACCGTGTTGTTTACCTGCCTATAAAGCAAACTAAGATAAGCTAGAAAAAGGTTAAAGAACGAAATGATTACATCACAAAAGCAACAGAAAGATGCTTCATTCGACTTCAAATCTGTAAAGGCAGATTGAATCAATCAGTTTCCATCGATAGTTGAGAATACTTTTGTAATGATAGAACCAAAAAAAAAAGTTAAAGTTTTATGCAGAAACTTTTTAATTTGTAGAGGATAATGATATCTCATTGATTGCGCTTAAAATGAAATCTTATAGATTATTTCAATACATTTCGCATTTACTGAATACCGTGATGGAATTTCATTTCATTGAATGATTCGTTGAAAAGCAAGAAAATTTACAAATCATGAGCATTTTTCAACTTAAGTTTTTTTTACAACATCAACAAAGCAATTTCGGAACAGTATCGTTAAGATATTTCCTGTGGACAATCGAAGACCATATCTTTGCGTGCATAAAGTGACGGGAATGACGTTGCTGACAATCGTTTTTTTTTTTCGCTAAGACAATTGAATATCAAGCGCAATCGCATTGTTTACACACGGCATTGCAACTTAATTAAATGAAGCGACACAGACAAAAACTCATTTATTGTCCTCCCCATATAATTAAAATATACCGAGTAAAGACTCGAAGCGATTCAGAAAAAAAAAACGACAGCGAAAGGGGAAATTCCCTAAAAATTGCCAGAAATTATCTGCTAAATAATATCTGTAGAATTACCTTTTATGTCCTGTGTTCGCAATCAATAAAACAAAATAAGCTTTAGATTTTCGAGTAAAAAATATGCGGTACTGCGGTGAGAACTTTTTAAGGACAACATCACTGATGAATTAATCATTCAAGCAGACGTGAGTTCATAAAAAAGTGCCACATGTTATTCGGCCTCTTTTTACGTCATCCCCCTCCTCCTTTGCATTCGCTTGAGACTAATGAACGTCTCAAAGAGTTGATAAAAACGCTCGAAATTCAATACCAACATCTAATCATCACTACTAAATGTGCTGACAGCAGGGTTGAGGATTGACGAAGGCGTCGCACGACGCAGAAAATTGAGGTGATCGTGTTCTCACGAGGATTTTTTTTTCGAGTAAGGAGGGTTGTTCTGATCATACGTCGTTTTCGGATGCATTCTGTTAATTCTTGCGCCAATCCCTCTCCGCCGAAAAAAATTTTGAAGAAAATTTCACAGTTCCAATGAGCGAAACACTTTGCACATATTAAAATCTGGCCAAATTGTTTACAATTTCAGCTACAATATCAGCAACAACAGGAGAATTTTTTTCATCAAGCATATTTTCATGCGTGCCAGGAATTTGCTTTATGCATGTATTCGCTATTCTATGCCAACCATAATCATCCGCTTCACTTCCGGTTACCTTTAAAAGGCTAACTCCGAGTTCGATAAACCTCTTTGGATGATAACGTTGCAACATCTGAAGTAGTTGCCATGCGTTTTCAATCATCGCTTCTCGCATCTGTTCACTAATTTCATTGTCGTCGTTGTATGCGTATCTCGCCATCAAAGCGCACATCTGAGTATGATGCTCTTCAAATTTGATGTTTGGCATCATATACGGTTGTCCACCACCGTCTATGCTGATAATACGTTCGATTGAGAAACCTGCAAAAATTAATGAGAAGGTGAACAAATACTTTTTCGGTTATTGCTACTCGAAAACGAAGTATCTGAACGACCCATAGAAGATGGGCTACTGAGGTTGTGTAACCGAACTTCCAAGGTTATGTTACTGCATCTAGGTATAGTATTCCAGTTCCATAAGTTTCGACAAAATTTTGCAGCTATCAATTTTTGACAAAAATTTTTTGGAAACCTTTTGACATTTCCATCGTACTTACAAGCGTCTCGGATTTTATTTTCTTAAGTGATTCTTTCCGCAATTTTGCCTAAAAATCCTGTAGTTCATAGTAAAGAAATTCGAAATACTGATATCCCCATAGAATCCCTGAAAGTCCTGAATATAATTCGCCTCAAAATAACGGAATTGAATCAGGGCTGATCACATGTGATGTGAATTGCAGTGATCAAATTTGAATCGGATGAAAGATAGCGGATTGATTTTCAATTCAACAACCATAGTACATCTACATGTGCACTCTGATTGATGAGTGACAAAATGCAAAGTGAGAGGATGTCGATGTGTTGCAGCTCAACATTTGCAGTAAGTTAATGCCTAAAAATGTTCTGAATTCTTAGCTGTAACAGGCAACGCTGCTACGGTAGTGGCGCACCATCTTAGAAGCCGATCTATTATCGATTATTTAGTTGATGGGTGCACAAGGTGGTCAATTTTAGGCTTCGTACTTTGAAGGGAGAAAAGCTGAACTGAATAAATTATTCAGTATAACATCAACCCTTATAGTACGGAGCTTCCTAAAGTTCATCATAAATGCAAAGGCGGCCACTGGAGATTATAAATGCAAAAATAGCCAATACTCCTTGATCTCTAGGCTATTTGATGAGTTCCGAACAGATCAGACTTCTGTGACGATCACTTTTAAGACGCTGGTATTTCCTACGCCATGCAAAATACTAACTAAATCTTGTACCTTCAGTAAGCAAGACTATTTGACGTACAGAAAAATGGAATAATTTCATACTGCTTTTTCCGGTTTTGACCAGTAAAGCAAGAAACGTGCAAAGGTTTTATGAACAGCTGACAGTTTCAGTAGGCTGCTTTTGAGTAACTCATTTTCAAGCAACTTTTATCGTTTATTTTAGATTTCCGAGAATTCGGATCAGGAATTATGCAAAAAAAAAACTCTAACGTCTTGTTATTATTTCATTCTAAAAATAGCTAAGCAACAACATCAACAAACCTCGTTGTCGTAGTTGAGTAGCACATTCGAATGCGAGAATGGCTCCCATTGATGCTCCAATAAAAATGCATGAATGTGCATGTGTGATCACTCCAAGCATTTCCTCAACGTATGTCGAACAAAGACTCTCAATCGAATGCGATAGTTTGGGTTCATTGGTAACGAAAGCAAATGTATTTGGATGTTGAAGTCCAACGATCGTGATTCGTTCGAGTCGAATCAGAAGTTGTCGAATCAGCTTTACATATGGCAATGTAACACCACCAATTAGCGGATGAAATAGAACAAGTAATTTGTGAACGTCTTTCGTATCACCATGAAGCTTTATTAGTGTACCACTTTGACGTCTCAAAGTTGAGTTGTTCCATTTAGCTTCGATTAGTGTTAACATTTGCATAAACGTCTTATTTTCGAAAATTTCTTCGATTTCCAACACAATGCTTAATTGCTTTGCAATCAATCGCTTAAGTTTTAAACAAATCAGCGAATTACCTCCGCTCAGAAAAAAGTCATCGTCCTCATTAATTTGATCGACTGGAAGGCATTGTTTCCATATTGATGTTAGTTTAAACTTTAGGAAGGATTCATCTGGTCCAGCAGTTCTTTGATTCGTATTCGGTGCAACAATCGTCGATCGGAATCCCGATACCGTATTCGTTTGTTCAATACGATCTGCATGATCTGGTTCTCGTTCAACACCGCTAAGAATTTCATTCAAACTCTCTTGCATTATCTTCATCAGTTTTCCTGCATCTTTTTTTTCACCAATATCTTCACGAAGTCTAATAGAGAATTCAAAATTGCCGTTAATCAAGTCCACATCCACTTCGATCGGATGCGCACATTTTGCGGTGTGCTCTAAAGTTGATAACTGATTTGGCTCATTTCCATTTGATGACATCCTCGAAGAGATAATTTGATTTGATGATCCCATCGAAGATTTTCGTTCTGTTGACGGCAATCGATTAGTAGTACCATCTTCAAGATCGTAACGGCAATTGATATATACTTCATATAATGCCTCTCTACGTGATTCTCTTCTATTCGATAACGCATCTCTCAATAAGCTATACGGAACAGATTCATATTGTTTCGCATCTTCTACTGTCTTGTTGAGACTTCGGAGATAATCGCTTAATGTTTGATCATTTGTTGACCAAACTGAAGTGATCAAAAGATTATTAAGAAAATTACCAACTATTGCGATGGTGTTCTTTGAACGATTCACTACAGGTGTACCAATTATAAGGGTCGAATGGTTGCTTAAGCGATGAATACTAATTGCAACAGTTGCGATTGCTATAACAAAAGTAGTTGTCGAAAGTTTAGCACAACAATGAGCCAGTAGTTCGTAAGTAAGTTCATTTAAACGGAATTTTGTTTGCACACATTTGATTGTGTTTGAATTTGCTTGATCGGATCGTCCGAAAATTGAAACTATCGAATGACGATCGCGAAATGCAAACGACAATTTTTGTGCATATTCATGAGCTAGCTTCTTCAACTGATCTTTACGTTGATTTTGTTCAATCGAATAATGAGCATACGTATAGGTGAGTCGTTTGTTGTCGAAATTACCGCAGGCGATTGTGTGATACAAGTGACTCAATTCGGTCTCGATCAATCGTGTAGACCATGCATCACTGATTATATGACTTAGAAGAAGCTTTGCAGTATAGGCTTCAGTAGAACGACTAATCTTACAATATACTGGACATATAGGACTACCATCTAGGGAAAATGGTGCGATTCGAAGCTTCGATGAAATGCTCGTTTCATTTGTCGAGCAAAAATAACATTCCGTTCCAGAGAGAATCGCTTGTTTCATTTCGTAATCCGATTCGATGAAAACGGTTCGTAGAGATGTTTGTTTCATAACAAGGCGTAAAAATGCCATTCGAAGATGATCGTAATCGACAGATATGTCGAAATTTTGCACAAATAATAAACTATAATAATCGGCTTGTTTCGTCGAAGTCAAAAAGAGCATTTGTTGTTGTTGAAAACTTAACGGAATATTATCGTAATCAATTTCGACTTTTTGTTGGCAAACACTCGATAGGTGACGAGGATTCGGCTCGTTCACAATTGTGTTAAGTTTTTCTTTCAATAGTTCAGCAAGTTGACGAATCGTACGATACTGAAAGATATGTCGAACTTCAATTTTCGCTTTTATTTCCTCTTCGATCCGCTGAGCAAGTCGCATTGCGCGTAATGAATTTCCACCAATCGCAAAGAAATCGTCAGTCGTTGAAATAAAATCACTCATAAGCAGCTCTTTGAACAACAACCATAGTTGAAATTCTAGAATATTTTTCGGTTCATCTTTGTGCTCTTTACGTTCAAAATTTTCAATGGTCGGTAAACGTACCGTATCGATTTTATTGTTACTTGTAAGTGGAAAATCTATAATTTGCACGTAATATGTTGGGATCATATAGTGCGGTAATCGTTGCAGACAATACTGTCGTACCGTACTTACGTCGAGCAGTTGAGCCGAATTGCTTAGTGCTATATAGGCGATAAGAATTTGAATTGGCTGCTGCCGTACGATCACCTTACACTGCTTTATTTCGGGTATTTGGCAAATGATGGTTTCAATTTCTGAAAGATCTACACGGAATCCACGAATTTTCACTTGTTCATCATGACGGCCGATAAATAATATTTGTCCGTTAGGCAACGCTTTTACAATATCTCCACTGGCATATAGTTGCACAGATGAATGCCTCTTACAAAGATGATGCTCAAAATTTGTCGTTTTATTCAGGTAGCCCCTCATTAGCCCAATTCCTCCGATAAACAGTTCACCACATGTCAAAGGTGATGCTTTGGTTCCATCCCATTTTCTTATAGAGCAAAACGTATTTGCTATCGGCTTCCCCAAATTATTTGCATGATCAAGCATTTTCATGCGTTTATTAAGCGCATAAGCGGTCGTTTCGGTTGGCCCATAATTTTGAATGACACTAACACCGCTTTTCAACGCGTTATTCATCAATCGTTCAGATGCTTTTTCCGCACCGACAATCCAATAGCGTAGCTGTGAAAGTCGATTCATTTCCGCATCTGTGAACATCTCAACGAGTCCTGGAAAAAGAAGTGCATGCGTAATGCATGACTCGTTGATTTCATGCAAGAAAATTTCTGTTGAGAAGTGCCTTTCTTCGATAAATAAAGCGCAATTATTACTCAATGCCATCACCATTTCAAGAACACTATTATCGAAAGCGAAGTTTGTGAACTGATAAACACAATCTGTGGAGTTCATCCAGAAATTACGTGCACTTTGCTTCGCTAAATTTGCAATCGCTTTCTGCTTTATTGCCACTCCTTTTGGACGACCTGTGGTACCAGATGTGAAAATCACATAGGCCAAATCTTCCGGTAGTGCTCGTTGTTTGAAATTCGTTTCCACTCTAAATTCGTGCGCAAGTAACTGTTGAATAGGAATTGCTGGAATATTTCTAATGTTATAATCAGTATCAGATATATAGTAAATAGCTCGACTTTCTTCTAAAATACTTTTGATCCGATTCACCGGATTAGTTTGATCGATTGGCAAATAGGCAGAACCGTTTAAAATTATCGATAGACAAATCAGCAGAGTATCAAGAGATTTCGTCGAAACAACAGCCACTATAGTATCGGCACGAAGTGGTTCTCCAGTTGCACAAATGGAATATTGCTGAAGAGCCATGGAAATTTTGCATATTCGATTCAACATATCGGAATAGTTGTACCGCTTATGACGATTAAAAAAGGATTTGTTTTGCGGTGAAAAAAATGAGAATTTTTCAATGAGTTGTGCAAAACTACTCGAAGGTATGTTGAAAGTTTCGAGCTGTTCGAAGCCATGATTGCAGCTAACTTCATGACAACTGACGATTCCGTCATCTTTGTCGAACAGTTTAATACGTTTTGCCCATTCGATGATTATATCCAGAATAGTTTCCGCATAGAAGAGAGCATTCATGTATTCAATTCTAATAACGACATCATTTCCATCTTGTGAAACAAACATGCTTAATTCGTATTTTGTATGACCCGAGTTTTCGTCTAATAGCTTGAAGTCGATTCGTTCTGATTGCTGGATATCGTCGAAGTTATCCAGAACTATCATATATCTTATCAACTCATCACCTCCGTATAATGAGCTAATAAAATCGGAAGAAATGACCGCATGTTGAATAGCGTTTTGAATTTGCTTAGCCGCATGTTGCAACAATTCCGTCGTCGAACGATGATGATGAAATGGGACGATCACAATTGGTACTGTACTAATGTGAAGACCAACAGAAGCCTCTGAAGGATCTTCACGCATATTGACTGGACAGCCGATGATCACTTTTGACTCTTGATCGAAACGATGCGATAAAACTTCACTAAATGATGCCACCATAACGGCAAAATTGGAGCATTTATTCATTCGTGATAATCGCTCAATGATCGAATTGAGTTCGCAAAATCGCTTTACAACATAACCACATTCACTTCTTTTATCGTTTGCTCTCGATTTATCCGTCTCTATGAGTGTTCCATTTATATTAGCCAATGTATTGCGCCAATATTTTTCATTTTCCTCTCTCATAAGCTCACTTTTATGCCGATATCGTTGCGTAAAATTTGCATATCTCATCGAATTTTTTGCTAATAATCTTTGTTGTCGATACATGATGAATAGTTCTTGTGCGATCACTTGCAAAGAACGCCCATCCACAAGAACATGGCTCAGTCGCAAAACGAAACTCGGATAGCCATTCACATCTTCTAGATAACTCACTATCGGAATCGAGTCGAAAGGTGTTGGCAATTCGTCGAATTCCGATTTTTGATTCCAATATCTTATCGCAATAAACGATTCAGAAGCTGATCGAAATTCTTGATAATATTTTTTCGATTCAGCAATGAACGATGTTCGTAATGCATCATGACGCATGATGAGCCGATTTAAACATTTTTTAATTAAGATCAAATCTGCGTTTTCTAATTGAACAGAGAATCCAGTCTCATAAGCTCTCAAGTAATGACCTTTTGGATTGTTGAAATACAAATCCAGTAACGGCTTTTGTAGTTCACAACAATGTAATGCAAAGAATTGATTTCTTTCGAGTTCATTGATTGTTCGCTTCTTCATCGATTGTTCGGCTTGCAGAATGCTGGCGCACGAATCATTATCGCCGAGTTTATTCGGTATTAGCCACTGCTCAGAGGAATTGGAAAGAAGTGAGCATTTGCTAGTTTCTGATCTCTCGATTATTTTCACCTCATTGCGATTTTCTAATCGCACTTGCTCATTGCTATTGTCGTTCTTCTTAGCTCGTAAATATTTGGCTAATTTTTTAATTGTTTGATTCTCAAAGATATAACGAATCGGACACTCACAACCAAGTGCTTCACGAATTTTAAAACAAATCGTTGTGGCCAACATCGAATGGCCGCCCAATGAGAAGAAATTATCATCTATTCCAATTTCGTCCTTTTCAAGCGTTTCACACCATATACGTAGAAGTATTTTCTCAATTTTATCATACGTTTCGATATCTACCGTCGAAGTATCGTTCTCAGCAATCGATTCTAATCTTTTCCTATCAATTTTAGAGTTCTGATTAAGAGGGAATTTCGAAAGGTAAACAATTTTGTATGGGAGCATATAGTGCGGTAATGACTGACTTAAACGTTCCATTTGTTCTTGTTGACAAAATTGCTTACCGTTTGCTTCAATAAAAGCAATTATACGGCCATTTTGATAGATAGCCACACTAGCCGAAACGTTATCGAGTCGACAAAGAGCCGCCTCAATTTCAGCCAATTCTACACGATAACCATTTACCTTAATTTGCATATCTTTGCGACCATAGAAAAGCATATCACCGGATGGTAATCGTTTAACAATGTCACCGCTTCTGTATCCTTTTGCCCGTACACCTTTAGCAGCTTCGTCTCGTGTTTGCAAATGATTTTTTACAAAACTGTTGTCGACTTTTTGGCGAAAATTCATGTAGCCACGAGCCACATTCTCGCCCACCATAAAAAATTCACCTCTCATATTTGAGGGTAATTGTTGGCTGTCATCATTGACCACGTAACCATACATATTGCTGATCGTCCGGCCAATTGTCGTCGCCGTATGACTTATTGCCTTCATTTTGGCAGTCGTTTGAAAAACGGTAACCTCAGTTGGTCCATAAACTTGAATCAATGGAATGCCGTTTTCAATGATTTTGCTCATGTCACCCTCATCCAGCTTATCACCACCGACACTCCACAGTCCCACATGTGGCGCAAGCGATTTCACTTCCATCGAAGAGATTTTGTTCAGTACCGCTGGAGTCATATGAAGAATGTCAAGAGGTAAACTTCGACGAATGTCCAGTAATGGATGTAGTTGCTCGTCTCGCACACACATTGTTGCCCCATTTAATGCGGATCCGAATGTATAGGCTAGACTTGCGTCAAACGTTAACGTTGTTAATTGGTAGAATCGTTGGGATGTGCCTATGCTATACTGTCGTGTTGTATACTCAATAAGATTTACAATACTTTGTTGTTCCACGCATACTCCTTTTGGTTGGCCAGTACTACCGGAAGTGTAGATGATGTAAGCAAGATCCGATGTGCATATCCTATTGAGAGACTTACGAAACTGAATACCGATATTCAGACGCCATTTCCGAAGTTCCTCTGCCACGTCCAAACTATTCGCATCGTCGGTGACTGTTCCTTCGCAAAATAGTACTATCGTTGATTGGCTGTCTGCTCGAATGAAGTCGATACGCTTTGCAGGATTTTTATAATCAATCGGGCAATAGCAACAACCAGTCAACTGTACTGCGAATATAGAGAGTACACTAAGGAAATTTTCAGCGCATATTATCGCTATACAATCATCAGCCATTGCTGAAGTACCTTTCGAACAAAGTATAAATTGTAAAATAAGATTCGAGAGATAGTGAACGAAATCAAATGCTTCTTCAAATGTCATACAACGAGATGTATCATCCTGGAACCATCTTAACATTTCGCTTTTTGGCGTCCTCATACATTGATCGACGAATATTTGACACAGTGACTTATGTGGAGTATCAGTAGTATGATTTCGTAAATCCTCTTTTATGCCCTCATCATTAGTTATAAAAGTGATTTGTTCTATACGATCCGCTTTAAGTAAACTTTTAGCGACCGCCATAAACATTTCTATATGCTTTCTGATTGTAGTTTCATGAAAAAGTGCGCAGCAATATTCAACTTGAAGTTGAAGTGAAGAGTCGAACGACTGAAAAAACCATGTTTGATCATATTTTGTTTGACGACAATGAATTTCCTCCACTTCGATCGATATACTCTCCAGTCTAGGCATTTCCCTTGGTGAAGCATTGTGTAGTACAATTGAATGTTGAAACAATGGCGCTTTAGATATATCTCTGGGCGGATTCAGACGCTCAACGATCACTTCGAATGGAACGTTTTGATGTTGAAGGTTTCGAATGCACATCGATTGTAACGAATCGATAAGTTCAACGATACTATTGAATTCTGTATTGATATTTAGAGGTATTGAATTGGCAAAAAATCCAACCGTTTCCAAATTTTCAGCAGTTCGATTTGCTGTCGCTGTGCCAATCAAAAACTGACGTTGAGAACTCAACGTTCTCATCAGAAGCGCATATGCGGTAAGGAGATACGTAAAGAGAGTGCAATGATAACGTGTACAGAATGCCATAATTTCATCTCGAGGAATATTCATATTCACTGATAAGATTGTTCCGTAGGCGTTAAAAACATTCGGACGAATGAAATCGGCTGGAATTTGAACTGCATCGATGTTTTTGAATTGTTCCATCCAATTCCCGATCTCGTCATCGATTTCTCGAAAAAATTTTCTTTGCCAGTAACTAAATTCCGCATACGATTTGCTATTGGTATTCTTAAGGAAGCTGATCAACGTTTCCAACTGATCATTAGCAATATGATCATAAGCGCTGACAAGATGCCGAGAGATAATACCGAAGGAGTGACCATCGGTCAAAATATGATGCATGTAAAGATCAAGGTCAACTCCATTAGACTGTGAACGCATGATTACTTGGAATGGAGGTGAATCGCACAAATCAAAACTGCTTAACTCATAACTGCTACTGTTTCCACAGAGCAGAGTAATATAGGATTCAGTTAGCGATAGTACTACTTGTGTGGTGGAACCATTATGCGTTCGAAATACAGTTCGAAGTATTGCATGTTGTCTGATGAGGAAATTTATGGCCCAATTGAGAGCGCCGTTGTTCACCCGTCCTCGCAGTTTTAGCTTCATTTGTAGAATATAGCATAACGGTGTCGTTTGTTCATAGTTTTGCAAAAACCATAGTCTTTCTTGGCCAAAACTCAATGGAATACCCATTTCATGAAGCCAGAATTTCTCTTTCGAAGCCAAACAAAGCTCATTGGATGGCTTGTTGATTAGCATTGCCTTAGGCGATTCCTTTTCTTTGCAAGATTGAAGAATACGAGCAAAAGTTTGGTAGCGAAAAATATCCTTCAACGAGATGTCAATCGCAAGTTCATTTTCGATTCGTTGTATTGCTAGTAAGGCTTTTAGTGAATCGCCACCTAGTGCAAAGAATGAATCGTCTAAATTAACGTGTGATAAATTCAATATCTCGCTGAATATTTCGCATATTCTATGTTCCACTTTAGTCATTCGAATCGAAGACGTTGCATGCGTTGTTCGTATTCGCTTAGTTGATAGATCAACGTTTTGTAATCGTTGACGATCGATTTTTCCATTAGAATTGAGCGGAATTGAATCGATGAAGAAAAAATACGTTGGAATCATATATGATGGTATTTTTTGTATTAAACTCTCAACAATTGTACTCTGAAGTTTCGCCGTTTCAATTTGCTTATAATTTTGTTTAACAATAATATGTGCAATAAGAATATAGGATATGTTGTTAATTAGTCGTGTGGTGATAACACAACATTCAATCATTGATAATGAACAAACAACTCTCTCTACGTCAGCCAAATCGACAATTTGCCCTCTAATTTTTATTTGATTATCCGCTCGACCAAAAAATCTTAAATGTCCACATCGGTCCAATTCTGTGAAATCACCAGTATTGAAGTATCGATTGTCATAATTCGAAACAGTCTCATCTTTAAGCAGAGCACTGTTTAACTTATATTTACATGAAGTCAATCTCTTGTCACTGATATAACCTCGACTTAAGCCAACTCCTGATAAACAACAAATACCTCGACGATCGAGTGGTGTAGAGGATGTGGAATTCAAGTTATGAAGTATGAAATTAATATTACTTAATGAACGACCAACGCAATTACTCTTATCGAGCCGTTTCATTCGATGAAGCGTCGAATAGATTGTTGCTTCTGTAAGACCATATTGTTGATATATATGAAGACCAGAATCGATACAGTTCCGCAAGAAATTCGCATCAATAAGATCACCACCAAAATTAATTGTTTGAAGTTGTTGCAAAACTTTGATTTCATTCTCGCCAATTGACGACAAATATGCTGGCATTATATAAGCATGTGTTGCAGAAATCATTTCCTCACAATCGATGATTCGTTGCTTTGCTAACAATAAAGTGGCACCATTTGTGAACGCTTCCAAAAGATCAGCAAAGAAAATATCAAATGAATGATTGACTACTTGATAGATAGCGTCCCATCGATCAACCATTAAACGTTTCGCATAATTCATTGCCAAATTGTTAAGGCCGAATAGTTCAGTGCAAACACCTTTTGGTGTTCCCGTAGAGCCAGACGTATAGGTAATATAAGCTAAATCATAAACGCTTTGTGTTCTCTTCATAGGTATCCTCGAATAGAAACAACTCTGCTCGATCATCATTGTGATACAAATGTATAGACAATTGTCGGGAATCTCATCCCTCTGAAGAAAATCATTAGAAGTAATGATAGTGGAATAGGGTAAACTTCTTGTAATATCGTTGTATCGTTGTTTGGGCCAATCGATACTTAATGGTACAATAACAAAGCCGCACTTCCAAAGTGCTAATACCAGTTGAATCAGTAGTGGATTTCGATATGTGAGTATAACGATGGGTGTATCTGATCGTGGAATTTCACCCCAATGCTGTATAAAGTATTGATTGATTATATGAGCGATTTGATTACTGCGTTGCTCAATAAAAATACTCGAATAGGATGTTTTGTTGTACGTAAGTCGATTACAGTATACATTCGTAGAATTTTGAGCGGAAATCATCTCCACTGGCGACCAATTCGCTGGAAAATCGTGACGATTTTGTAATTTCATTTGGTAACGGTGTAATCTATCTTTATTCGTTTCGAGATCAATTGAAGAAATCAAAACATTTGGATTGTTGCCAACAACTCGAATAAGCCTGACAAATTCGTTGATTGTTCTCAATATAGTACTTCTATAGAACAAATCGATATTATATTCGACTTTAATTGTTAACGAATTTTGAGCGTTTCGTATAAAATACCAAACTTGATCATATTTTGCAAATTGTGTTTCCTCTTCCAGTAGCACACCTTCAAGAATTTCATTAGTCGATTCTCGTTGTTGATAACGTTCATTATCAGTCGATTGTCGTTGTCGATAACCTCCATTATCAGTCGATTGTCGTTGTCGATAACGTTCATTATCAGTCGATTGTCGTTGTGGATAACGTTCATTATCACTTATTTCCACAACGTCCATAATAAAAAAAGTTTGAAATATTGGTGAAGTGGAAAGATCACGTTCCAAATTTAGTACGTTTAATAGACGCTCAAATGGTAGCTGTTTTTGAATACTTTCGTTTATAATATCGAGTACGTATGTAACAAGATTGGCCATCGATTTTGATCGATCAATTTTGAATCTTATCGGTATGACATTAACAAGACATCCGATAAGTGATTGTAGATGCTTGTTGCGACGCTCAGCTACCGAAATTCCAGTGCAGAAATCATTTTGATCGAATACAATGCTCACAAGTATATGATAAAATGTAAGAAGGAGCGCAAATTCTGTTACTTCGAACATTTCGGCAAGACTTTGAAGCGCTCTAACCTCTCGTTCGTTCAGCTTATATTCGATCGTTTTACCATTATACGTTTGAATCGATCTTCTTGGTTTATCGGTTAGAAGTTTTTCCGCTTCATAATTGTCCAATTGTTGAAGCCAAAAATTTCGACGATCCTTTACGTAAGCATCATCCGATAAATATTGCTGTTCGAGAATAGCGAAATGAGCATAATGAAAGGCGAGTTTATCAAGTTGTTGATCACCGATATAGGCGGTTTTCAATTCTCGTATCAGTATAGCGATCGAATAGCCATCTGTGGAAATATGATGTTGAAGTATTTCTAAAACATAGCTCGAATCTATTTTGTTTAAAAAAATTTTCAAAGGAGGTCCATTGAAGATATTCAAATAATCCGACTCGTTCGCGTTTCTCTCGCCATTTTCATAAAGTCGTACGGCAAAATACGATTCACTTAACGATAACACTTGTTGATCAACAATCGAATAGATCGTTCGTAAAATTGTTTGACGTGCGATCAACTTATTAATTGATTGAGAAAGTTGACGAATTTTTAAGCGATGAAATTTAAGAGTAATTTTTTCGACGAATTGTGAATCGTTTTCAGGCGTAAATTTTGCCATAAAAACAAAACGATTTTGTGCTGAACTTAAAGGAATTTGTCGATTTTCAACGACAATTTTTCGTAATTGTCGTTCGATATGACGATCGTTATCAGAGTCCATAACGATACGAACAGAAGAGTTCGTTGTAATTAGAGAATAGAAGTGATTTGTTAACGAAGAAATTGTATTATATCGATGCGTAAATCCATATGAGAGATGAAATTCGTTAGCGAATTCTTCCTTTAGTTTCGCCTCAAAAGTGGCCAATTTTAATGAGTCAAAACCAAGCCATATGAAACTTTTATTGTCTTTTATTTGTTTCTCAACAATAAATTCGCTTAAGATTCGTCGAATTCTTATTCGAAGCTCATTTTTTAAGCGTTCATTGTTCACAACTTCCGATACAAATAGTCGATCGTCGAACGCCGTCTTTTGTTCCTTTTCCATACGTGATTCATCATTCTGTTGAAAGGGAACGTCTTGAGAGAAGATTTCAGTACGATCACAGTTCTTAGCTTCATAAGGAATCTGATAGACCGGATTGTTCAGTTGTTTTGCTTGTTCTACAACTCTGTACGATTGCCGATCACTTTGATGATCACTTTCGGGTTTGGGAACGCCAGCAGACGAATCGGATATGGCTGCTTTCGTTTCTAATGCGGGCGTTACATCTTCACAGAAATCACATCTTCCAGTTAAATGGTTTTCCAAAGACTGTTTTTTCGTTGCCGACAATTTGGCATAAAATTCGAACCGTCCGGAATGCGCTGACTTATCAACATTACAGTTAGATGGCAGACGCAGAGTTTTTGGGTCAGCTTTCGTCTTGTCATTGTCAACTGACAATAATCCGGCAAAATCATCACATCTTCCGTTCGATAAATTGTCATCCAGAATCGTTAGAGAAAGTAATTCGGCCAATTTCCATCCATCCTCATCAAATATACGAATATCGAATGTTAAATCATTATGGTAGCTATAGTCGCATACGATATACAAATTGCCGAATATGGCAATCGGAAAGAATGCTTCAGCAATCGACGTAACAAGCGGATCTTTGCCAATATGTAAGAAGAGGGCGAAATCAATGAGTTGCAGCAAAGTCTTATCAGTGATGGCTTCATCATCTTCCGAGATCACCTCCAAAAGAACGATCGATTTTGTTGTATGTTTCCAGGCTCGAAGATTTAAAGAATATTGCAATGAACGTTGACCTGGTTGTATGTGAATTTGTTGCATCGGACGCAATAAGTCGTTAATATTAATAGATGGTTCACTGATCATATACAGTATTTGTTTGCAAATTGCAATAATTGGTCGAGTTTGAAGAGTTCGCTTAATATTTGCGAATTTCTCGCCAAATTTACAATCAATTTTGTTATCGTCACCATTTGAAGCACCATTTGTATCGATCTGTACCCGTTGAAGTTTGAGAACAAGTGAACAGTCACCAAAATTATGACGGCAGTCATCAATTAACGGAAGTAGTAGCTCAACCACGTTCATATCTGCAATCTTTCGCTAGAGAACCGAGTACACATTGGTATATAAGAGGGCGCAACAAATCGGCATTGTGTTAACTCTGTCATAGGACATCTCCGCCGAATTTGTTGTTCTATAATACCATACACTGTAAGGGGTAATTTGGTTGCGTAATTCAATAGGCTCCAAGGCTCCAAAGGAATAGCAAGAGAAGATATTATGCTAGTTAAGCGGGAATGCGCTGGGAAGGGAGTTATTGAAGAGCAAAAAAACGTGGCTGAGAAATCCACTGTTGAAACCGATTCGGTACGGAAGAGTCATGCGTAGAACAATTAGGAATTGTCTTTTACAAAACCGAAAAATTGCTTTGGAAGATTTATTTGGCAAGGAGAAAGAAACATAAAAGTGCGGTAAGGCGAAGCGAGTTGGGCAAAATTTTTGAATAGCCGAAAATGCGGGCACCGTACTCTTCAAAATGAACCGTATCAAACGATAACGTACGTCAAACATTTCACCTTTGGCTGTTACAATGAGTAATCAAAAGTTTTAATTTTCTTCAAACATAAACCGTTCATAGGTACAATGCAGAATTCGTACCAGAACGGAACTGCAGGCACAGTATAATGTTCATCCTGCTGTTCAGGAAAACAACAATAAAGTGTTCATAGCAAAAAGTGGCAAAGCGATACCATTGGAACGAAAAAGTATTTGCGATTTGTGTATTGTACTGTACTTAACGATAGTGCACAGCAACATTTAAACCAAGGGATGGCAGAAAGTATTCAAAGGAAGGGCGTTTATGAAAACAGAAAGATTCACTTGATGCAAAAAGGCATATTTAATTCCGAGTGTACGGTTCGGGCAATAACTCGTCGAACATCTACGAAAATTGGAACGTTCCATTCGAAAGACGTAAACGAAACAAATCATGCCATTCATTAGTCAAATGAGCATCTTATAGAAACCGTCAAGTTAATTAGAAGAAATAATTTCGCTATTTAAAATAAATCTTTAAAAAATTGCAGCACATATAACGGAACCTGCTAATCTAGTAGAAGACGCAAATAACGATTTAAAAATCCATGCCGCATTCACAGATATCAAAAATGTAAGCAACTGTATAGCCGCTTTTGTTCGGTAAAAGGAGCACTGGAATAAATGTTAGGATTAAATCGGCTGAATTAATGTAGGCTTAAATGAGTTAAATGAATAAAGGCAATATTTGAATAAATGAGTTTTAAATCTACAACTAAAGCCTCAGCTTCACTAAAATACCTAACGAAACTTATGGGTGCCTAAGGGTGAACACTGAACGACAGACGTGCGCCGATAAAAGAGCCTAATGGCAACCATATTGAATCGTACATATGATCTCTTGGTAGGCGCAAATTGAAGCCAATCCTCTCTTCTCGTGGAAATCAGCAACTAATATAAAACATTCGTCGCGCACAGCCAAGTTCCTTAGAGAAAGCGAAGAGTGGTGAACCCCCTTTCTGCATCCCCTATATGCCCCCTCCAGTTGGCCACTTCCGCAATTTTTCTTTGCTCCTTGCTCCTAAACGCTGATATCTTGCAAAAGAAAAAAAAAATTCAAATCAGCCACAAACCGCATCGCCCATTTTCACAGCAAATTTACTAGCATCTATGCGCTACATTTCATACCTATCAGTGCGTAAAGCCATTGCGGGCAATAGGGAACAACTGAATGCAACGCCGGCTGCACCCATACGCTAAATATCGGCAAAGTCGGCGATCCATCCCAACAAATTTCCTTCGTCCGGCATCGTCGTTTAATCGCAAAGCTTTCCGTTCATGACTGTTTTCTTCATTAACATTTGCTCGATCGTATTTTGGTAGAAAATTTGTGAAATTTACCATTACCATTGAAAATGGAGCTAATGCTACGCACACAAATTAAATTTTATTGGAGCATGATCGGACATGATCGGACACGAACGCTCCACTGAAGCTGCAAGGATGTTTTCGCGTTTCGCTGTGAACGAAGCGTTTCAACACAATTCGGAGTTCACATAAGGCCAATAATTTTGGTGTTCGCCGACCCATCGAATCGAATTATTGCTTTCGATCAATGAGCATGGCAAGAGATTCCCATTTTTTTGCAATGGTTGTCGGCCTCCAAGTAGTGGTGATACACGGGTGGCATACTGACAATGCGGGCGGGCTTCGTCGAAGCGATCTCTGGTTCAGTTCCGCGTAGGGGCTATGATGACAGCATAGTTCAGCCGAATACATGTTTGGCATGTAGAAAATTCGCCCCTATCTGAGCCAACGCTTTGCAATTTGTTTCGCAATCTTGCCACACGCGGAACTTCAATATAAAACTAAGGCGCAATAATGGGCTGCTTCTAAGGACCCTTGTGGCATCACATGAAGATTTCTTTGGCTCCGGTCGCGCGAGCGGTTGCGTCGCGGCTCCTATTATCCTCCAAATCGTAAAACATTGGGGAAATAATTAACTCGACGACGGGTTTTGCAGCTATGTATCAAGTTTGGTTTTATTTATAGCAAAATTCGGTGTTATATATAAATATGTGTAGCTGTACGTCATCGTTTTGTTCGACTTACTCTCGGCTTACTTTGGAGGATTGAAGGCTACCATTACCACTAATTCTCTACTCTTACTACTAATTCTATGGCTTATAAGAGCCATGCTTGCATCAGAATTTACTTTCAGCACTTCATTTTCGTGCCTTGAGAAAGCGGTACTAGTTAACGGTGATCGTTAAGGGTTTATGGACAACCTTAGGTCGTATCAAGAAGGGGTTTGGAATCTAGGATCTATGCCTCATGTGAACGCAACGCCATCTTTTCGATCATTGTTTCTGTCATAACGTCAGACATATGAAGGAGGGAGGGAGGATTTGTCGTATCATGTGCTCTCTTCGTTTTAATGACGGAAGCGTTGTGGTCTCATCGGCTTCCCTCCTATGTCATATTCGGCATTGTCCTTCTCCAACTGAACTGTTGTGAACCGTTTTCTTTTTCAGAAGAGAAGTACATTTTTGTTTGATGGATACGCATAAGTTAAGTTTACGGAGCAGGAAGAACGCCTGATTGGTTAATGTGATGCTTCATGAATTGGGTCGTTTAATGAGCGCATCTGTATCGACTTCAACGCAACTTCCTCTATCACAACAACATATGGCCTCAAATCAAATGCCCGTGTCGTCCGTTCCGAGCACAATTAATAACGGTAAACTTTTTTAAACACATATATTAACTTCATTCATGGTCTAATTTATATCCTTAGTCATTTATAATTTATAGTCATTTGCACTCACATTTATATTCATACAATTATAGTCATTTATAGTTAAGGCTGCCGTTGTATCATCGTTGCATAAAAGGTGAGAAGTTACCAGATTTGATTGTCCGTTTATCTCAGCTGGTCATTCGAACTTTCGCTCTTCGTAGGTCGCGCCTCGCATAAATGAGTTTAACATTTGTGTAAATTTCCCGATTTGACAACAATCTCAGCTTTTAGTTTGGCAACAATCTTTGTCATTTTTCCTTTTGCTTCGTTTTTTTTTTCTTTTTTTTGCGCCCTCTCTCCCACTGTCTCTATGTTCATGATAGTGTTCTTTTTTTCGAGCTGTTCGCAAACTGAGCTTGAAATATTGCGCCAAGCTGATGGGATGTGGGGAATTGTTGGAGAATGATTAGCTCACTCATCTGTTGGTTCCCATCCCGGGGAGGGGGGAGAAGGGGGAGGGAGGAGAAGTAGAAGGCAGGAAAAAAGAAATGTCTGTGTACTTAGCTTGTCGCTTCTTGTTAGCTCTCGTTTGCATGAGCTGTCAAGGAGCTAAAACATTATCTAACTTTTTGACGCTGAACTGGTGTGCTCCTTTCAACTTTCGTTACTTAACGAGTGTCACTTAACTGATAGCAGGTGAAAATTGTGTTACGTCTAAATTGTGTTACTGTTTAGGTACTTAAATAGCTCAGAGTCAGAGTTAAGATCAGCGCAACCGTCTCCTTATTTAATATTTTTGAAGCTTATAATGGTACGGACGAAAGAAATCAGCGTATTGTTTTTCATGGGGAATAGTTATTGAAGGGGTCGTACAAAGTATCCAATCAACCATGTGCATTAGTCAAAATTTCCTCATCCGCTCATGTAGACATGATACAACAACAAAGATACAAAGGCAGCTGTAATTTCACCGATTCACGTTATCGATGCAGCTAACAACCATGCCCACACATGATTGTTGTGATCAGTTTCGGAACTCCTGGTGGTCAACCTACTGGCGATCCGTTGGCAAAGTAGCCGGGAGTCGAACCCGGGTTTTCACTAACCAAAAAATCAAATTAATCGCTAATCATTCTAAGTGGACGTTGTTGTTCATTGGATCGCACCACTCTTCAATAGTTATTATTATGGATGCAATAGTTGTTGGCAGTCATTCGTTTCCAGTTGCAGTGTAGATTTCAGTTCAGTCCCTTTTCTTACATGGTGTCTATATTGTAGTGGTTCCGACGAATACTGGTATAGCAAGGCCACCGGTGCCAAGCAGTATTGAGAGTGTACCTCCACCGACACCAACAGTGGCACCGCCTGCACCAGCACCACCAAAACGTCGAGAAATCTATAGATTCACATCGAATAGACCATTGTTCGCGGCTGCATGGTCCTGTAAGAGACATCCAGACAAACGATGGCGTATTGCGGTGGGCAGTGTGGTCGAAGATAAGCCTCAAAATAACAGGGTGATCCGTCTTATTCGTTTTTAATTAAAGCCGTCCACTTTTAAATTTAATGGCAACTGCAGAATACTAGGATAATTTTGTCGCACTATTTATTTATAAGTCACTCGTCTTTGCTGCTATTCTTGAATATAAAACCCTCTCTAAAGAACCCCTCCCTCCCTCCCCACCCCAGATGGAGCGGTGTTAAGATGAATAAACGAGTTATTCAAAGCAATTCTATTGCTGTGAGCATTCGTTTTTAGTTTTATTATCTAGACAAAATGATAAACGAATAATTCGTTCGATACGATGGTGCGAATATTTTAAGGTTAAGCCTAGAATGGGTGATGTGATCGTATTTCTTTCGAACTATGGTAGGTAGTTGGCGTGATCATCTTCTAGCTTACGGTCGAGTCATGTTAAAAGCAAATTGCTATTTGGGATGTGGGAATTTTTACAAGGAGTTGGTACTCAGCTTAAATTGTTGAAGGCTGTATTTCTAGCAGAGGTTAAAACGTACTGGGAAAAAATAGGAAAAAGACACACACAAGGAATCCCATGAAACCATCTTTTTCTCTCAGTGGCTCATATCATGGTTCGTAAAACTTTTAAAATTTAAGGTATCTGTGGTTCAGTTGGATGAACAACAGGGTGAATTGGTAGAGCGTTTTTCGTTTGAACATAATTTTCCACCGAATTGCATCGAATGGATTCCCGATCTGGTAGGTTTTTGCGTTTCTTATTTTAGAACTTTGTGTTTCACATTTAAAATGTTAATGACTTCGGTTATCATCTACCGTTGGCGATCTACGTTCGTCTCACTCTTCATACTGTTTTGAAAGCAAACTATGCATAATTTTAATGTCGTAAAGGTAGTCCTTGCCTGTCGACTAAATAAAAGGTCCGAATCGATTCGAAGCACAATTTGCCCCGACATACGAATTGATCAGTTGGACTCATCATGCGAATTTGTCAGTTTTACCCATTATGCATCTATGCGGTTTGGTCCTCCGGCACCACTTTATTAGGCCGCTTGAAACTGATGACACATCTTTAGATCATTACAGTGTGATATAAGATGAGAGAGAAGACAGTTATCGTCAGTGTACAAGCAGAGCAACAATGTCACCGTCTGCAGTTAGTTCAGCGCATAAAGTTGTTGCGATCAGTGATACTCGCTCTATTCAAGTGAGAGCAAAGCATCTTATGTTGGCCGTTTCAAGTTACCTGAATGTTAAGTAAGAATGTAAAACATAAAATCAAAAACTAAAAAGCTGTACTTCGGCAGCAAAATAGTACAAGTGAGCGCAACGTTTCTGGGAGCAAAATGCTTCGACCGTTCTAATTGCTGTTTTCATGCAGCTAGCTGAATGATGTAAACCCACAGACCGTCACATCTCCTCCTCCTCCACTTCGCTTCATCTCATCTCCTCCTCCCTTTTCCTTCCTCTCATCTCCCCCTCTCGTCCCCTTCCTCTCCTCCTCTCCTCGCTTCATCTCATCTCCTCCTCCCTTTTCCTTCCTCTCATCTCCCCCTCTCGTCCCCTTCCTCTCCTCCTCTCCTCCCTTTCCTTTGCTATGTTTCAATCAACTCTCCCTCTCAGATTCGGTGTCTTATCTTATTGAGAGATGTTTCCCCAAGACTGCCTCTAGTTCAGCCTCACCTGAAAATTTTGTCCCTCCACTGTTGTTGGACATACCTCTTCATACAAGTGGTATGTCTACCATTTTTCTCCTCTCTTTAGATTAGGTCTTTTTTTTTCGAGGCGCCGTATCACGCAAACCGTTGTCTGTCAGCTGCAATCTGCTCTTATTTTTGCCAGCAGAAATGCAGCAATCCTCGAAATTTTGATAGAGCTTTTGCACTAGATCTGCGCCGTGCAAATCTGCGGGATCATATTAGCGTTCATTTCAGAACGACAATTATCCGGATATTTTGGCAACGAGTGGTGAATGTTTGAAGATATATCGCGTCGACGGGAATACTGCAACAATCGAGTGCATACTAAACAATGTAACTAAATATTTGAACAGCTGTTTTCTAACTGTAATTACATATTAGCTGTTTAACAGTAATTAAACATTAACTACTGTCTAATGTCATAAAGCTATGCTACAGAAAAAGAAAGCAAAGAATCCCCCTGAGGCCCCAAATTTTGCAAATTACGGTAGAGACCAGATTCTGAACGGAAGAACGTCAAAACCATGATGACACATTTTTCATCGGAGATCAACGTGCAAAAAGGCCAGCGTTTCAGTTCATGTCGAGAAGTGGCTTCGAAGAAAGAGAAAGCAGAACACAAAGGATGCCAAACATTTGCAGTGATTTCATATGGGCGCTCGTTGTTATTAGAGTGGAGGCTGATTTTGATCGGCTGTGAACGACTGTATCAGGAAGCGGTTATTTCTTGGTGTGGGATAAAACTGTGGCTGTAATGACCAGCGTTTGTGTGCAGTTGCTTAGCGACGTGAGGTTTTTGGCCGGAAACGGAAGGATCGTTTCATAGATATTGCAGTAAAGTTGAAATACATTTGCAAATGGCGAGATGGGGTGGAGTATGGTTATGAAAATTTTGTTTCAAAGTTGCGACCGGAAACGCAAGAGATCGTTGAAGGCATCTCCTTTATTTTGTGATCGAAAGAATAATTTGATGAGATCTTATTTCTTCATCCCAGTTTTCTCAACATTAATAGCGTTTTGATGTTTTTCCGTTCAGCGCTGCATGAGTTTATCATATCCTGAAGTATAAGCCTATGAAGTGATGGTTTTTCAGAAACAAACGTCGAACTATTCGGGTCCTCTAACGAATTTCGACTGGAACGACGTGGATCCATCACTAATAGGCACATCGTCAATCGACATGAGCTGCACCATATGGCAGCTTGAGGTAAGGGAGGGTTGTATCTCTATAGGCGATCAGTTTAGTGTTCTGCGGAAACATCCTTCCCCGACTTTCGCATCGGGCTTTTTCATTCTGAGCAGATTGCTCTATGTTAGGTCCCTTCCCTTATGGCGAATTATTTCCAGACATTTTGACGGGTTTTCTTCCCCAGTCAGATTGCTTCTGGCGGGGAACTCCTAAGAAATTTTTCGACGTCTTCGATTTCCTTCATGTTATCGTATTCAAAAGCGAGACTTCAGTATAGGCATTTATTCCCTATAAAGCAACTCTTAAAGGGATGTGGAAATTAGAAGCGCACTCTAGAAAAGAATCTGCTTAAATATTAGGCTGCAGCTTCGGTTGGGCTACATCCAGGAGACCTTAAAAGTGCAGCGTCACAAAACGCCGAGTTATTGCATTATAATATGCGGCACTATCGTTATTCGTCCTAGTGCTGTTTTGCGTTCAACGATAATGTATTCCTCAATAAGCCAATGAAGATCAACAAACCTATGCAAAATGAACATCCGATCGCGGATAAAGTCCCTCTTCTGGAGAAGATCTTTATTTCTCTTTCACCTCTTAAGTAGGCCATTCAGTGTGATAACTAAGGAAAATAGAAATCCCTGGGAATTTATATTTGAACAAATATTGTACAAATTTGTATGCGAGTAGATATTCTGATTCAAAAAGTGATTTGTGCTTCAATTTCATGTAAACTTGCAGACAGGGCAAACGTTAGGTCAGACAAAGAAAACGAGTGGTAGCGTGAAAACGCAGCTAATTGCTCACGATAAACCAGTACATGATATTGCATTCTCCAAGATCGGCAATGGACGAGACAATTTTGCTACTGTTGGTGAGCTTTTTATTTTTTAGTTTTTAAACTTTCTTATATCTATCTATCTGCCTCCTCTTTCATTTTTCATACAAGCAGCATTGCCTCCGATGGTTTATGTTTTATGCGAACCAAGCTTCAGTATGCTGTTTACTCTTTAGCTAAGCTTTTACTCTACAGCAACGGAAAGTCTTCACTGAATGCATTAATTTGGTAAAAGTTATGCGGAACAGTGCATCATATGGCGTAATGTCGATGACATAAGATACGACAAACCTTAAGAACTGATTGTTCTGTTCTCGCTTAATTCTTTTTCGCTGATGAGTGTGGAATTTGAAATGAAAAGTTAATCGCTATGAGCAAGGTACCAGTGAATTTGTGAAATAATTAATGAACAACTTTTTGTTGGATTTCTGAGAATTTTGATATTTCACCATTTGTAACACTGTCATCCTCATTTACCTTATGTTAAATACCGTAGTATTTTCCGGCACCTTTCTCATTGTAGAGCTTCCCGTTAGAATAACATCGGGTACAACCCCATAACATTGAAGCACCAATTGTGCTTTCCGATTAGAATAACACCGCGTACAGCTCGATAACACTGAAGCACCAACTGTGCTTTCCGGTTAGAATAAAATCACGTACAGCCCCATAACAGGAAAGCGCCAACTGTACCATCATTGATATATAACTTTTTTTTTTTCATTTCATCTTAACATTCGAGAATTGTAAAGGTGCCGATGGAAGTGCGCGTTTATTCGATCTCCGAAATCTGCAGCACTCTACCATTGTATATGAAGATCCAATGCGAACTCCGCTAATGCGTTTGGCCTGGAACAAACAAGACAGTCATTATTTGGCCACTTTTGCACAGGATTCGGCTGAGGTGTTTATTGATCGTTTATTGTTTACTTTCTTCATTCAGAAAGAGGATTCCAGCTGCGCAACGAGTTGTTTTTCTTTTTTCTTGCTATAAATGATTGATCGACTTTTTTAAACCTCATATCTCATTTGGAGACTTTAGGCTGAGTTATATACATAGTTTCTGATCTTATATTTGTGAAATGCAAGAAAAAAGAGACATTGGCACAATTTATTTTACAGCTTATGACCCGTAAAGTGATCATCAAGTC
Source organism: Toxocara canis (assembly GCA_000803305.1). Lineage (NCBI taxonomy): Eukaryota > Metazoa > Nematoda > Chromadorea > Rhabditida > Toxocaridae > Toxocara > Toxocara canis. Next base: position 207,864 of record JPKZ01001291.1, read on the forward strand.
TCAACATCGGGCGGGGGAACGGAAATCACTCGCATGCTCCTCCCACTGAAAAATTTCATTAAAACGTTTTCATGAAATAATCTTTTTTTTCCACTTGAAGGAGTATGCGCTTGATTTCCATAAACATTTTGTTCCCACCCAGACGTTAAGTTTTTTCATGTTTGGTCTGTCTGATATGATCAGTCTGCGAGCCAGACATATGTTACTCAACGCCATCTCATGATAGCCGCCTAAATTAAAGCATCTTATCAGTTGTATAGAGTTTTTAACCAGTGAAGTTGCCAGTTTCGTGCGACAGGGAACTGGAGCTTGCAGGAAAAAGATATTTTAGCTTTTTTTGCGGATCGCAAACTGCTGGGGCGGGGAATAGAGTTCTGTCATTTTTCTGGCTATTCGAAATAATTTGTGAAATTTGGATGGGCAAAAATTTATTGGGAGGAACGAGGCAGATATTGCAGGCTGCCTTAGAACTCTGCGTGGTCGTATGGAATCACGGAAGAGCGCGGGGGGGGGGGGGGGGGGGGGGGGGGGGG
>JPKZ01001291.1:208426-224201 GCA_000803305.1 Toxocara canis
GGGGGGGGTGGAGAGGGGAGGGAGATTATATTATAGGTGTATCTACGTTGTATTTGTTATGTCGTTTGAAAAGGAGGAGGCTATGTAATGTGTAAATGTCGATCGACCGTGCATTTGCAATTCCATTTGCGAAAGCCTCGGGGGGAGGCGTAGTGCAGAAAATGTCCATTCGTTGTTTGCGTATATGAATTGGTCGAGAGATTGTTATTGAACAGGTGGTTGTAATCGATATCCGCATGCCGTGCAGCCCTGTGGCTCGCCTGCACAATCATCGTGCTTGTGTTAACGGTCTTGCTTGGGCACCTCATTCCGCTTGTCATATCTGCACCGCTGGTGAGTTTTTTTTCCTCTGTTTGAGTTTGCCTGGTAATTACTAAGTTAGCTGAAAATATCATTGAGCAGCTTTGAATATTCATAAAAGCAGAATGGCAGATAAAAAAAGGTCAATCTGGCTGAGAGTTTAATGGTTCGTACGAGCTTGTAGTTGAGCTGGATTGTAAAAATAGAAGTATACCAGGACGATAGATCTCAGACGGTAAGAAAGGTTAATGCTCAAGCATGACTGAGGAGTCCTGAGCATATTTTCAGTTCATCTCAACTTGTTTAGTTTAGCTTCCAGCTTATTCAATGAACTGCTGGCAAGCAAGCCGAAAAAAATAAACCGATACGGTTTAATTTTTTCCGGCTTGCTTGTCTTTTAATCTTTAAATAAATTTCAATTCCTTTTTTTGCTTGTTCAGGTGACGATCATCAAGCGTTGATATGGGACGTTTCATCGATGCCAAGACCAGTAGAAGACCCAATACTTGCCTATCAGGCTGCTGGTGAGGTACGCATGCGTTTGGGAAGTACAGTTCTTATCATAACTTTAATTTCTGTTGCATTTTCGTCTCGATAAGCAGTATAGTTGCCGTTACATCCATATCTGATGCGACAATATTTCACTTGCCAAGGTGACTTGCCAGAGATGACTTAAAGGCCGATAAGATCTCAACTACCATCTTCGAGCATAGACCAAATTCCAGGAAGTGACTTGCTGAAATCGCGAGTTTTCAGTGTTCTTTCTCATTCTCTCTTTTTGATTGATAGAATACAAGCACTCTCATTAGGTCGAATTCGACAGGGGGGGGGGGGGGGTGGGGGGGGGGGGGGGGGGGTTAGGGGAGGAGTGGGAGGAATGAGAGAATTTCACTTCCATCAAAAGCTAAAGAGTTCAGTCTTTGTGGATTTTAGACAGTTCGCTGGAACCGCGCACTTCTTTACAACCCCAAGAAAGACCTTCCTCAAATCTCTCACTTTACCCTGTCTCCTTCCCTGCCCCTCCCCATCCTCCTTCCCTGTCCTCCCGTCCTCTCCAAATACTTGAATGTGTCGTCTAAGCGTTTCGCTGTCATGATTCCCTTACGAATTCTAAAAGTTGCCTTTCTTAAACGATTACGTGAGGTGGGATTAGTTTTTTTAAAATCTTTTTCTGGCTGTTTTTTTAAATCCATTTGTGACACTTTCAGATACAAAATATCGGTTCACTTCTGCTGGTACTGATTGTGGAAGGCGTTACATTCTTTTGCCGATCTAAGTTTTTTATGTGTAGTAATGCATTATCCAGAAGGAAAAGTCACCCGTTCGGAACGACCAATTTTCCACGACTGCCAACCCCGAAGTTACCCGTAAAATAGTGATGCTTTCTGGGCGGCGTCTGCCGATCTAACTGGATCGGTGATTTGCACTTTTTGTATCACTTTGATTGTTTTCAGGTGAACCAAGTGCACTGGTCTGCGGCGCATACCGATTGGATTTGCATTTGTTTCGGAAAATGTCTCGAAATCCTTCGCGTTTAGGTTTGAAACATTCCAGTGCGTTCATGTCGTTTTCCTTTCGCCTCATTCCCTTCTTGATCATAGTACTCGTTTTTTTTGAGCATTTTTTTACAGGATGTGATCATAAGTGTGTCTTGAAAATGCATGTTGAAATTTGACATTAGTTTATTGGTTGGTTGATTCCTAATGATTGAACTGATTATGAGTGTTGGTTGCAAATGAGTGAAATTAATTACGTCATGTGTTGGTTGAAGTGGATGTATATGTTCGGTTCTAGGCTTTTCAACTGTGGAAGATTTTTTTTGGTTCTGTTATTATATGAGGTTCGTTTAATTATTGCCTTGCACGCACTATCATCGCTTCAATGAACAACGAACGCTTTATGTGTTAATTCTTCAAAATTTGCTCTTTTTTCCTTTAAGAGAATAACTTGAAATATATATACCGTATAACTTTTAATAAAGCGACTCCCTTGATTAGATTCCATATCGAATGTCTCTTTCAGTGTTGATCAGGGCGAAGAAATAGACATTAGTTTAGGCATAGCCCTTCTTTCTCAACAATACCACAAAATATCACGTATGTCCGCACCAAAAGTAACATTCGAAGGAAGCCGAAACCCTATTGCCGTATCCACATAACCCATCCTAAATCGAACAAACCAGCTTTGTGCCTTAGCTGTGAATTTCGTTGCCTCAGGGCACTTACTTGAGGCAATAGGAGAATTTTGAGAATGTTATGCAAGAAGACAGTTGCTCATGCGAAAGGATCACAGTATGAAAAGAACTTTATGAAAAAGGGACCGCGTTAAATGTTGAAATAGTTTTGCTTGTTTAAAAAAGGTCACAAAGACATTCCTCCATCCCAAAAAAGTCTCTGCAGGATTTTAAGAATTCATTTTTTTTGCATATAAGTTTCCCCTGATAGCTCTTTATTTCACCTTGCATATTCGATGTCATTCTTTCGAAATTCACCTCAAACAGTCTTCACTAAAAAGTAACGAAAAGAGGAGCGTTTATACTTAATCGTACCGAAAATTGTGTTTTGTTACATTTGTTATTGTGCAATTTATAAGATGATATTAATCTCTTGCCTGTTGCATCTCGATCGTGTTCCGCAAAATATAATAAATAGTCGAATTTGTTCCTCAGTTTTGCTTTGAAACGTTTGTTTTGGTTTGTTAACCAAATTTAACTTATTCGATGATGAATGAAGAAGAATCACAATTATTAAATGGTATATTTATGAAGTGTTGTCCACGTGGGATAATCGTTTTTCGCAGTTCTTTTAGCTTTATACAATGTAGTGATCAAATAGCAAAGGAAATGCTATGAATTTATGAAGAAAAGCGAAGAAAAAAGAAAAACGATGAAGGTACGTAAGTTATTGAAATTGTCTTATAGTTTGTCAGTGCTCTTCCTAGAAATCGTAACATTCGTTGTAAAGAACTTTGAGGGATCAGAGAATGAGTAGCGATCATCATATTATTTATAATGGATATATATATATATATATATATATATATATATATATATATATATATATATATATATATATATATATATATATATATATATATATATATATATATATATATATATATATATATATATATATATATATATATATATATATATATATATATATATATATATATATATATATATATATATTTATCTATTTATTTATTTTTGGGCAAACTAACATAACAGGTAGGAAAGATCACATGTGCGCCTCAAACATCATAGGGTTGAGCGGTTGGGGGGTACCTTGAATGATTCGTTCAGTCAAACAAATATTGTTGAAACCATTCGATACAATCTCATTTGTCGATCAGTCGGCGTCGAGAATTGTGCAATCTAAAATATGTGTTCATTGATTACCTATACGTTCGCAACTTCCCATCACTTCAGTTTAATTTATATTTTACAAGTTTTCGGGCCATCTTTTGAATTACATGGTTCAATTTTTTGATTCATCCCTTTCATGAATTTCAAGTAGACACATCCAGTAGTGGATTGCAGTAGTGTTCATTTTGTGGTGCTAATCGCTTCGTTTTTTCTCCCCTTTCTGTAGATTCCATTCACCGTTTTACTTTATTGACCACTAATACGATATCTAAAAATCAATAATGTCGTCATCATAAACGAGCTGATCCGCTTTTACGACGTCTTCATTGTTAAGAGGCGGTCCCGAAAGAAAGTGGAAAAGTTGTATGTAAAAAAGAGGGAAATAGTTTTAAAAATAAAGAAAAAATTTAGAGATCAGGAAGGCATGATTTCAAGACTGATGCAGCTGAAGGGTAAGGTGGTGATTTATTCCCAGAATTGAGGGGGAGGGGGATGGGGGAGGGAAAGGGGGTGGCAAACATGTTATAGCTCGGTCGATCTCGTCTTGGTTGCATCCGATTGCCGTAATCGTTTTAATTTCTTGAGAAACTAGATGCGTTATGTAGCTGCGTCAAGGTGAACGATAACTAAAGTAACTTTTTGGTTACAGTCGGCGTGCTTAGTGCGGTAAAACGCGCCAGGTGTGCCCACCGCTCTGATGGATGATCCCTCTCAGCAAGAGGTAATGGGCTCGGCACATTTGAGCGGCGCACAAATGGATCATTCTGTCAACAAGGTAAGATGTGTACATTTACTGCGTTAGTGTAGTTAGTGTATTTTTGATTATTTGTACTGATACGTGATCTCTATGAAGGAACGTTAAAGTTTACTATATTTGTCAGAGTCACTTGGCGGTGGGCCAGAATTCGCAGCACATGGGCAACGTGCAGCCTGGGGGCACACAGGCGATGCAAATGGTCGGCAATGAATTGGATCCAATTGTACAGGGTGTCCCTGGTTAGTTTTCTTTTCCGCTTATTTTCCTTCATTCTTGGCAACTTTTTTTCTTCGTGTCTCACGTAGCTAAGACAGTGGTCACTGCCAATGAATATGCATGAGTTGTCGAGTAATATTTGTAATTTGCCTGTTTGGATTTTTTTTGCTTTCGCATTTTGTTGAGGTATATCTTTTAAATCGTAAGAGGGGATGAGCTTTGACTCTTCGACAGCACCACTTTTCGTCTAATCTTTGGGAAAATCTCTGTAGGAATTATGTGTTTTAGAGATTTCATGAAGGAACGCAATATGAAGTAGATCACAAGTGGGAATGAAAAAATTTGGAAACTGAAAATACTAAATGAAGAACTATGGCGTACAGAGTGCGGATATCGGAATTTCGCTAGAGATTTGTGTGGTGAAATTGGAAGAGGGAAGGGTTGGGATGAAGGTTTGTTTCAAGAATGATGATGTGTTTGTCAGGCAGCGCGGTTGGCACGTCGTCCGGTCCACAAAGCGCTGCGAAGCGGAAAGAAATCTACAGATATGAAGCGCCATTTATTCTCTATGCTACCAGTTGGTCACAGCATCCTGATCCGTCAAAAAAATTCCGACTTGCATCTGCGAGTTTCATTGAAGAGTACAACAATAAGGTAAATAAATTCTTATCTGAATATGTCGATTGCCTGCAGTAAACATTCAATTTATTTTGAATTATATACCATTACAATTGTTTGTTTCATAGTCTTGTTGCGTTTGTCTGCTCATCGCTGCAGCTCATTTATTTCTTACTACAAATGGTTGTTGTAATTTTCAATATGTTGTCTTTTGTGTGGTCTGTGAGCACGATCGGTGTTACGTTGGCTGTATATAGCGCTTGGCACTTCACAACGATTGCGTTTTGTCAAGCCAGTTATGCAGTTCTCGGGTGATATTCAAATTTGCATTTGTTGGCCAGCGGCCAATCGATATCATTTACCAGTCACGCTGTTTTTCCGCGTGCTACATATTTTCGTGCTGTTTGTATTACCTTTCCGAAAGTGCAGCAATCAACACTTCTACAAGACTTGCATAATGTCACTCACTGCGGTGACATTGGAGGGGCGTCAAACATTTCGTACGTATACATCTACATTCCCATTGCGTTGCATGGGCCTCTCAATTGTGTCGCTTCTATTGCAGCATCTTGCCATCGTCCTTGTCCTTCCTCCCCCCCTCCCTCCCCCCCACTTCAGCCCTTCCCTCAGCGTTGTTTGAGCTGTTATCGCATACGCCGTTGAATAAGCATGCTTACTAGTCCGTCTTGCTTTTAGCAGATGCAGGTTGGCGGAGTACTGTGTTTTCTCAAATGAGAAATGTTGACAAGAGAGAGGTTATTTAGATTATCTTTTCTGCTCAACAAGCCGAAACGTCAGCAAAAAATCTGTGATACCGTCATCGTATATATTTATTACTACTATCACTACTTCGACGGTTTTCTTTTGCAGAGAGAAGTAGAAAAGTTACTTCCACAACTCTTCCACAAATGCGCTTCTCATACTATTGTAGCTGAAAGAATATTAGCTTTTTTATGTAGCTGAAAGAATATGAGCTTTTTTCAAGAAAAAAAGCATAATCCCCCTCTCTCTCCTCTTCCGTCTCATGTCATTTACTTCGTAGATTGTGTGACCTCTACGCTAAGGTTTGTTTGATCGGGCATGCGCTCGCATTGTTATTTACTACTCAGCTTTTATATCACTGCAAGCTTGAAACCCTTTATCACAGTGTTGTCAGCTGCGTTATTTTAGGTTTCAATAGTGCAGCTGGATGAAGAAGCGGGTGAATTTATCCACCGAGGCACATTCGATCATCCGTATCCAGCGACCAAAGTTATGTGGATACCTGATCAGGTAGTACCAATCCGTTGATTGCATTTTAGTTCGAATTACCTTAAACAGAGATTGCTAGAATGGCATGCTATCTTATAGAACGTGTTATATGAAAGCAGTTTATTAGCAAAGAGGCGACAGAAGAACGAATTCATCTCGCAGACATTACGAATACTTCGGTATTTCTGGTTCGCTTCTTCGCACTGACTCGAAAATTTTCTTAACACTTTTTGCTATCAGTTGATCATTTTTTTAAAAATATTTTTATTTTCGTTCATATTCTGATAGAAACGTTGACAATTCACTCAAGAGTCACGCCTTGTGTTAAAATTTATAAGTAGAATCGGACCTTGAAGAATACTGCTGCGAAATGTACCGTAATTAGCACATTAATGAATAGTATTCAGAAAGGAGTTTATCCGGATATGGTTGCCACGAGTGGTGACTATTTACGTTTGTGGCGGGTAGGTGGCGAGAACGGTGCACGCATCGAAATATTACTCAACAATGTGAGTTGATTTTGTCGTATTGAATGTATTAACGCAATTACTTTTTGTTTATAAGGAGGAATACGTTTTATATATAAGTATATATGTATTTATATACATATATACTCATGCATGTACGTATATACACATGTATGTGTGCATATACATATGTATCTATATACGTAAATACACATATACATATGCATATATACACATGTCTCCTTCGCTGAACTATATACCTAAAAAGCTGACTGTGAAAAAAACTAAAAAGCAGATGTACCTAAAAAGACCACATTTGGAAAGCAGATTCCGTATACATGATTGTAACTTTATGTATACTTTAGTCTATAGTGATGTGCTTTTTGTATTTTTTTTAGAACAGGAGTAGCGAATACTGTGCACCGCTAACGTCGTTCGATTGGAATGACGTAGACGTCTCTCTGATTGGCACGTCGAGTATTGATACGACCTGTACGATATGGCAAATTGAAGTGATTTTTATTCGTTGATTTGCGTATTTCTTATTTAATTAAATTGCATGTCTCTTGTTATCTTTCTGAGTAGTGTTCACAGGAGTTTAGCATACGTAGCGTGGACCACCGGTCGGGTCTGTTGTAGTGCTGCAGTGCACATGCTTTCTTTTGAAGGCTGCATTGTGAAGAGGTCTAATCGATGAAACGTTGACGTCTCAATTAAGAAATGAATTATCGAAAAAAATATTTTTATTTTCGTTCATATTCTGATAGAAACGTTGACAATTCACTCAAGAGTCACGCCTTGTGTTAAAATTTATAAGTAGAATCGGACCTTGAAGAATACTGCTGCGAAATGTACCGTAATTAGCACATTAATGAATAGTATTCAGAAAGGAGTTTATCCGGATATGGTTGCCACGAGTGGTGACTATTTACGTTTGTGGCGGGTAGGTGGCGAGAACGGTGCACGCATCGAAATATTACTCAACAATGTGAGTTGATTTTGTCGTATTGAATGTATTAACGCAATTACTTTTTGTTTATAAGGAGGAATACGTTTTATATATAAGTATATATGTATTTATATACATATATACTCATGCATGTACGTATATACACATGTATGTGTGCATATACATATGTATCTATATACGTAAATACACATATACATATGCATATATACACATGTCTCCTTCGCTGAACTATATACCTAAAAAGCTGACTGTGAAAAAAACTAAAAAGCAGATGTACCTAAAAAGACCACATTTGGAAAGCAGATTCCGTATACATGATTGTAACTTTATGTATACTTTAGTCTATAGTGATGTGCTTTTTGTATTTTTTTTAGAACAGGAGTAGCGAATACTGTGCACCGCTAACGTCGTTCGATTGGAATGACGTAGACGTCTCTCTGATTGGCACGTCGAGTATTGATACGACCTGTACGATATGGCAAATTGAAGTGATTTTTATTCGTTGATTTGCGTATTTCTTATTTAATTAAATTGCATGTCTCTTGTTATCTTTCTGAGTAGTGTTCACAGGAGTTTAGCATACGTAGCGTGGACCACCGGTCGGGTCTGTTGTAGTGCTGCAGTGCACATGCTTTCTTTTGAAGGCTGCATTGTGAAGAGGTCTAATCGATGAAACGTTGACGTCTCAATTAAGAAATGAATTATCGAAAGTTGAGAGAAGTTGCACTTCAATAAGTAGCGAGAGAGAAATGTTGCTGCTATCGGTGGTATTCGATTCTGCGTTATATGCAGTTTATTATTCTTAGAGCAACTGGTCGGTAAGATCGATTTAACCAGTAACTTTAGAAAATGACGATGGGCCTACTATAACTTTTGCGATTTCTTGAAATTCGCATGAAGAGTTTGATGCTTATTGGATTTTCGATCTCCAGATAGACTAACTTCGCCTCAACATTTTTTAGCTTGCTTACTTTTAGTAATCGTTTTAGTCTCTATTGCATTTGTTTTCCAGCATTCATAGAGGTTGCTGTTATGTTGGCCATAAATAACACAACAATTTTTTTGCAGTAGTTGTGCTGTATTCCATCCTTCCCAGAGAGAATCAATATGACCCGAACAGGGGTGTTCGGCCGTAGACAAACTGTTAGGGGCGTGAATTTGCACTGCTTGACTTCGTAGTGCTCTACCAGAGTGCTACCAGAAAGTCCGCTTTTCTACGGTGTAGCATCTATTATCTTAACACTATGTTTAACGTTCTAGTTCGTTTACTCCCATTTTTTTGGTTTTATTCATGAGTGTCCCATCTTTCAGACAGGTCAAGCGATTGGCACGACCTGTCGTGCGACCGAGGGTAGTGTGAAGACTCAACTGATTGCACATGATAAAGAGGTGTTCGACATAGCATTTTCACGACTGGGTAACGGTCGTGAGGTATTCGCAAGTGTGGGTGCAGATGGAAGCGTGAGGATGTTTGATCTAAGGCATCTCGAACATTCGACAATCATTTTCGAAGAACCAAATCGTGTACCATTGCTGCGATTGGCGTGCAACAAACAAGACCATAATTATATCGCCACATTTGCACAAGATTCGAATGAGGTTTAAGTCTCGTTTTTATTGGCTCATTTCGCCTTGCCGCAATGTTTCCCAAACGTTTCTTCAGTTTCAGTCTTTTTTCAAGGTCAGACAAGAGCAGGTTACTGGGGAGTAGAGCTGTGTTATATTTTGCTTTTTTATTTGAAGTTCCGGCTCCACGAGTATTTTGTATGAAAAAAACATTTCTCCGACTTGAGACGAATTCGGCGGGCCTTCATTTATTACAATATACGTCAATAAATGAGTAAGGAGAGACTGAACAAATCTTTTGTCGGTGTAATAATGTGATCCGTGCGGTTTTGGGTACACTGGTCACGGTAATTTGAATTATAAAGGAAGAAGTAACTGGATTTGAAAAAAAAAAACCGTTTTTAACGATACTTCAAGAGTGAACTTTCAGGTAATAATTCTAGATGTTCGTATACCATGTACGCCGGTGGCGAAGTTGAATAATCATCGTGCGACGGTCAACGGAATGGCTTGGGCGCCACATTCATCATGCCATATTTGCACCGCTGGTTAGTTATACCATGAACGTCCCCTTGAGAAACCTCGTTAATCCTTATTCCTTCTCCCTTCCTTATGTGACCACGCTGTTATTTTCTTATCTTCCAGCGTCTACTCATTTCGATGTCTAAACGATAGTTATTCAAGATCTCTCTGATGTTGATAGAACTACTCGTTTTTCGTGCACACATGCATATCTAGCCGTTATACGGCCGCTGAATTATAAAGGAAGAAGTAACTGGATTTTTTAAAAAAAAAACTTAACCGTTTTTAACGATACTTCAAGAGTGAACTTTCAGGTAATAATTCTAGATGTTCGTATACCATGTACGCCGGTGGCGAAGTTGAATAATCATCGTGCGACGGTCAACGGAATGGCTTGGGCGCCACATTCATCATGCCATATTTGCACCGCTGGTTAGTTATACCATGAACGTCCCCTTGAGAAACCTCGTTAATCCTTCTTCCTTCTCCCTTCCTTATGTGACCACGCTGTTATTTTCTTATCTTCCAGCGTCTACTCATTTCGATGTCTAAACGATAGTTATTCAAGATCTCTCTGATGTTGATAGAACTACTCGTTATTCCTTCTCCCTTCCTTATGTGACCACGCTGTTATACGTACTGTCGCTTTATTTTCTTATCTTCCAGCGTCTACTCATTTCGATGTCTAAACGATAGTTATTCAAGATCTCTCTGATGTTGATAGAACTACTCGTTTTTCGTGCACACATGCATATCTAGCCGTTATACGGCCGCATTGGTTGCCTGCAAATCTGTGACAGGCAAATCCGGATGAAATGTAGCAACACTTTCTTGAAATTCCCGATTGTTGGCGAGTTTTAGGTGACGACAATCAGGCGTTAATATGGGATATCCACTCTATGCCACGGCCAGTCGACGATCCTATTTTAGCTTACCAGGCTGGAGGAGAGGTATTTTAGCTTTCTTTTTTTTTAATCGTTGCGATTTTTGCTGTCCACTTTATCACGTACACTAGTTCAGTTTTCAGCTCAAATAGAGAACCAAGATTTAATGTTTCATTCACGTTCAACTTGGCATAGCAAATGCTGATGTAGTAAAGAATACAGCTCTTGATGTGTTTACGAGTGATTGCTATCGGAATTTGTTGATTTGATTAGTGATTGATTTTATGGGAGTGTTTAGAGAGTTCTCACGAAAACGCACTATGTTCTTCCTTTAAAAGATGCTGCGCCCATCCCTTCCCCCACCCCCCTCACGCCATATACTTCCCCTCTTCTCTTCACCATCCCCCACCATTTTTTTCATCTGTGCGTTGCAAACTTAATGTTTCGCGGTTATTTCTTCTCTACATTCCTGTCCTCCCCCATCCCTTCCCCCACCCCCCTCACGCCATATACTTCCCCTCTTCTCTTCACCATCCCCCACCATTTTTTTCATCTTCATCATCCCTTTGGGGAAATTATTGCATGGTAAATGTGAATTTTTCTTTATTCAGGTGAATCAAGTGCATTGGGCAGCCGCATTCCCTGATTGGATATCGATATGTTATAATCAGTGGCTCGAGATTCTACGAGTATAACGACTAACTGTGTGGTAAGTTTATGCCTATCGGGATGAGGCCATCCACTAATGGTTCTTTTCCCGAACTGTTCTCTTCCTAACCCAAAGCTGTCAATCAATTTTGCAACCCGGAAAAACTTTCATCGTTGTTAACTAGCTAATGTTTACAGGGCAACTCAAGGGTGAGGATCACCATTAGCTTCTGCTTCTTACAATCGCTGAGCAGTTGTAGCCTCCCGTATTTTTGGTGCTAGTTTTTTGTTAAATTTGACACCGTTGAAAACTCCTTTTGATTAGCGCAAGCTTCATGGTTTGCAAGGCTTTCGGGCGAAGATGAATCGAACTTTCCCGATTCTTCCAAATAATTAGCAGTAATTATTATTAGTTTAGCGCTTGTTTTGTTACGTTTTAAATTTTCTCCACAAACAAATTTTTGTATTAGCAGACATTTATCGGTGGACTGTCTCCGTTCCTTTTTAATTTCTGGCTTGAATGGTAAGCAAATTACCGCATAATAAAGGTCATATTAAGCTTTGTTAGCTTGCTAACCGATTAGTTTTTTTTAGCGGTTTGAAGAGAACGGTTTTGAAATAAAGCTCCACCATATTGAGTGTTATGTTTGATCGTTTTACAGCTAAAAAGAACTTAATATACCGCGAAATGTTGATTATGTACCATCATCGAGTGTTAACCAATGCCGCAGTATTATTTTCTTTTTTACGACTTTTTTTGCCATATTGAGCACTTTGTTGACGACTGTTACGTTGTATGACCCCTCTCATTTTTGTTATAGTGGTTCATGGTCCTTGTCTTCGGCTTTTCATTGAAATCATGGCGCATTAGGGATTGGTCCCTCATTCAGGTCCGAGACTTTTCTCAATGTCTTTCCTTGACTGCGGCTTTTAAAATGCCCACTGTGTCGAAAATAATCGGATAATTTTGAAGATGCTGTACCCGACCCACTTAACCATCTCTGCTCATCTCAGAACCATGGGTTCTCGGGAACCCCTTTCCAGATACTTTACGCCTCGGCGTCACCATCTTCAACTTTTCACTTTCTGCATCAGGTTTTATTGTTCGAGTAAATAATGCGAGCGGGGTCAAATGTACGGTGGGGAGAAAATTTTGAGCTGTTTGAGACCGTAAATATAGGCTATTACAAGTTTTGCTTAAATCACACAAGGTTGCTAACTTCGGACATTTACAATTGCCGTGTTTAAACGTTAGACGAGTCACAAAAAATAACTGACAAATTATTTCCAAACTTTCCTCCTACGCTATACATTTTCGAGATAGAGCACACTCGAATTATCGCAAAATGAACTTTTGCCGTATTTTATTCGTTTTTGCTTTTTCACTTTACTTATTTTAAACGTTCTATTCCTAAATTTTCTCCACAAACAAATTTTGTATTAGCAGACATTTATCGGTGGACTGTCTCCGTTCCTTTTTAATTTCTTGCTTGAATGGTAAGCAAATTACCGCATAATAAAGGTCATATTAAGCTTTGTTAGCTTGCTAACCGATTAGTTTTTTTTAGCGGTTTGAAGAGAACGGTTTTGAAATAAAGCTCCACCATATTGAGTGTTATGTTTGATCGTTTTACAGCTAAAAAGAACTTAATATACCGCGAAATGTTGATTATGTACCATCATCGAGTGTTAACCAATGCCGCAGTATTATTTTCTTTTTTACGACTTTTTTTGCCATATTGAGCACTTTGTTGACGACTGTTACGTTGTATGACCCCTCTCATTTTTGTTATAGTGGTTCATGGTCCTTGTCTTCGGGTTTTCATTGAAATCATGGCGCATTAGGGATTGGTCCCTCATTCAGGTCCGAGACTTTTCTCAATGTCTTTCCTTGACTGCGGCTTTTAAAATGCCCACTGTGTCGAAAATAATCGGATAATTTTGAAGATGCTGTACCCGACCCACTTAACCATCTCTGCTCATCTCAGAACCATGGGTTCTCGGGAACCCCTTTCCAGATACTTTACGCCTCGGCGTCACCATCTTCAACTTTTCACTTTCTGCATCAGGTTTTATTGTTCGAGTAAATAATGCGAGCGGGGTCAAATGTACGGTGGGGAGAAAATTTTGAGCTGTTTGAGACCGTAAATATAGGCTATTACAAGTTTTGCTTAAATCACACAAGGTTGCTAACTTCGGACATTTACAATTGCCGTGTTTAAACGTTAGACGAGTCACAAAAAATAACTGACAAATTATTTCCAAACTTTCCTCCTACGCTATACATTTTCGAGATAGAGCACACTCGAATTATCGCAAAATGAACTTTTGCCGTATTTTATTCGTTTTTGCTTTTTCACTTTACTTATTTTAAACGTTCTATTCCTGTACGTTCTATTTTCGCAACAAACGCAAACGCATATTTCAGCAAAGCAAATGTTTGTTTTATTTCATTTCGGGTAATTACTTCCCAGTAATTACCCGAAATGGAACAATTACCCGAATTACCCGAAATTAGCCGAAGTAAGCAGCTTGGTAACGGTTTGTGACATGCTGTCGTATTGATAGTATTTAATAGAAAAGAATGCTGATAAACATAAAACGTAATTCAATTTATTATTTTGTGTTGCTCTAATGCTTATACTCATTGTTAATATTTTTGTTTACTTTGGTCTATTAGATTCGTTGTGCTAATCGTGTAGCCTATGGTAGGGCAGATTGAGTGCTTTCGTTTGTTTTCGATACTTTGCAGAGGGGCAGCTCTGAAGGTTTTAAGTCATCGGCCCAAATTTACGTTGAGAAACAAAGAGAATTTAGGTGTATGATGTAGAACTTTGGAGTAAAATTGCTCAAATAATTAAGACATATTTTTGCTTACGAGATGAAACTCCTGAGTCCGTGTAATTTGTGATTTTTTAGGACAAGATCATTTTGAGCTGTTGTGATTGCTAGTGTAAAAGCGCCTCGCGGTCTATGATGAGTAGTGACCTAGTGAAGAGTAAGCACACTTGTTTGTAGCATGCTTTTCTTTTACTCTTACTTACAATCCCACTCTAGTGAGAAGTAAATAACATGACTACAGAGTATAAACGTAGCTAGCCAGCAACCTTTCGTTAGAGGTTCCTCAGTTAAGGTCTCATATCCAGAAAATATATAGTTCCGAGCAGATTTGTGACCTCCATCGACATAATTTTGCCACTTTTTCGTTCGTTATCATTTTTTTCGGTCTGGATCGCATTTAAAGAAGTTTATGTGATACAAGATGAAACTTACAATTCTTCATGAGGTATAGCACATTTATTGTTGCCATCTGTTCTATTACTAAATCCTATCTTTTCTCATACTGTTCATCCCGTCGTAACCCTTTTTTACTGTTGTAATCCTTTTGCCCTTTCTTTCTATTTCCATCTAATCGCTTTGTAGCCCTTTCCTCTTTTTATGCAACAACGGCACTGTAAATTGTATTTGTACCCGTCTAGCGTTTGTTTCTGCTCACCATAACAGATGCCCTATTAATTCAAGAAGTGAAATTAATCGACTGGCGTATTATTCTTATTTATTTGATGAATGATCTTCTTAATTATGAGCGTCTGCCTATGCTATTTCTGGTCTTTTACTTTTTCTCAATTAGCAACCATATTAGCATACTGAAGGTATTGCACTTTTTTTTGTTATGTGTACGTTATCTGGAGTTGAATAGTCGATCGGCTTTTGGAGTAGGAACAAAGGGTCTTACTATTTAAATATTACGGGCTTATTGAGTTGATTTTCACCATACGCAAAGTTCTTCAAATAGCCAAGGAAAGGGAGGATAAGAAGTATAAACGCTATACATCTAAATGTCTCGTATTTTATTCATTTACAAAGGAGCTCTTCGATATTCCCTCGGATGCAGCATGTACTTGATTGATGTGAATAGTTTATTATTTTGTATTTCGACTGTATTATTTGCTTTACGTATTTGTCGCCTTAGCGTGTAATTTTAAAGATTTTTTTGCATAGCCTGACTATAAATGCTTTATCTGTAACGTTCTTTGATGCAAAATTCACGACAATCAAGCTTCATGTCTCCCTTGCAGCAAACATCGTGATGGATCTGATGGGTCGCCCTGACCTCTGATTTTTCCATCGCTTCCCATTCTGTCTTTCCCCAGTCCTTCCACCCCCCCCCCCCCCCCCCCCCCCCCCCCCCCCCCCCCCCTCCTCCCA
>JPKZ01001291.1:229389-242064 GCA_000803305.1 Toxocara canis
TACAATTACTTAAAACATAGTCGTATAGATCGGCTGGCATGTTTCCTAAATCCGACCTTTAAGGCTATTCTGAAGTTGGCTGAACGTACAGGACGGAACTGTTCGCTTACATTTGTAACTGAGTAACGATCATTTTCCACCGGCTTCGACCTTTGCGCTACTGACGATTCGGCCTTCTCTCGAACAATTGCCGACTTAAATATACTGCCATCTGAGTTTTTGGATTTTCACGTAAAAGAAGACGTAGAACCAGTGAGAAGCAAAAAGTATTCCGCTTGAAATATGCGCAGGTTACACTCCCAGCAATCGTTCAATATCGAAGGGGTCAACTATCCCGAACTTATAGTTTAATGGAAGAGCGGATTTATTTGTTCATGTTATGTTTTTCCTTTTCATAAATTAGTCATTGCCAAATCACATGGGTGATACCTCAACTTTAGCTTGTTGAAGCTCAACCTCATGCTTAGAAACTTTTTAAGACTCGACAAACCTTTGATTGCTCACGAGAGAATGTAGATTCGGGAGGTTCAGGCGGTGGCGACTTTTTACCGACAGATTTACGTTCCATTTCGCGAATCTCATCTTTCGTAAAGATCCCCTGATGTGAGCGCGATTCTCTTGAAATCTAGAACCAAACCTTCGTATTTTTTATTGTTTTAGATGGGAGCACTGAAATAATATGCGAGTCAATCAGCATTTACTTGTGTTGCACTTGACAAGCTTTTGTGAGATTAGTTAAGTTTTTGGACCGCCTTCTAATAGGATCTTTGAAGTAAACAAGTCATCGTCAGTATTTTGCACTTTCTTCAGAAGGTGGCTGGTTATAAGATAAACTTGTTAGTAGTTGATTATGAGGAGGTGACCTTTGTTAAATGTTAAAATGTTGTGGATTTTTTTCCCGGCAAAAGGCGATTCTAACTAAGACGTTTTCCTACGCAGTAAGTATGAATTATTTTCGGTCATATTGCTGCACATTTTGATGATTTCGACATAAGAAACGGCCTTCACTCTCAGCTTCACTCATATAACGAACTTATTGGTGAAAATATTGATAAACCAAAGTGCGTTAACATTAAAACATCAACTATTGTTGCTGAGACATAAATATTTCTGCAATTTTATGTACTGTGCCGTTCTCATGGATCATGAGGACCTAATTTAGGAGGAAGGGGTTATAATCAGGGCTTTACGGTAGACTTAATATTCAACACTTACTTCGTCGCTACATTGCTCTTGTGACGTTTGTTGAATATGTTGCAAAATTCGATCGGCACCATTGAATGGTCTTAGAAAGAGTAGAGATAAGAGAAGCACTTTGACGAAGTAATATCCCTTTACGTGATGATAGGACGGATCAAGCAGGGTTAGCAATGCGAACGCTCCCCTTAAACGAGAACATTTAACAACTCAAGTCACTGAACCAAAAAGTACATATACTTTGGCGGCTGTACTTCGTGTACCAAAGACAGCAGAATGGACAGGCAGAACATGTTCGCAAAGTTATATCCATTTGATCCATTAGGTATCTCAAGTGAATCCCCCTTTCTCAAGACACCCCTCTTCTTTTAGTTCTGTTGTTTAAAAATTTCGAATTAAGAAACCCTTATCTCATAAATAAGAGTACCAATGCTTTGTGATAAAATGGCATTACTGCTTATAGACATCCATCACCTTCAACTGGGTCATAGCTACAAGCACTACGGCATTACCATAATACCGTATCGCGCAAGTTCATCAGTTGTTGAAAATTGCGTTTTAAATTCCATAGCTATCCATCGGGAACGGAACGGCGGAAAGGGTGTTGTAGCCGTCCCCTGTCCTGTCCTTTGAAGAATCAATCATGAGGGACTTTTTCGCACTTCATCTCCTGCTCTATTACCCTCCTCCCCTTCCCCCTTTCCACTTTTATTCAAATCTTTCCTCTTCATTTCAATCCTGATTTCAAACATGTGATAAACTTTAGCGTGCGAACTGTATCAACATTTCAGACATTCCTAACCAGTAAATGCGGCACTTTTCTACAGTATATCCGCAAGTTTAAAAAACCTGCATAAATAAACACGTTAATGAAAAGCTTTAACGAGTCGCTACCAGTAAATGAGAAGTTGTTGATTGGGTGGTTTCTCGTCCGGATACAAATAAGTGAGTGCAATTGGTACAATTGTGAGAATAGCATTAGCGACGAGATAAGCGCCTTCGCCAATGATCAAATAGAATGCAGTTATCAAAGCGATTACAAGCGCCCATGTGAACTCTTCGATTCCACTCGATTCATGTAGTTGTCGTAATCCACGCGCCGTAAAGTATCTCTGAAAATATTCACGTCTCTCTAAAACTAAATCGTTCGTGGAAAAGCAAAACAAACTTGCTCCAAAAAATCTGTGAGCTTCTTATAGGAGCCAATCTAGTGGACCATATAATCAGAAAAAATGCAATCATTTAAGATAAATACAGTAGAATCCTGGTGCCATTGTTCGTTGGGTTATTGTGAATCCTCTTGGAAGAGAATTAAAGACTAGTCTCAAAGAAATATTCAAAAAGCACAAAATGATAATATGCTTCTTTTTTTGCAAGCTTTCATATATGTATAACGCTGGATTCAAAGGGCGCAGTTATGCAATACACAATCATACTGTTCTATGTTACGTATGGTAATGTTCTATCGTACCAAACACGGAGGTTGATTGACCATCGCTACATTTCTCGCTAAAAAAATGGTGATGTCTTGAGTTAATTAGATGTAAGACTTGAAATGATAAACTGAAGTCGAGATGAAATACGAAACAAACTTGATCGTAGACCAGCGAACTCAGATGATCCTGAACCTCGCTCGTTGGATTCGTCATCACTAAACCGCCGCGCTAAAGTCGCTCTAATGAAAACAATGGAGCAAGCAGATGCACCAACTCAATATCGTTCCTCGAAATTTGCAGATTTCAGGGAACAAAATTTATGCAATGATTAACATATGCTAATTGTGCAAATTCCATTCGTGTTGACGCAAATTGTAAGGAGCAATATGAACTCAACCATAACATCCGTTATACTTTATACAATCTTTTTTTTTTCAGGAATTTGCGATTTACTATTTTTGAATGAGAACTTTCCGCGCACAGTTAGAGACTTCCTTCGACCAGAGGGATGCTCTACTGCATGCATCCAAGCAATGTGCATATGGTTGCTATAGTTTTCAATGACTTTGGTTGTTAGTCTGTCGAAACATATAAAGGTTCATTGGACGCGACTTGAGCAACATAAATGCCTTTAACAAACCATTTCGGTAAGAAATTTTGGAAACGGGTTGGGATTATCAAAATTTCTCTCCTTCTCTCGCTATCCCGCACTTTCTTGTCGACTGTGTGACAACTCTTCTGAATTTGTTTCTCGATTTCTCATAATAAGTGAGGGCTTGATGAGTCGAAAAGTCCCCTTATGTAAAATTCATTCAAATATAAGCCGAAGCCCGATGTATGGTGCTCAGCCTCCTCTTCTTCTTTCAGTTCAAAAATGAAATTCTCAACTAGGTTGAATTAACTACCAGCAGCCTACGACCAAACGAACTTAGTGCCATATATACATATATATTATATGTATATATATATATATATATATATATCTCTTGCTGGCAAACGAGGAGTTAACTCGCCCAACGTTTTTGGCGGTAAGCACCTAGACTTGTGAGGCATGTGATTTTTGGCAGGTTACGTCCAACGATTGGCTTTTGGTTATAGAATGAACTCCGTATCCTACCAAGTATTACGGGAGCGGTAAAACACTGCCTATGTCATCACTGCATGTCGCTCATATTATAGCCGCCTTAATGATTGCATGCCTAAAAATATAATAGAGGTTAGTTTAAAATAACACTGTTATTTATTTTCCACAGAGATCTTGGCATATAACAAATATTATTCGTTAAAATACCTCCAACAGCTGCAAAAAAATACAACACCCATTCGGTAGATATCATCAGTGAACCATCGTGTACGTTACGGTTACGCATAAGTACCGTGTAACATTGCATTTGCTCAAGTCGAGTTTCAGATTTGATCTCCACAATGAAACGCCCCCTATGAAGCAACAACAGTCTCAGAATTCATTATTGCTCCTCTACAAGCGGAGCTAGTTGCGGGCTCCGAGTAAAACGACTTCTGGAATGCGACCGATATAACATCGTGCGTCTGTGCCCGAATTTTTCCAATCTTCGCAAACGATAATGAAAGCCATGAAAAATGAAAACAACCATACAACATTAAGTTCAAATAATGCCACATTAAAATCGATAAAACAAATCTATGAAGAACAAGCGAAACGTACCCGGTCAGTCGATCAGTTATCATTCGTTGATGAAATGCATTTTACAACAGATGGAGCTTTAAATAAAAATGCGAAGAGCTAAAGAAATTCGACTCCGGCCAGAGTTGACCTTCACTAAAGGCAATATAAAAGATGGAAGATAAAACAAATATAGTTTTTGTGCGGAATGTTGAAAGAATCACCGTGATATGTATTCATTCAAGAACGTCGACATGCTCACATATTGCAGTTAGTATGCTATTGCCTCAATATACGAAACGGCGCATAATCAAGGATAGAGACTTTTACCATAAAAGTTGAATACGCCAATGTTAGTGCGTTTGATGACTCAAATAACGTTATAAAGTGTTCTGGCGAACAAAAAATGATCAAAAACTATTGAATGATTAAAAATAGCTCGCATTACAAAGTGATGTTCAAATACGAATGAATTCAATGCGGATTTTGACCTAACAAAATGTTTCGTTAGATAATAAACTGTTGAATTTGTTATGTTTGATAAGAAAAACGATTTCAATTCAGCAATGCATTTTTGTGCTGAATTCTTCTAGCATAAAATATTTCAATTATGTAAACTTCTTATGCCATTTAACATCTAACAACTCTAACATCGTTCAATACAAACGTCCTTTAGAGTTAGTTATACGCTTTTTCTTTTTCAACTAAAATCTAAGCAATAGCCTTAAAATTTGAAAAACTAAAACCAAAGTATAGATTTTCTCATCGAGTAGTTAGTTGTTCTTGCGGATGCAACAACTCGGATACCTAATGAACTCTATATAAATTATACAACTGTGTACATGTGTGTGTCCGTGTGTGCACTCTATTGTTGCATTTTGGTTTACAAAACGATAAAAGGTGCTGTTGTAAAATGTTTAGAGCACATTTCTGTTTGTTTGTTTCTTCTACGCTTAGTTGTTAAAACAATCTATCAATGTATTATATGCTCTTAGCACCACGCATATAAGGTCTAGATTATGCGCCAGTAATCTATGACATGGCTTACGAAGGCCAGAAAACCTAATGCTCTAAATAAGCGAGCTCAATGCGATTCATTTGAACAGTACAGAACATAGAATTGGGACAGCATCATTGTTCTTGAAGAGCCGAAGTTGCGCTACCAGCACCACTAAATGCAGTATCCATTTGGTGTAACGGAATGAATGGTGGCATAACTTGACTGCTTCCCTCGTCATCACACCACCATTGTTTGGTTTTGAAACGAACACTCTTCGACATGGCCGCCATACCGAAGTTGTGCTCCGCTGAGACGCACATTATATACCTGTAGGAACGATTACTGAATGAGTCTTTGCGAACTAAAGCGCACATATATCGTATATGATGACCTCTTGTCTTCAGAGGACGTTTTAAAACGATTTTTTTGCGGAAATTATTTTGCGCAATATATTTGACTCAACAAGATATGCGAACTTAACAGTGAAGAGCGACTTATGAGAAAATTATGCTAAGCGATATTTATGAATTTTTAACAGAGCGAATTTGAAAGAGGGACTCCTGTAAAGTGGTAATGGAGAAAAAGAAGCTAAGTTATATTGAAAAAAGCATGCATAAGCTCTCGTGTCAAGAACAGAAAGTATTCGTAGGCAGACTATATTGATAAGAAATGTTGGCTTTATTTGAGGTTTCATAGGGACAAAGTCGAAAAAAGGGATTGCTAACACATTACCTCGTCTCCGGTGTGAGATCCGTAATAGTAAACTTTTTCGTATTGCCGCATCGATAACGCCTCCAGTAGTGGAATTGAGGTGCAGGTTCTTGTGAGAATTGAATAACATAGCTCTGAAGCCAACAAAGAATGATTTTCTCGGAGAAAAGGGGCGGGAGGGAGGGGAGTTTGGGAGAGGAAGTTGGAAGTAAATACGTTAAGGCAGTAAATGGCCTGAATGGGAAGCTGTAGTTAGGATTTCATTTGGATAGGGCGAGAGCGGACAGAAGGGAAGGGGCCGAGTGAAGGAAGGTGGGAGAGATTTTTTCAAACGGCTACAACTGGAGAAACAGGCACCGTAGAAGAAAAATTAATATACTTTTCATTTTCGTAGAGTATGTCCGATCGAGTGGACAAACTCATGCTCAAAAATTTAAAAAAAATTTTTTGACCACTGATCCGTCTAATAGCCATCAACGGCGCCATATTTTGCAAATCGCTTAACGTACAACTAAAACGAACACATATTTTAGCATCATCGTAAGGCGCACCACATCGAAAAGCTTGAAGGTGCGTTAAAAAAATATACTTAGAGCGTTTCTATGCTGTTATTTATGGCAATCAACTTAAGGTAGACATGGGCAGTTAGTTGGTAGTATGACAGTGCAAAGAAAACGTAACAATTCGATTTGCTCAATTTAAAAGAAAAAAAAACCTTATCTTCAATAACCTTAACAAATAAGGTATTCGAAGCTCTAGCTTCATTTCCGAAAAAAATTGTACGAAATGAAGTGAAATCAAATAAATGCATAAATGAAATGAAATGAAACATTCATTTTAAAAAGTTCAATCATTAAAAGGAATGGAATTTTGAATGTCCGATCGAGTGGACAAAGTCATGCTCAAAAATTTAAAAAAAAATTTTTTGACCACTGATCCGCCTAATAGCCATCAACGGCGCCATATTTTGCAAATCGCTTAACGTACAACTAAAACGAACACATATTTTAGCATCATCGTAAGGCGCACCACATCGAAAAGCTTGAAGGTGCGTTAAAAAAATATACTTAGAGCGTTTCTATGCTGTTATTTATGGCAATCAACTTAAGGTAGACATGGGCAGTTAGTTGGTAGTATGACAGTGCAAAGAAAACGTAACAATTCGATTTGCTCAATTTAAAAGAAAAAAAAACCTTATCTTCAATAACCTTAACAAATAAGGTATTCGAAGCTCTAGCTTCATTTCCGAAAAAAATTGTACGAAATGAAGTGAAATCAAATAAATGCATAAATGAAATGAAATGAAACATTCATTTTAAAAAGTTCAATCATTAAAAGGAATGGAATTTTGAATACAATGCAAAAGACAACAGCATTTATTATATGCGACGTGATCGTGAGCTTTCAGTTACAACAAAATTTTTAAACAGTTACGACTATAGTTGTCTAAACAGCTTTGACATGCAAGAATCAGCGTCGGAGAAGATTTTAAAAAAATTTTAGATTTCAGAGTTCAGTTCGATAAATTTTTATTATAATTTCGTTACACTAATTCTAGACGCATTTTTTGTTAGACAGCGAAGGAGGACGAGGAATCCTCTTTTCTCTAGTTTTGTCGTTCACTGAAAAGGAAAGGGGAGGGGAGGAAGGGGGAGGAAGGGAGGGAAGAAGGGGGAGGAAAGGGGGGGGGGGAGATTCATTTAATTGAAATAAATAGCTCATTGCAATGAAAAGTTCATATTAAAATAGCTCAGTTGGATATTCGCTTCGAAGAGGAGGAAACACTATAATCGGCATGCTAAAGTCGACACGTTCAGATAATAAAAACTTCCAATCGTTATCATAGAAAAAACGGGACAACTCCTTGAGTAAGGATCATTCCACTAACGCACACCATTAGTAAGCTTCAGCGAGAGGCGCAGTCCAAAAGTAATAGAGAATCAATGTAAGATTTTAATCAAATTTGAAATAAAGAAACGTTGTCTGTACTCACAATCAGTTTGGATGACAAGGAAACTTTGAGAATGTAACAACAACCGTGTGGAGTTGGATTTCCTCAGAAATTCGTTCAACTATTAAATTGCGACTCGGCCCATCTTCTTCAAAAACGCATTCCATAAATGATGCTGAGCAGCCCATCAATTTCAACATAACATGCAAATAAACTTTAAACTGAAAAGTCTAATTTCATAATCGCTCTCGGCTAGACTGGAGAAAGCAAAACTTATAGATATAACCTACCTCAGAACCGTTGTTCTTGCGTGGTGCCCTCCACGAGAAAGTCGCCGTTTCACTACTGACAGCATCGATACGTAGTGATTGCGGTACGGTGCATGGCTCTGAACAGTAACTCCATTATCTTTTACATAGCAAACGAATTCAATGATCGAATCGATCACTCAATTAGTGCATTTACATTTGATGTTTTGTTGGAAATGATTGAAGCAAAGAATTTCAATTACATTTACTCACTGTGCGATGAAAAAGAAAAAAAAACCCAATAATAACCAATACGTCAAGTTTGAAAGATCGTGACGCTCAATACAGTCTTCGGAGCAAAGAACTCTTGTTAGGTACGCATGTACACTGCCATAAATTATTCAATGTTTCACGTCCTTCAGTTCTAAAATCTGCATATCGCCCAGCCAATCAGATCACGCCACATCAGCGGCCAGGGGCTATATAAGGAGTGATTCTTTGATACCATTCATCTTTGTTGTATTCTTCATCTACGGTGTGGTTATTTTCTAAAATAAACGTCTTCTGTTCGACCTTCGGCTCGACAGGACACAACAGAACTGGCATGAATGAGAGAAGCTCATGAATTTAGAATATGCAAATTTTTACGAAATATTGCAAAAAAAAACGCAATTCAAAATAGTAGATTGTTGCAGTGTAAGGCCTCCAAATAGTTCCCAGGTCCATGGTGGCGCCTCTAGAAGTGACTCTTCATCACTTTATTTCTCATGATCACTTTAGTCCTGTTTCCTTCGCAAGCAACACAGGTTAACCTGAACCTTATCCATAGTCCATATTTTTACAAATGCTTGACCGCACCCGGGAATTGTCATAAGACTCGGACTGTCACATAGCGATTACGAGCCCGAAATTTTAGTGTAACATTAGGGGTTTCGACGTTTCTTGATGTCCTTACGCTGCCTGACGAAAGCTTTAAAATTTAAAATAAACTGAATGCAACGATGTTACGACTACGTGAGAGGATAGTGCGTGAAAAAAAAAGCTTGGAATAACGAAGAACAGAATAATAAATGATAGAAACGCAAAAAAAGGAATAAACATGAGCATTCAAAAACAGTACAAGAGGAAGTATAAAAGAACGCTATGCCTGTATATTCCTGACATTTGACTGGTTTACTGCTTCCATAACGTGTCGTTGTGACGACAGAAAACTCATAGAGCGTAAATGAGCGCAAACCACAAACTTCATATCTAGTAGTATTGATGAAATCGATCACAGTCATTGGATTGTTGCGTCCTTGTGGTGTTCTAAAACGAAAAACAGTTTTTAGTATTTGACGATATTTATGACGTTGACATAGATGTGGACCATACTTACTGAAATGGACAAAGAAAGGACGCAAGAAAGCATAAAAGAACATGGCTGGAATATAAGTAAAAGGAGCTCTGATCAAGATATATACTAGTAACGTCCAAATACAAGATGAGAATGAGAGTGCAAAGAAGTTAAACGAGAGAACGAAGGAGATCGCGGAACAATAAAAGCAATAAATAATGCGGATGAGGTTCTGATTAATTTCTAATGAGGTCAAAATAGTAATTAAATTGAAGAATAGACTGAATCAAAATTAAAGACTAAAATTGAAATTAAATAAATTTAGCAGTTTGTAGCGCTTATGAAAAAAGTGCAAGAGCTGAGGGCTAAGTATGGCGAGCAACAATCACAGCGCCCCATAGCGAAATTGATTGTGACGATTCGATAAAGTTGGTGACGAAATAAACGAGCAAAATGAAATGTTAGTAATATTAGCGTATGCTGTGATGGTTCACAACGTTTCGGTTGAAGTTGCCTCAGTTATTTCACAGGTGGGGATAAATATCTCCAATGTGAGAACTTTTCTATCCGATCTTATCCTCTATTGAACCATTGAGGTAATTACCTAAAAGAGGGGTAATTAATTATTTCGAATATGAGAACTATTGTTCTACTAAACTCTATTACATGGAGTTTCAAAAGTTGAATGAAGCAGCTACCTTGTTTTGTAAGTGAGGGTGTACCAGTAACGCTTGCCCTCATCCACATAAAGTGGTGCTTCCCACTTCAGCGTGACCGATTCAGCAGTTGCATTCAATGCAACGATGCCACGGGGCGGATCTGGCGGATCTGTAGAGAAGAATCATCCATTATCATCCGATAATGATAGAAAGACAACCCAAAACTACACTTTTTTATGGGCTCATCTATTTATCGCAAAGAAACTGCCCCGATGGAATGAACACTCATTCTTCGTTTTATCTTCAAATGCATTTCAACCATTAGCCATTGCCTTCTCGATTATGCAAATGAGTTCCTGCATAAGCCTAGCTCTATACTCATTCTTCACTGATTATTAATTTGCCGAATTCGCAGATTAAGAAGGCTGAAATGATGTGAACGTTGCCCTCCTGAGAAAATTACGAACTGTACGCAGTGTGATATTCATAAATCTTTTCATTCGACCACTATCACTTTCAGTAGCTTAACCCTCAAGAATCCTATTTTGCCTATCAACTTAATTGAGAGTAAGCCATGAGGAAAGTTAATTTTGTTTTAAAATGCACGCTCATTAGTGAAGTTATTCGCTTGCTGGAAGTGTATACTAATAATGCCTAAACACAAGATGAGGATGAGCGTTTAAAAAATATGTGTGAGAGGATATGGATTTTGTTTGAACGTTCAACCATTTGAATGTTCAAAGAATAAGTTCATTTCCTCGAGCCAGACAGTTTAAGCTCAAGGAACCGGACATTTTCATAGGGATTAGACAGGGACTGCTTTATAGAATGTATAGTTTGAAAATATGACGTAATATGATAAATTACTGCTTAAATGCTAAAAAATTCGAAAAAAAATCGAATTAGCTCCTCTTCGGTTAAATCGCTATGTGGGTGGGTAGGCATTTGGTTCTCGTCATAGAAAATTTTGAAAAACAACTTTATGCATGGCTCGCTGACATTTATAAATTCTGGTCATATATCTTTATGCAGTGAAGCTTTCCATCTGTACGAGGCAAGGAGATGAATGGCGAAAAAAAAAACAAAGGAAATATGAGAAAAAATGAACCAACCTGGTAACCTTATAGCGTTATCACTATCTCTATCCGACCGCACAATATTGTTCATATTTTGATAGTCTGCAATTTTTCTTATCATATGGAAGTATGATTTATTGCCGAACCGGTGGGTAGGCATTTGGTTCTCGTCATAGAAAATTTTGAAAAACAACTTTATGCATGGCTCGCTGACATTTATAAATTCTGGTCATATATCTTTATGCAGTGAAGCTTTCCATCTGTACAAGGCAAGGAGATGAATGGCGAAAAACAAAAAACAAAGGAAATATGAGAAAAAATGAACCAACCTGGTAACCTTATAGCGTTATCACTATCTCTATCCGACCGCACAATATTGTTCATATTTTGATAGTCTGCAATTTTTCTTATCATATGGAAGTATGATTTATTGCCGAACCTCATCAAGGCAATATCACTTATTATCAGCCTTTATCAACACAACATCATTTGTTATCAACTTTTAAGGCTAAATAATGAAAGTTTCGCAAACTTTTCAAAAAAAAACACAACTTTCCGATAGTAACGCTCATGAAAAAAACGGCTCTAACAAAAAAGAATAGTTCAAATTGCAAATTTCCCTCTTAAAAACTAGCAGTTGTAATCGATCCACTATCTCTATCCGACCGCACAATATTGTTCATATTTTGATAGTCTGCAATTTTTCTTATCATATAAAAAGTATGATTTATTACGGAACCTCATCAAGGCAATATCACTTATTATCAGCCTTTATCAACACAACATCATTTGTTATCAACTTTTAAGGCTAAATAATGAAAGTTTCGCAAACTTTTCAAAAAAAAACACAACTTTCCGATAGTAACGCTCATGAAAAAAACGGCTCTAACAAAAAAGAATAGTTCAAATTGCAAATTTCCCTCTTAAAAACTAGCAGTTGTAATCGATCCATTTCGGCGGGAGACCAAATATCGATAGGGAACTTAGAGGCTAAATAATGAAAGCTTCGCAAACTTTTCAAAAAAAAAAACACAACTTTCCGATAGTAACGCTCATGAAAAAAACGGCTCTAACAAAAAAGAATAGTTCAAATTGCAAATTTCCCTCTTAAAAACTAGCAGTTGTAATCGATCCATTTCGGCCGGAGACCAAATATCGATAGGGAACTTAAAATGTAATGCAATCGCCTACAGAAATGGCTCCAGATTGCGAAAAGTATTCCAGGTTGAGTGCTGATAGAAACATTAGGGAAATACATGATGTGAGCGTTTTCTCAGTTAACATACATTCTAAACGGCGCCGACATCCTCACAGATGTGGTCTACCCACCCCGAAAAAGGTGTTCGCGTCAAAATTCGTCTTCACTCCCCTCGTCTTTTTACTCTTCCCAACCCCCTCCCCCCCCCCCCCCGCAAAAAA
>JPKZ01001291.1:255978-266389 GCA_000803305.1 Toxocara canis
GTGTTCTCTTGTTTACTTATGTACAAGATGGTGGGCACATGTCATTGTAAAAAAACCTTCGTCCTCCAAGGTTCAACCAAACATGCATGTCAATTGTTCCGAATTATTTGTTGAAAAACCTGTTAAATGACTGTATGCGGAATACGTGCTTATAAATATCGATATGAACAGCGCCCTGGGTGCTTATCATATTCGTCTTTATAAATCATGTTGTGCCCCAAATGGGTAATCAAAGGCGCTTGTTTGTTATCCTACTAACCACTGTGATTTCCCTAACAGGTTTATCTATATATATTCCCGTCTTCCTTTGCTCGCTTCATTTCTTCCTTCTTCCCTTCCCGCGCCCCTCCTTCAACATCTAGCAAACTTGTGGTTCTTCAGCACAGTTTGGAAAGAGGCTGGCAGAGAGAAGTTCAACTAACCACAAGTTTTACGTGTGCGTGTGTGTGCATGTATGCGTGTGTGCATGTATGCGTGTGTGCGTATGTGTGTCTGTGTGCGCGCGTGTCTGTGCGTGTTCGTGTGTGCGTACGTGTGTGTGCGTGCTTGTATGCGCGCGCATGTCCGTCTATGCGCGTGCATGCGCGTTTGCGCGTGTGTGTGTGCT
This sequence comes from Toxocara canis, assembly GCA_000803305.1. Classification (NCBI taxonomy): domain Eukaryota; kingdom Metazoa; phylum Nematoda; class Chromadorea; order Rhabditida; family Toxocaridae; genus Toxocara; species Toxocara canis. Next base: position 256,586 of record JPKZ01001291.1, read on the forward strand.
TAAACGTTTGCCTACCTTCGTTACACAATCAATTCTGAAAATGCTAAACTTAGGGATGTGAAATTTCGTACAAATAATCAACGACCAGTAATAATCTTTAACATCCAATTTTGAATCAGCTGGTAGATCATGAGGAAGCAATTTAAAATTTCTTTTAAAGGGATTAAAAAACTGTGTCTTACATTTTCACCGATAAATCACCAAACGCATTCCGTGATCCCCAGGCAAGACGAATGGCCCACATATTTGACCATTCGCCTTGCAGAAAAATCATTTTTCGGAAAACGATTTATACGAGAAAATGCGGATTTTCTTCATTTGCGAGAATTTATGAAAGCGACCGATTTCATGGATGAGCCGTGAGAGTGCATTTCTCGTTTACCTCCCATGGGGCATACTGCCACTTTCAGTTCATGTTGCAGTTTTCTTAGAATTAACTAGATACACTTGGAAATATTTTTAAACATTTTACATCGAATCATCCAACACCTCTCCCTTCTCCGCCGTTCCCCACTCCGTGGATAATCTTAAGAAGGAAAAACAATATTCCAAGTCAATATTTTCAAAGAAAGTATCACTGAGCATCACTATTCAGTCGATTAAAATTTTAACTGTTTATCTTCATTCTTTCATTCGTTCCCCCCAGCAGACCTTAGCGGAATGTCGAGACGCTCATGCATAGACAAACGCAGCGAATGATTGATGCACTAATGGTTTTGTTTCAAAAATGCAATCATGCATGAGCTTAGATGCAATGGCAATGTCATAAAACAAATTAAACTCACGAAAAGATGCTTGGTGGCTTAGTCGATTTTCGTGGAGCATTCGGAATGCTATGTGACAGCCATATCCTATCGTGCAAAAATTTCAATTGAGTTGAGAGCATTCCTTTACAAATTGCTACTAGTCTCCTAATAATTGCATGGATATTTCTCTGCAATGCTTTTCCAGCACACTATATGGTTATGTAACGAATATGTGATACAAGCTATAAAGTGTATAGATGGTACGGTTGGAACGCCCTACATTAATTACGTCTAATTGTCATTTCACAAAACTAGAAGTTGATGGTTTCGAGCAATAAATTGAAAAATAAAAAATATAAAAGTTGATGGGCGAAAAACAAGCGGTCATAAAAGTTAGAAAGTTGAAAAGAAGACTTCGAAAAGCGGCAAATTCCAAATTATTAAATTGGAGGATCCGAACTGTTCACGTCATCAACTTGGAACTAAGACTGGAAGATTCCAAAAATTAAGTAAATAAATAAATAAAGTACAACATGGCGAACAATCGTTTTATATTTTGTGATGGCATTACATGTTTATTTGATGTCATTATGAGCTCCTACTCTAATTTGGAGGCAATCTCAGTGGTTGAGGTCGAATTAGATGGGATAGAGTTGTCAGCGTCGACGCAGAAAAAAAATAGTGCAATTAAATCAACAATTATCTGCAATTAATAATTGCATAACGAAATTATGCCAGAACGAATGAGCAACTTCATCTTATCAAAATCGCTTTTTTTTTTTTCCACAGCAACATGTCATCATTTCGAATGTGCAATCCTCTGCCAAGAAATCCATTCCTTTGATTTTGTCAGCAAATCGGAAAAAAAAGAAAGGCACAGTTTATTTTATTAATAAGCCGTTATTATAAACCGAAAGCATGTGAGAGAAATGTCATATAAAAAAGACAACAAAAATGTATAAAATGATTGAAAAACGAGTGGTTCAACTTTTCAGCTCTAAGGCCTTTTTCTTCTCAAAATAAAAATAACTACAAGCCAACTTCATCGTACTCGCTATTAATTACCTCGAAAAAGAGGCGAAAAAAGCGAGTAACATATAAGCAAGACAAACGTTACGGACAAAAATATGTTACTTTCACAACTGCTCTCTTATACGACAAATTCTCAATTTGCTAGCGACCATAACACTTGTGGGACAATTGACAAATATATCAACAAATCGATTTTGCCATATTTAGCATCGGCGTATTTTTGGGGTGTAATTGCTTACTAAGCACTCTCGTCGTATTATTTGGTACCGGTCGCTTTTCTCCCTCGTACATTTGTCTCGCTGATATATACACTCTGAGAGATCACTGTTCCAATTTTATTGCACAAATGAGTTGTAACAGTTGTAAATAAACAAGCATCGCAAATTGGCTTTAAAACGATCGTCCCAGATGAATGCGAATAGCGATTAGCTTCGCAACTAACTAAATAAGAAAAACTAGATTCAAGATCTAATCAGAACCACTGAGTGAAAGAAGAAACAAAATATATGTATTGCAGTTGCTCACCAATATTAACTTTTATGTTTGCTATTTTTACCATCGTTCCCTCTTGTTGATTAGATGACAAGACGATGCTGCGCACAATTTACTCGAACTGCGCAACGCGCACAATCTCGAACCAATATTCTTTAAGAGGATGCTTAGCCGCTCGGTGACTTTCCAGCGAGTCTTTTCACTTGTCCAGGATATAACCGGAGGATCCTGGTGCTTCGCTTATTCTTTTTTGTGACCTTTTCATTAGAAGCTCCAACATAATCTGGCCCTAATGGGAAAGTGAAAAACACTATACGTCATCTATCATAAAATGCGGGGGAAGCATCAAGAGGTGGGAGAGGGAGTGGATGCGAAAGAGGGGCTAAGGAGGGGATAGAGGATAGTGGGTCTCGATAAATCCAAAACTGAAAACGAAGAGGTAAATAACTGTGTGAGTTCCAGATGAGTTACTTAAATCCACTAAATACTCTGATAAAAGAGCGATAACATGCAGTTGGTGAGTATTAACGTACAACTGGAGCAACATTGGTCAGCGAAATAATCTTGAAAAATGTTTCCAAGGCCTTCCGAGAAGGCGGCACGACACGCAGGCTACCTATGATGATGATGAGTATAAAATTAGGTTAATGTGTCTCGCTGGATCTTGCCTCGAGGCAATAAAAATAAAAATTTGATACGTTTTGACTCAAGAAAAAATCAAGTCAAAAACAGTTTGATTAGAAATAAGAAAAAAATGAAAAAAATATCGCTATAGAAAACATATCGCGGAGAGATAAGTCCATTGTGCCGCAAAGATAACAAATAAAAGTATCAGTCAAGTAGAAGGGGAAAACCACTCAAAGAAAACAGCATTTACTTTACAGCTTATTACGATTGGCAGATCAGGTAGTACAGATGATGCACCTTCCTCATCTTACACAAATTAGGTCCATTCAGACCATCGCTCCACATTACATTATACTGAATTCCATTATTGAGCACTACTAGCCCTTCAACGTTCCTTTAAATAGAAAGAAAAAGGAGCTAGTTAGCCGTAACAAATCGTTATATTCATCTGTGCCACATAGATAACTTATTATGTCCATACCTGGCACAACATATAGATCATAACCCCGAGCATAATCAATTGCTCGTAAAGTGTTGCGGAAAACTTTGTACGGTCCCTCGATTAAATGAAATATCAACTAGAGAGAGAAATTCATACGATAAACGAAAGGTAATCATCTTGTTGGAAGTTGCATGCCTCATAATTAATCAGAACTGCCAGCTTTCTGACCGAAAAAGTGATTCGGACTCCGAAAAATCTGTCAGTAATCAGATCGTAGTCACAATCAGAATCGAATTACTGAACTGAGAAGCAAAAATCTAATCAACTCTTCCATTGAAAGCCAATTACAATTTTATAGCAAATTTCTTGTGGCCATAAACAGCATTTTTAGCTAACGCGAAATGGAGACTTCGTATGAAAGACGTTTGGAAGAGAATTGTTTTGGAGATGGCCAACCGATAATGAAGCGAGCGAAAAAAAAAATTTAATTGCAATGATTGTCACACGAATGGACGAAAGCATTTTTGCGAGAGATGAATTTTCCGGTTGGACCATATTTTCAAAAAGCACAAAAAGCTTAAATGTGGCAATGATTAAAAACGATCCAATTTCTTAATGGCGGTTTTTTCTGATGTATTTAATTGCGGTGAGCCAGAAGAGCGGAACACTCAATTAGTTATTTCATCAATAATTATTCTTCCGGTCTCCGAATGTCGATATCATCGATGAGATGATGCTTGTTCAATGTGAAACGTGAAAAAAATATCGCTATAGAAAACATATCGCGGAGAGATAAGTCCATTGTGCCGCAAAGATAACAAATAAAAGTATCAGTCAAGTAGAAGGGGAAAACCACTCAAAGAAAACAGCATTTACTTTACAGCTTATTACGATTGGCAGATCAGGTAGTACAGATGATGCACCTTCCTCATCTTACACAAATTAGGTCCATTCAGACCATCGCTCCACATTACATTATACTGAATTCCATTATTGAGCACTACTAGCCCTTCAACGTTCCTTTAAATAGAAAGAAAAAGGAGCTAGTTAGCCGTAACAAATCGTTATATTCATCTGTGCCACATAGATAACTTATTATGTCCATACCTGGCACAACATATAGATCATAACCCCGAGCATAATCAATTGCTCGTAAAGTGTTGCGGAAAACTTTGTACGGTCCCTCGATTAAATGAAATATCAACTAGAGAGAGAAATTCATACGATAAACGAAAGGTAATCATCTTGTTGGAAGTTGCATGCCTCATAATTAATCAGAACTGCCAGCTTTCTGACCGAAAAAGTGATTCGGACTCCGAAAAATCTGTCAGTAATCAGATCGTAGTCACAATCAGAATCGAATTACTGAACTGAGAAGCAAAAATCTAATCAACTCTTCCATTGAAAGCCAATTACAATTTTATAGCAAATTTCTTGTGGCCATAAACAGCATTTTTAGCTAACGCGAAATGGAGACTTCGTATGAAAGACGTTTGGAAGAGAATTGTTTTGGAGATGGCCAAGCGATAATGAAGCGAGCGAAAAAAAAAATTTAATTGCAATGATTGTCACACGAATGGACGAAAGCATTTTTGCGAGAGATGAATTTTCCGGTTGGACCATATTTTCAAAAAGCACAAAAAGCTTAAATGTGGCAATGATTAAAAACGATCCAATTTCTTAATGGCGGTTTTTTCTGATGTATTTAATTGCGGTGAGCCAGAAGAGCGGAACACTCAATTAGTTATTTCATCAATAATTATTCTTCCGGTCTCCGAATGTCGATATCATCGATGAGATGATGCTTGTTCAATGTGAAACGCTCACATGTTGCGGCAGGCCATAATAGCCATCTTACTGATGGTCTTAATTTAAAAAAAAACGAATAATGCTTTTTAATGTATAGCTCGTGTACTTTGTGTGAATGTACAGTAATCCTTTCGTGTTCTATTACAAATCACTTTTTGGAGAGGTTATTTTTTGAGATGTAATGAGGTAATATCAAAGATATAATATGTTTTGAGGTGTATTTTGAGATGTGATACCAGAGCTTATCATTTGAGGCGTATTATCAAAGCTTATCATTTGAGGTGCATTATCAAGACCTCAGAAGCCATGATAAGCTTTGATAGCAGTTATTTAGAGTTATTTCACATAGCTGTTTCAGTATTGACCCATATGAAACGACTGTAAAGCAGATGAACACACTCAAATCTAACAACTCCAAAAGCGTTTTTAAACTGTCCATCTTTTGAACGACCCACTAGCTCATAGGAGACGTTTTCTTAAGGGTACGCATTAGTCACACTAATTGTTGGGCCATTTATCTCTCTCGCCTCTCACTCTCTCTCAGAATAATATGATTTTCTAAATATGGGACTGCTGTTTTTCTCTCATCTCGCCTATGCTTCTCGTCCCCAACATCACCAGCTTATTACGACTGTTGAGTATTTTTTGCATGGCTGACGTTCAACTAGTAATCTTACCTGTACTCTATATGAGAAATTTGCGATACTCGATGAAACGAGGCGCTAATGAGAGGAACAGCCACTCAGTTTACTAATACGCTTTATTTTTGCATTTTAGGAACTAAATAAGAATGGAACAGCATTTAATTAACTTCATGAAGAGAATGCCGAAAAGCATGATGTCCTCTTAGATTACTTTCAAACTTTCATTCGCTTTTCTTAGGGAATTTTTTTTTTCGTATGAAAATTGCTGGTGGTGGTAGTTTTTGTTCGATTTTGTTTCATTTGAATACGCTTGCCGAAGATTGTTTGATCGTTCTATGACCATTTTCTTCTCGTTTCTCTTTGCGAAATTTCACGTTGATGTGATGAGATTAGCTGCATCATCTTCAATCATCAATACACTGCTTTCTAGGTTGAATGAATCGACGAAGACGAGCAAAAAGAGCATGAAAGCGGCCATCATAGGGAACCAATTTCATTATTGCCGAAATTAAAATGAACACTATTAGCAAACATTTATGCTTGAAGATCACTGAAGAAGTTTCTCAGTCGATACTTCAGTTCTTTGTAGAGATTAAATTCAATAATAAATAAGTGTTAGTGCAAAACCGATCTCAAATCGTCAATATCTTAGGCGATTGGCTCTGTTTGGTTGGAAAAAAAAATCGGCAATTTTCTGATTATCTAAAGCTGTATTAATGAATGAGAGCTCAAATTCGAAGTAAGCTGTGATCACCGAACGTTTTTGGTGGAAATTGTGTTGAGAATTAATTAAGCCATAGCATCTAAAAAAAAGCATAGCCGCCTGCATTTCTTATAAAGCTTGGGTAATTTGTGATGATCGAGGATGAGGCCGAGGGAAAGATCCATGTCAGTGTTTCCCGAAAACCGAAGGCTTCCCACCACAGCGATAATTAAAAACCAAGCTGATGTCTTTTTCTCCCACAACGTCTACGTCCGTGGTAGAGATGTACAATTAACCATTTAGGATCAATTAAACATAAGAGCATTTGCAAAAAGAAGAAAAAAAGGTGCGAGCTATAACTACTATGCAATTAACGATAAGTATTCAAGTAATAAAAACTCAGCTCCAGTTGAAGATCTACCAAGTTGTTAGCCGTCTTTGTAGATCTACATCACGTATAAGGGTGGTAAGCTCAAACAAGGACAAGCCAAACAAACATTTCGGTGAAAGAGATGAAGCATGGAACGAACCCATTTAGGGGGAGGTTGGTTGACGTAATTGAAGAATCATTTTGTGAGTTGGCACACTCGAACGAGGTGCACGCCCTCCGGGGAAATCACCTATGTCCATGCCTAACTGAGATGTTAGTCTGTTGCTACTTTCGTTTGTTGAGTCTATTCGTCGTCTTATACGCGTAGTCTCCATTCGAAAACCACTCTCCACAATTCGTACACCTTAACAGAGGGCTTTACAGGAGGCTCACACATTGCTGAAGTACCCTAAAAACACACTGTTGGAAGTTATACCAAAAAACGATTTATATCTTCATTCGCGTTTTCTCACAAATCGTAGGGTCTTCAAAAGAATGCCTGATAATCATGTTAAGTGACAACTGTCCGTCCCAAGTGGTCCAGTGATCATAAACAATCTTTTTGCTTCTTTCCCGTTTCTCTAAAATGGCGGTGTAGCAGTCTCAGAGACTGTGAAAATAAACAAAAATCCATTTACTGAGGCCGCATGAGAAATCCTTTCTCATCGCCCATTCGACAAAAAAAGCGCTTCTTTGCTCCAAAAAATATCCTAATGGTATTGATACAAGATTGAGGGGAGGAGGAGGGGAGGAAGGAAATGGAATTAAGTGATATAAGTATGACACTAATCGAATGGAATGTTGTACGGATGGCGCGAATGAAAGGATATGCTATACAGGCGATATGCAGATAGAATGAAAAATTGCAAGAGTGGAACAACTGAAATGAAATATGGTAAGAGTGACACAAATCGAATAGAAGTTATAAAGGCGGTACAACTCAGATGGTACAGAAGGACAGCCACTCAGGAACAGCTCAGACGATACAGATGGAGAGCTGCTCGAGTATAGCTCAGGTTATGCAGATGGAAGGCTGAACATAGAGCAACGGATTTTTTCTTGGTCGAAGATGGAAAACGAAAACAAGTTGACTAGGGCAATCGAAGTCAGTATCAGTCATCAGATCGCCCTTTTTAGAACCTATTTAAAAAAGTATGCTTGCTTTTAAGGGCTACCTAGCGAACAGTGTTGGCAGACAACTTGGTTTCGGTTCAGCTTATGTCCAGGGTCGAATTAGTCGACTTGCATGATCGAGCTAGTGGTCGCTCGTTTTATCATAGTACATAAACGAAAATTTCGCCATAACATTTTTTGATGAAGCGGCGGTAAAGTGGTCATTTTAATTGTATTATTTGTATATGTGATCATGGCAATTGTATTACTGCATATAAGTTAAAGAGCATTTTTGATTTTCATCATCTGAACAACGGAATTGAAGACAGTGTTTAAGAATGTCGACGAAGTAAATCAATCACATGGATAACATAGTTCTTTGTTGACAACTCCAAAAAATTATTTCAAAGGGCCTACTAAAAATCTTGGCGCTCTTTTGGAAATTTGATTTCAAAAATGGTTTTTGAAACCGCGCTCCAAACGGTATTGCATGATAGCCAGGTTCGATCAAGTTTTTCCATGTTAGCTATCGAACTCGGAAATTGAGAAGGAATAGAAGGCCAACAGATAAATATGATACGTGCTTATAAACACCTCATTCACTGTGCAGCTGTTTTTTTTTTTGTTAACAGTATTGAGCCGACAAATCTTGGTTCCGCCAAGAGCTCACTGCCCTCTTATCTCCTCGTCAAGGGCTCTTTTGCCGTGATTATTTCCACTACTCAACACTTTAGCCAAAGGCATACTGTAGTAATGTTGAAAATGATAGTTATTTTTAAACGTTTATAGTTATTTTTAAACGTTTATACATTCTCAGTCAACAAGGTTGATGTTATACGATCATGCGAAACATATGCGTAGCTCACATTGATCAAGCTTTGACCTGTGAGCGATAGCGGCCAGAGATGGCCATATGAGAGGCTAGAGTTGGAATCGTTATGTTCAAAAGTAAGATAAATGCTGAACTTGATTGGCAATCACACTTTTTTCCACTGCACTAGTGAAAAGCTTTCCAAACGATCATAATTTTGCCGAATATAATCGATACACTTGGAACACAGCGCTTCTTAAAAGTAAAAAATAAAAAATCGAAAATAAAGTTAAATTAAAAATTAAAAATTCAGCGTTTTCTGCTGCAGAAATAGAAAGAACAAAGAGGAGAAAAGTGGCAACTGACGCCGAAAGTATCGAGGTCGCGTCGCTTATGCAAATGACGAGAAATCGCTAATTAATTTACGTTTAATCGGTTGGTCGTCCATTATGGCCATTTCAACCAATCGACGTAAAACGAGTTGATTTTTCATTCGGAGTGTTTATAAGAATGCAAAAGCGAGGCACTGATGATATTGTTCCTCGCTGTACTAGCTTCAACCTTATCCTTTCGTTATTTCAGCTTTTCATGGGGATGTTGCACGCATTTCTTATGTATTATAAATATCAAAGTGATGTAGTAAGTTACAATTTCTAAGGGATCTAGTGAGATGTAAAAGTATCTTATTTGCTGACTTGTATTGTTGTAAAAATATGAGATGCAAAAAATATTACAGATGTGTTGTAATTCATACTTCCTAGCGGCCAAGGTTATTTGCTGCGGAGACGATGACTTAGATGCTATGAACGACTAGGAAACGCTGAATGCTGCGAATAGCATCATAATATTATTGGAAATTAAACAAGAGCGTTCAGCCTTCTCAATGCCCCCAGCCAAGGTTATGCGGAGACGATGACTTAGATGCTATGAACGACTAGGAAACGCTGAATGCTGCGAATAGCATCATAATATTATTGGAAATGAAATTAGAGCGTTCAGCCTTCTCAATGCCCCC
>JPKZ01001291.1:278216-288807 GCA_000803305.1 Toxocara canis
CTATCTCAGAACCCAGCGCAACGGCGAATATCTTAGCGACTATACTGGGACAGTCATTCGACGGCATGAGATGGCAGAGTTCAACGCCATCACCCCCGAGCAGATGAAGTGCTTGGTGTGGATCTGTGGTCTCCACACCCCCGACGACGCTGATATTCGCACTCTTGCCCTACAGAAGATGGAGGGCAATCCACAAACGACACTCAAAGAGCTCAGTCTCGAGATCCAGCAGTTCCTCAATGTCAGACGACATGCCAAACTGCTGGGGAGTCCACCATCACTGCTTCAGCCAGAAGTCAATGCAGTTACCACCAAGAAAAACTGTACACAGAAACCGCCCTCAGCCTGCTTTCGATGTGGAGGATCACATTGAGCGAGAGAATGCCACTTCACCGATAAGACGTGCAACAGCTGAAAACTCGTCGGCCACAAGAAGGGCAACCGCAAGAATTTCAGTTACAAGGACAAGCGAAATCGAGAGAAGAGCAGAGCTACAAAGAACGTCGTCGTTATCAGTATAGTTATTTATACGGATTGCTATCAGTATAGTTAGCAGTATAATCCCATAACGCTTTTTTCGTTCATGAGAAAACGGTCATAAAAGCGCTTAAAATATCCGTAGCAAAAAGCGTTTTTCGAACTTTGAAAAGGTGTACGTATGCGCACGTAGTAGTGATTAACAGCAGGACGCCTCAAAAATTTGCAGACGTTTCTGTACAGAGGACGGGAAAACTACGTAAAGGATGAAAACAACATGGATGTCACAAAAACGACTATGTTTAAGGTAGTCCTACCCTGCCCTGTCCTCCCTCCCTCGGGGGTATGGGTGGGATATGCGCAGGGCTACAAACAAGCCACTGGAACAAACAACTGTTTGCTGACCGCCAATCGCATTGCAATTCCAAAGTCACTGCAAGACCGTGTGCTATCTTCATTCCACAAGGCACACCCAGGACAAACAAGGATGAAGATCCTCGCTCGAAGCTACGTCTATGGGCCGTCACTTGATGCAGAAATCGAACTCCCAGTCAAGAACTGCACCAGATGCCCATCAGCTGCGAAAGACCGGATCAAGGCCGAGCTCAACTCATGGCCAAAACCGTCCTCTTCATGGAATCGGGTACATGCTGACTTCGCAGGACCTCGACGGAACCTATTACCTCGCCATCGTGGAGGCATATTCAAAATGGCCCGAAATCGTCCAGATGAGCACCGTTTCCATGACTGCAACTATCAGCGTCCTGAAGAAGATCTTCGCCCAATTCGGGAATCCGCAGACACTAGTCACAGACAACGGCACGCAGTTTACATCAACACTGTTCAAGGAATTCTGCCGTGCCCGCGGAACCACATATCTACGCTCTCCGCCGTTCCACCCACAAAGCAACGGTCAAGCGGAACTTCTTCAAGCGCGCACTCACTAAGCTGAAGAGGGAGGAACCGACGACCGACGCTCTTCAGACCTCTCTGATGGCATACCGCACAACTCCTTGCCTATCAGGACCAAGTCAAGCGTGCCCTACCGAAAACTTCTTGCCGACTGCGTACAATTTTTGAACTAATGATACCGTCTGCCGACAATCCGATAGGACCACGTGACAGCAAGATGAAAGAACTGTTCAATCGTCATCATGGCGCACGACGCCGCCACTTCGAGGTCGGTGACGCCATCTATGCTAAAGACCATCCTGGACCAAAAAGCACGTGGATGTCCGAACATCCACGATGATTCCGGCATCATCGTCCGCAAAAGTGGCAACGCATCGAAAGTAGATCGGAGGCAGCCATCTTGCAAAGATGAAGCCTTGGATGAAAAACATGCAGAAGCCATATGAGGGCGATCAAAACGTTCGCAGAATCCGATCAAAACACCATTACTTTTCCGTGACGGAGTTCCTTAAATGTTCAAGCATTCGAAAACCATCGCTAGGAATTGCAAAAAATTTCTGCTCTCGTTCGCTTATCTGTTTTCCTGTACCCCTGTACTCTTTCGCTTTCCCTTGTTCCATAATGTGACTGTAATCAGAGGTGAACAGTTAGTGATACCAATTAGGTACAGGCGACAGCCAAACAAGTGCTATTGCCTATATGCAGATCGGCTGCTGAACACTGAATTCCTCTCGGCAAGTTGATGTCTTTCTATCATACAAGAATCGAACGTTAAGCATGCCCATTTACAATCAAAATGCATGAAAACCGAATAAAAGATGCTCATATTATTGCAGTTTTCTGGATGTTTGACAAACACCTTAGGAAGCAATTTGAGCAAGACCAACATCGACATATTTACGGGCGATTTCCAGGAGACAGACACTTCGAGGGGTTAAAAGGGTCATATTTGGATGTTACTTACAATAACAACAACAAAGACAATGAAACGGAAACGATATTTATGCGCGGTAATAAGACACATCGATTTAATTTCTCCATATCGCGTACTCGTTTTTCTTTTTGTTGAAAGACGGATGCAAATCGATTTCACTTGTGCACATTTTGTCCTTCTCTTATACCATTCCACTGATTCAGCTGCTGTCTTTCCCCTTTATAACAACCCCTCCTGCCTATCCCCTCCTCTATAACTATCCAGTCGATCTTTTTGTATCCTCTCGCCTAGTAGGATAGGCCGTTGTTTCAGAAGTTGCGTTACTTTATCGCTCACACAACCGTTTTGGCGGCGAAACGTTCGACCGAGAAAAATTGGGTTCGATTCCCGGCTGCTTACCCGACGGATCGCCAGCAGGCTGACCACCAGGCGTTCCGAAACCGGTCAAAACAATTATGCGTGGGCATGATTGTCAGCTGCATCGATACTGCAATCGATGAAATTACAGCTGCATTTGCATCCCTTTGCATTTGTTTTATTATTTCACGTAAATATTGTCAAAGGTCAGCTCCGCAATCCTTCGAATATCGTCGCCCCTCACCTCACCCACCTGATCCTTCTTCTGTTTCGATTTATTGTAATTACGTATAAACACTACTTTTACTCCATAAACCTAACTGCCGGCAACTGCGAGTCACAAAGGAGGCAACCCCACGTCACAACTAGACGACGACCCCTCCAAATCTCATACAAATATGGTCTCCATTTTATCACTGCTGTTGTTGTAGGTGACAGCGAAAAGGCATCCGCATACACCAGTACATACGAAGACAAAATTCCGAATAAAATTTGCTGCCTCAGCAAACAAAAAAGATAAAATAATTGCCATTAATATATGAAGGAAGTCTTAAATTTCGGGCTCGCAAGATCTGCTAGTTGCCTCAAGAAAGAGCTTGACCTATTAATTAGTTTTTTTTTTTGAAATTTCATGCCTGTTTTATGAACATTCAGCGTGATAAGTTTTCATGGTTGCGATCGCAGATCTCTGATGAAAGGAAAAAAGCGTTTACTCAGTTATCTGAAGTAAAGTTGAATATTGGGTGGTCAATGAATTCAACAGTACATTCCATCGATAAACATTTCGGCGGTCCGATCAGCTCAAGCATCATTACAACATTCTCTCCACGAATCAAAGGCGCCGGCACATAGAGTGTCCTCTGCAATTATATAACACTATACGTTTCGAACACGATGTATTTGTAAAAGAAATCAATGCTAAGAACGTCTTATTTTATTGGCACACATTTATTAGAGGGAAAATGTCGCTAGAAATTAAGGCGACATGCAGCTCTTCCATTGAATCCGCTTAAGCGCTGCTTGTATCCATCTTGAAGTTTCGATGTTTTCATATCACCTTTTTGTGGTTCATACTACGGATGACGGTGTGCGGCAGTAGCTCAGTGGTAGAGCCGCTGGATCATATGTGGGAAGGCGTGGGCTCGATTCCCGGCTGCTTCCCACCATGCCACTGACAGCCCAGTTAGGGAGTGGTACCAACAAGAAGCTAAAACAGCCAAGGGAAGTGGCTGTGCTCCGCGTTCACGAGAAATCGCATTAAAGGTCCGAGCGAACTTAGACTTCATAGAAATTATATGTAGAACGCACGAAAAGTTGTATACATGTTACACCAAACAGTGAATAAACGCTCCTGCACTGAGCAAATTTAATAACATCTTCGACGTGCTGATATCCTCAATATGCATGCATGGAAATGTATTGTGAACGTGATCCGTTAATCCGAACGTGATCAAAAAGAGGGTGAGTGAATGAGTGAGGCGCATGCTGACAAGCGCCTTCAATGATGAATTCGGCGAATGTGTAAAAATGCATCTCAGTTGGGTTCAGAACTTCTTCTAACCGATTTAGCTCGTCAAAAATTTATGCGTTCACACGCAATATTAACAGCATGCATATATTGAGGTACACTAGCCTGTGGACGAATGGTCGGCCAATAACGTCCCACGTTGAAGCCGTTTATGAACAGCTGGCCTTTACCCCATCCCAACGGATCAACGAATGTGTCACGTTGTGAAATTGCCGAAAAATGACCGACATATAGGCCAGGTTGCCCGTAAGTGTCGCGATGCATTCCCTGAATTGAGTTTTTAAACGTCTGATTAAACGTTACTTCCAGCAGTTATCCGGTTTACTTCTTAAATGACTGCATGCTTTTGGTTTCTTAGAGGTATTCATTATGGTTTCATTTCGAAGCTTACTGGGACGCAAAACTGAATCATGGAGGCCCTCTTTTCCTCAATACAAATACATTTTTTGCACGCTGCCATTAAGCATTACCGGGGAACATCTTGCGCATCTCTCCTATAGTGCTTATTGAGATGTTTGACCGCCAACGTCTTACACTTTGATGTATTATCCTTATAACATTACTATAGAGAGTCTGTTATTGTAGTGAAGAAGGCAAGAAATTCAAATGCTGGCAAAAATGTTACAAATTTATAGGATTATCGCGAAAGTGATATGTGAAGATAAACTTGTGAATCACTAAGACAATATCATATAGGGAAGGACGATGGACCTCAGATGTCGAAAGATAAACTGAAAGAGTTCGTTCGCATTATTTCAAAAGCGGCAAGAAGACTAGGAATTGAAGGCGAACACGAACAGCAACAAAGGTTTCTTTGTTGCCAAAAAAATAGCCGACTAATTACAGCCATTTCAGACTCAGAAGAAGTTATAAAAGATTGCTGAGATAATCATCAAATGAATGGAAAAATTAGCTGGTTGTCTGGATACGACCACTGTGGTGAGGTTGGAAAAGCGCATCTGCAACATCTTTATCTGTAGAGAGTGCAGTTTACTTCATTATCACGGGTGCGCTGCATTTGGATATGGAGATTGGTAGCTCAGGAAGAGGATCAAAGAACAGCCGTCTTCATAGATATTTGTCATGGTAAGAAAGAAAAAAAGAGACCGAAAGAAACGATTTTGAAATCATCGGCGATAGAGATCTGGCCAGGGACGACCAGCAGCTCCAGAACTCTTTGAGGGCTGCTAGGATAACCATCACGAGATGCATGAACTGTGATTCCTGGCAGACGTGCAGTCGGTCATTAAATACGCGCACAGAGATTACACTGCCGAAAGGCGCCCAACTATGATAGGATTGCAAACGCAGAAAACAGGGAGGCAGAAGCAGGCCACCGCCGATGTTCATCGTGTGCTCACATATATTACAAACGCCAAAAGTTCCCCCCTTTTCGACATTTCGGGCTTAACGGTCACACTCGCTCTGTGACTTCCAACTAAGACACAACAGTGGATGTAGGAGTGCAAAAAACGGCGCACGAGACCGCAATTCTTTCCTCCTATTCAGTGTTGCAGCAGGAAGGAAGAATGTCGGCAAGTGTTTTCCCATGCACGCAGAAAAATTCGGGAGGAAATAAAATCGGGAATAACTGTGGGGGACCTAAACTTTTCCTTGGCCATATGGAACGTGGTTTGACAACAACACTCCCATCTCTTTCGCATTTGAGGGCAACCGGTTGTGAGATGGAAAACCCATGTGCAGGGACATTGGTTCCGGTGAAAAAAAAAACTATTGCAAAAAAGTCAGTGAAGAAAGAGAACGAGTCTATTTTGAGCAAGACCACAGAACACTCTATACCCAATTATGAGCAGAAGAATATTCGTTTTGCTAGGGTGCCTAATAAATAAATCAGCTCTGATGCATTCGCCGCCAACGGCAAGCATAGCTTGCCAAATGCGATATTCGAACATGTATTTAGTGAAATTTGCATTTAGTGAACATCAACCAATTGAAATTTGGATTATGTGTGAGGTTTGAGGTGAAAAAGTGAACCCGATAAGGCGCATTAAGTTTATGATAGAAATTCGCAGCATTTTAATCCGCTCATATATCGTTAGTTGCCTATTTGCAACGGTCGACTACGGTTCGGACGAAACACTACCAGAACACAACGATGTATCGCAGCCATCCAAAACGTTCAGCAAAAATATGATTGAGGTGTTTAATGATGCTGTTTCTATGAGGGAGAAAATCACATAGTGTGAGAATTGATCACTCGATGAAATAAAACGACGGATTGTGGAACGGAGGGGGGGGAGGGAGTTTGGAGAGGGACGGATTATCTTTTGAAGCCAATATATAGACGCTTTCAGAATGAAAAGATCAGAAGGAATCCAAAAACAGTTAGGAACCGAGTAAGTGGGAACAGCAAATAGGATAAGAAATGGATAAGATGAAAACTTAGGAACACTAATGAAAACTGAAGTAGTTTTTGGAGCATTTTAAAATCAATGTATCGACAGCTGGAGGAAGACGAAAATTGTAGCGATATGTACGGGCCGATTAGATGAAAGGGATCCTTGCAACTGCTGTCATATCAGCGTAATTTTGCTGCTCAAAAGTTTTAAATAGTGTGCATATCGAAAAATGTTTAATGCGATAGTGCCATCACTACACAGCAGCCAATAAGCACTTAAGAAAAGTTACTCCACAAACACGTCACTTTCTGAAATACGTGACAAGACTCTGCTAAACACGGCAAAGGATAGGTTGCCATATATCGTTCCAGTTTATACAAAGAGGGCCTGTGATATGATCGATCACTAAATTTCGTTGTATAAAAATTGCCAATAAATTAAGGATAGACTAAACCTCGAATACATTTTATCCAAGATGCAGAGAAACTATCTCTTAGATCTAGACATGCGGCTCAATGAACGAAAGCAGGTAGAAAGTATGTGAACGAAGATGGGAAATCAAAATTTGCTCCAGTAGGTTTCTCCTTTAATCACTATCAGCCAACAAAAAACCCCCGGCAGCGTGGTGCTACTCGTTGATGATTTGCAAACCGTTTTATTCAGCTGATAAACAATGGGGTATTCAGGTGCTAATAAACGAGTAACTGCTGCGAATAGTGACATTTCTAGATGTTACTGCGACAAACCGACGTTGGTTCGAGTATATAAATGCGACAAAAGAATGTTGGAAACCTCTGCACCACATGAGTACCGTACACTGAGACGTTGGTTTGAGTATATAAATGCGACAAAAGAATGTTGGAAACCTCTGCACCACATGAGTACCGTACACTGAGACGTTGGTTTGAGTATATAAATGCGACAAAAGAATGTTGGAAACCTCGGCACCATATCAGTACCGTACACTGAGACGTTGACCAAAAAACTACAGAGATGCTTATCAATGCTTATCGACAGTTACTTTTGTTGTTAAAAAAATTTTCAACCTGTCATTCAACAGCAGCAAAAAAGGGATTTTATTGACCTGCAAAGGGTAATAAATCGATCTATTACGGTGTTGATAAAGAAAGTTGATAAAGTTGATAAAGTTCATAAGTTGATAAAAAGCTGATAAAAATTGATAAAATTTGAGTTGATAAATTTTGATAAACCAACGAAAAGTTGATAAAAATTTGCGAGCAGAAAGCACTGTATTAATCAGAAACACCTTCTCCTCTGACTAGAACAAATTCTTAATAATAAAAAGAACGATGAAAAGTGGCTAACTGACGAAATACTTAAATAAGTCGATGAAAGGAAAAACACATGGGCTAAAATGGCATCGGTTTTAAAAATGCGAAAATTACCGCACATGCTGCCATACGGGCACAAAACAAACATATATGGAGCAACGCACCCCTATGTGAGGAAACAGTGCGCATATCTTGATTGATAGGTTGACGACAATAGTTTATAAAGGTGCTTTCCGCTTTACCAACGATTCTGAACTCAATAACGAACCCTATGTTTCTTTTTGTTTCGGCAATAGTTACTTAGCGAATTTATATAATGGATTAAAAATATTGAAAAAAAAACTAACACTACGAAATTTTAACCTTTATTTATGTTGTTAATCGTGATATGACAAGATCAACGGAAAGAGTTATTGATGGAAGCAGTAAAACTCATTTTATAAAATAAAGCAAAAGCTTTTAGAACTCAGTCACGCACTTCGATCAAATAGATCACCAGTTCACTGCCCAGTTGAGTAAGGCAGATTGGTTCATTGTGGCTGTGGTCTGTCCAGTCACTACAAGTGCATAAACAATAATAAAAACATAGAAGCAAAAATATATATTTGCATATATATATATAAGTAAAAATGTAAATGTGGATAATTGTATGGCACATACTATGCCGACGTATACAAATACATGTGTTCTGTGTAAGCATTTGTATATCTATACTTTGATGCGACGAATTGGAAAAGTTACCCTGATCAGGTTTGGTAAATGCAAACTGTAGCAGAATTCAGTAACCTACGGCAGGAACCAACAAAATTGCTCCAGCAGTCTGGCACACTTTGAAAATTGATGTCTTAAGAAACTTGCGCTCGTCCTTTCCTCCGCTCAATCATGAGTTTTGCACCAACTGCCTCAAAAATTATTTTAAAGATAACAGTTAGTGTATCCAAGTTCAAAAAAAATTCTCTGCGTAATGATGGAATAATTAAACAAACCTTGCGCCTTGCAAAAATGTTTCCAAGTTTATCGTCTAACATATCCAGCGAAAGAGGAAATTGTAATGGATAGTGAATCCAGTCTTCAATAATCGCCTCATCAAGTGTTACATTTGACAGAATACCCTGTAGATTTTAGACGAAACTTTTATATCCGATGAGTGAATATAATCCAATCGGATCGGATCATTTATTTAGTCGATAGGGAAATGTTTATTGTTCACAGTCGAGTTAATTAATGTTCGCTGAATAAAAACTGTATACGTTTTTGTTGCTGCTCAAATCAGCAAACATCTCATCGCACAGTTAAATATTAACTAAATAATTATGCATGGAATTTTTTGTTAAATATGCATGGAATGATGAAGAAAATTTTGGAATTGTATTATTCTGAGACGCTCTAAATTTTAGAGAATGAACGACTACACCAGCAAGCATATATCAGCCACGTTTCGCATTGCGAACATTTTTGGTTGCCCTATTGGCAATTAAATAGTATATCATTTTACAACTAGAAAACTGAAGAGTGCTCATCGTTTTGAATTGATTGATAAATCTGTTTCATAAGGAATTTGAATGTTTGATATTTGTTTGGGAAGGAACGAATATTCGTTTAATGGAACGAAGAATATGATTGATTCGATCAGTAATTCAACAATAGCAGTGATTCGGAAGAGAAAAATTTTGGAAGAAAACAACTGGATCTTTTAGTGGATATTCGTTGACGGGAACGTTTCGTTCCGAATATTCGTTCGGAACAGAAAAAAATATTGAAGAACAGAAGTGGATCAGTAATTATTTGTTAGCGAAACGTTGGGAAAGCCTTATCGAAACAACAAACTGTAAGGTGCGTTTTTTGTTGAATGCAAACAGAGTACAACGATTCGAGCGATGAGAACAAAAGCGAAAAGGCTCAAAATAAGGACTGTTGTTGATGCAGATCACTTTTTTCATCATTGACATCATCCTACAGTTTCAAAATAAAGCTTTAAATGGCACACCTTGTAGTCATTTACAGTTTCAAATGTTTGACGTCCTCGATTTTCAACAATAATTGTCAGATTGTCTCCTGATTGCCCATTAATCAGAATCCACCGTTTTTGGTACTCATGTAGTGAATCGACAAGCATCCCCTGAATATCATATAAAAATGATCAAAAGTGATTCATTAAGGATGTAGAAGCTTAAAAGCATTATTCTAAAACAAAAAGTTAAAGCTTTATATTTTACATATTTTTTTCTAAAACATAAAGCTTTTACTTTCTTCTCTTTCGTAGGAAACTTCTCGGCATGTATACACAGAGAGAATTTCTTTTCGTATTGCCTCAGCTCACTGGATGTGAGCACTACTGTGATTTAATTGTTGTGTTGCGTGGGGGTTACGGTACGTTCGTTCGCTGTTTTTTGAACTGCGAAAGAAGAAATTAATGTTTTACATGTAGTCTTTGAATTTCGACAGAGATGCGTTACGACGACCCCATCGTATCATGAAAATATTGTAATCGGAAACTGGCCTAGACTGCTGACCAGTCATATAGAATATTGGTCAGTATGGACTAGTGCTGTATAGCGGCATCTCAGAAAGCAAGAGATGTGTACATCTGGGAATAGATCCCAATGTATCGTACTCCATACGAGTTACGTTTTGCTTTCCGCGCAAAACTATGCATCTATATGTATTGGAGTACATCAATGTCATTTCGCAAGAACTAAAATGTTTTCTTGCTGCCGTTGCTGGAACATAC
>JPKZ01001291.1:288912-299842 GCA_000803305.1 Toxocara canis
TTTTGTCCCAACGATCAATACAGACACACGGCCATGAAAGTTGGTGTATCTGTATTACTGGTTGGGACAAAATTTGTGCACCCACAAACTGCAAGAAGTTTACGTTCTTATGCAAAGTTAGCGCTTAGGCAACCACCAGAAAAAGGTCAGAAAAATGTGAAGGCGGAAAAACAGCGCAACGCTACCGCTTGAAATCGTCATCATGTCATTCGATAATTTTTTTCACACGTTTTATTATCTCGCTTTCGCTCTTCGCCTGTCCTTCTCTCTTGCATAATAAACCCCACGAAAAAAACTGAATAATCGGCACACAATTTCAGAGACAAAATCGAACAAACAAGGGAAATACCGGTTCTGTTGTGCACAACAAACACAGCAGTCCGCTTATAGGCGGTGAAGGGAAAAGCTGAAAAGCGATTTAGTTGGTTTTCTACGGATGCAATGAATATCGCGACCTCATTGTAAAATGCTAGTGAGTGAACTGATGAAAGCAATACAAGCAATTATCAGAAGATATAATTTAAGCGTAACTTATCACCTGATAAGTTTCGCCGACAAATATATAGCCATGATCTTTTATCACTGATATTGTTAGATTACCGCCCGATTTTAGCAACCGCGATCGATATGCAACGAATCCTGAAAAATTTTTTGAGTCGCTATCGAGAAGTTTAGACTAGAAAAACAAGAAAACGTAACCGAATTTGAACAATTCGAAAAGCAGCTCATTGAATTGTGTGTTTTATTAGACAACACTTCAACAATCCATAAGTTGCACAGCTGACGATTATCGTTGATAAACTGAATCGGCTCTACTGATTTAAGTTTTACTTCTTTTTTTTTTCAGTTTTTTGCTTTCGATTACAACTTCGCAAGCACTTTAGGTTTTAACAATTGTTATTTCCAGATACACTTCCAGTTGTTCGCAGCCGATAAAGAACCGACAAAAACACGAGATGTATCGAGCACTGCCAACTAGTATATACAAACAATAGTTATGATTGTGTAGAACCTACTTTTTAATGTTCTAGAATTGATTGCGATGGAAAAAATTTTTTCAACGTTTTGCTAAGTGTTGTTATTGTAAAGCATTTTGTTAAACCGCCGTTCATGAATTTATTAAAGAATTGGCTTTAATGAAGGGATTTCATTAAAAGGGCATTTCACAAAATTATTGAGATACAATCAATTGTTTCAATGAAAATCGAATGTTCTAATAACCATCTTAAGTTTCTCAAAAAGATTGCTATTTTTGATACCAAATGGATGATCTAGTTGCTCGAAAGACATGGGATAACGCCGTCGTATTGAGTGTCCCTCAGCGAAATGCAAGAGAGTCTCTTCGGATGCCAACGAGGCAACCATCTGCATCGATACATTCCCGTAAGCTTCCTTCCTGAGCAGTTTGAGTAAGTAAGAAGATGGATGAATTTGTTCATGGGAACCTTTAACAACGCGAAACTTTAACAATGAATTCCGCAGATGACAGGTTATCATATCATTTTATCGCTTAACGGCTGAATGGAGCGGTATAAACCGCCACCATTTGGGTCCTTAAGCGAAACAGGCAACGAACGCATGTGCACAGCAAATTCAGAAACGTGCTTTGTCTTGTTCTGGGCTCGTTGAAGTGTCTTAAAACATTCCGTTGCAACATCGGTAATTTATTACAATTCCTTAAATCTGTACGTGTTTTACAGCGAGAAAAGTGAGACGTTAGGACACCAAATAAAATTAAAAAAACAATTATGCAAATGAGAGACCGTTGTTAACTTTTCGTCAAGTGATTCTCGGTTGTTGAATGATTTAAAGTTTGTGATCTCGAGATATTGATATCCTGAGACATTCACGATCCTGATCATAGGATCATGAATATCTCAGGATATCAAACAAATCGAAATCGTAAAATGCGCATCATATATTTATTTACACGTTGCACTGCTTGCGTGAGCGCTACTTCGCACGTATACTTTAGACAAGTGTCGTTTGTACAAACGAGTTTCCTATGGTTTCGGTTTGTTGGGACTGTAGGATTTCCGGTTAGGTGAAAGGAGGTAGGACGGCCAATTACGGTTGGCTGGAAGAACGAGAGAGACAGCGAGAGAGGGAGAGAAAGAGAGGTGTGGGGGAGGGATATATATGGTAAACGAGAATCGTTGCAAACGCTTAATGCCGACTACTTCTTGGTTATCTAAAGAATACGACAACGGAAGCAAGGATGTTCTGAATCTACGATGACTAGTCTTCATTTATGACGTTCTGATGACCAATTTAGATTCCGAAACAACGCTTGCACTAATGTTCTTACTCAAACGATTCATCGTTCTACAGCACAATAATTTGTGATGGTAAAAATTTAGGACATACGGATTATTTTCCGGTATCGCTTTTGGTGGATTCGGCCAACCTTCGATGTTCTTAATCCAGTTTCTTATCGCAATATACTTCTCGCTGATATCAGCTGCTTCTGTGAGCGGTGCAAAATAATCATATGAAGTGATCACCTGCAGTTGGAGAACAAATTATTTAAAAGGAATTTCCTTTACGAAGGAGAAATGCCAATGGGAAGAGAGAATGGGAGAGAAAAGGGGAGGGAGTGGGGGGTGGGGGAGGGAAAGCGAAAAGGAAGGAAGATATTTAAGTGATAAACTGAGCCTTTTTTGAAAATGATTCTTTTTGTCAACAACTCGGCATAATAAACGAAAAACGAATTGTCCCACATACTGAAGAATCATCTTAACATTCTGCCAAATAAAATTACCACCTACAGTTTTTCACCTCGTTTCTCTGGCTTACGAAAACAGCCAAAAAATTGAGCATAGTAATTAATTACAGTCTGATGGCCATAAGAATTTTTCTTGCGCTAAAAAAACATATAGAACATGTCAGCGAACAATATTAAATTTAGGCATATTCCTGTGTCACAGCCGATACTCACCCAGCTGATGATACTCCTATGATCTACTGCGATATTTTTTTGGCCTGCTTAAGCACTCTAATCTAGGCTTCGGATTATTCGCTAGAGGGTTAAATCAACTTGTGATAACAACTAACTGCAGAGGGTGCGTGAGCGCCATTCCAGAATGCGAAATTAGTGCCCCCAAAGAACATATAATAGGCGAAGCTCGCTCCCAGCTCGAACATATACATGCTTCCGTCCATAAGGTCGTTCACAGATGGATCTACGCGCCCCTTTTGATGCCAAGTCACTATCCATCCCGTATAGAATTCTGAGTTCACCAATGGACCTCAAAAAGTCTGTTCTGACTGACTGAAAAATGGTTTTGATAACTGATAACTGGCTGGCCGATAACTGATACCAGCGTCGTCACGGTTAGTGCCGAACGTCGAGGTGTTAGAAAAAAACAGCTTGAAGGCGAATGAACGGCACACTCGCGCAGGCGTATTCGTAGTGGAAGCATAACTCAACAGGCTAACGAACGAAAATGGGGAGCTCGACAGATATGAAGTGAAAATGAATGAAACAATCAAGCGCAATATTTGACTACAATAACTGTAGCTCGTTGTTTTCGGACATGGCGCGAAAATGTACCGTAGCGTCGAGGCTAGCCATGCCGGAGGAGGGTTAGGGGGGGGAGGGGGGTGCGAGGTGGGAGGAACGGGAACATGTACGCCAAACATTCTATAACTGATAACTGGCTGGCCGATAACTGATACCAGCGTCGTCACGGTTAGTGCCGAACGTCGAGGTGTTAGAAAAAAACAGCTTGAAGGCGAATGAACGGCACACTCGCGCAGGCGTATTCATAGTGGAATCATAACTCAACAGGCTAACAAACGAAAATGGGGAGCTCGACAGATGTGAAGTGAAAATGAATGAAACAATCAAGCGCAATATTTGACTATAGCAACTGTAGCTCGTTGTTTTCGGACATGGCGCGAAAATGTACCGTAGCGTCGAGGCTAGCCATGCCGGAGGAGGGTTAGGGGGGGGAGGGGGGTGCGAGGTGGGAGGAACGGGAACATGTACGCCAAACATTCTAGGTATGATAAAAGAAAAGAGAAGGAATGCCGCCACATTGCTCAAATGAACACTTATATATAACGTGCTCTGAAAGTGATACCATCGCGCATAATCAAGCTGTTTAGGTTATATCCGTAGTTGTGCATACTGAAATTAGAAATTAGCAATCGTCAGATCAGTTCCACTTCCGCCTTTTCAGGACAGAGAGGGAGAGAGGAGAAGAAGATGGTACATAAAACGGATCCTAACTTAAGCAACAGCATAACCACTGTTTCATACAAAAACCGCTATCTTTTAAACGTTCAAATTTCCTATATCCAGTGTATGCTCAGCGATACCGTATAACCTAACTACTGTAAACTCATTTTCATGAACTGCAAGCCGCATTCCCTCCAACTTTTCCTTGTGTTTAATATATTTTGGAATCTCATATCTCCATAACTTAACTTTAAAACTTTTATTCGAAGTTTGTAGAATCCTAACGCAACTTTTTTTCCGAGTTTGCATAACCTTACTAATCGTCGATATGACCGGCTATAAAGTTGTCACAGTCGATGCATCATTCTTTTGGCAACTGTTCAAAACAAAAAAAATCTCACCATCTGGTTCGAAACATCGTTGAGTGGCAAAATTGCTGTCAATTTGAGCTCGGCTATTTGTTCCAAAGTCAATAGTTGTAAAAACACCCGGAATCGAACCACACTTAAGGTAGTCGGCAGGATCAGCTAAGAAGATGTACTATTGCGCAAATAAAACACAAATATAATAAGTTTATTATGACATTTAGGGAAAAAGTGTTTCAACAAACAAGATACTTCGGATCATTAGTTTGCAACTAAATTGTATCTTTATCAAGTAATCTAGCGATTAAGGGGAAAAGTTAGAAGAGGCCATATTGTCTTAAATGATGATACTGGAAGATACAGTAGTGATCACTGCTTTTTAAACTGGAGGTTTAATAAGCGAAATTCGGAAAGTCAGACTGCTGAGAAACAGTTCCTTTCCAGCTTCTGCGGAATGATGTTTATACCGTTGTAATCTGTAACATTCTACCGGAATTATGATGAAAGGTAGTGGCCATGGGGAAGCTGGTTGTTTAGTATGCTCAGGAAATGAGAGAAGATATTCGAGGGTGGGCAAGGTTGATAATGAAGTGTACATCGACGACTTATTTGGAGAGGAGTTGTCGATGTATACTCCGTTATCCATCTACCTTCTATTGTGTGATGATGTTCAAATACATATGACGAAGTTTTTCATGAAAAGTACAACGAACGAATCATGCATGATTCCAGTGGGATAGTTCTCGGATATGTTCTAACCAGAATAAACAGACGACGCTACCAAATGAAGTTACAGTCGTGGTCAATGCAAACCGCAAGGAAAGGAGCTTTGTGTTACAAATTACATCAACCACGGTGAGTTAAAACAAAAATTCAGAGAAAAATAGCACAACTATAAAAACCGCCAATTTGGCGAAAACTTTGCGAAAAACGTGATGTAATGATGGGATTGCGAGCAGAAAAAATTATGAACATTTCAACTGGCTTCGGGATTAACCCTATAAGTCTAGTAATCTTGATAAGTTTCATGAAATAAAGTAGTGGCAAACTAGTACAAGAGCAAAACTGACGCAAACCAATAACCTGAATAAAAGTAAAGCAGTAACCAGTCAAAACGCAAAATAGAAATAAAAGGCGATCCTGTAAGCGCTGCAAAACTTTTATTATCCGGAAACTACAAGAAAACTGTGCAGTCGTTGTCGCGTATCATCATTCTCAATTTCCAAAATTGAGCTTATTTCCGCTTAAGTTGTCTTTTGTTTAATTTTGAAATAAATTTAAAATATGAAATTGCGGATTTTCAATTTGAATTCTAATTTTTCCTCTTAATAGAACTTTTGTTAGTAAAAATCTTTCAAGTTCCGCTTACGAAGCAGGCAATCTTACTTGTATATAAGAGGACATCTTCTCCTAGATGTTGGCGGATTAAATCTCGTAGAAACAATGTATACGTTTGATCGCAGCCTTCCTCGAACATTCCGTATTCGTTCTCCACTTGTATCATCAATATTGGACCACCGTTTTTGTGAAGACTTGGCTTAAGTCGTGGCAGTAAAATGTCAAACCATTTTTGCACTGCATCGAGAAACCTTCAGAGAAAAAAGAACAGTTAGATAAAATGAAAAGAATAAAAATAAAAATAAACAAAAATGAAATAAGCAAGTAAATAAAAATATAAATAAATAAAAATAAGAATAAATAAAAAGAATGAAGAGGCAGTCATAAAATAATATTTAATTTTGGGCCGTTTACAGCACTCTGTATGGCGACCGATTGGTGCTAGTTCAGCATGCGCTTTTTTCGGGCTTGAAATTCGAACACTTCTGCATACTTAGAAATTTGAGCGTGCTAACGTGGCCATCAGGCATCCAACAATCAATACCAGATTGAGCAAGTCCATCATTCTCAGAGGCAACTAAAATGAAAGCGTATATGAAAAAAAGACTAGGCACTTTAAATAGGTTGAAATTTAGAAGAAGGTGCTAAATGAACGCTCAAACGCTGTTATGGAAACAATTAGTTAATGCATTTGTCTACTGAATGAAGTTGCGTCTTCAGTATACTGTGAACACCGGAGTGCATCAAAATGCAAAAACAAGAATAAAGACAGTAAAGGTATAAATACATAAATGAATACATAAAGAGCAAGTTCAAATAATAAATTGTCCCTTTCCTCCTCCCCTCCACCCACCCACCCCCTCAGCCCCGTTCCCTTTCCTCCTCTCTTATATTTATCGAGTGAGATTTTCGATCCATTAGACTAGCTGCATCAAGCCTCCACTCCTTCGTTGAATCTTTTAAACGAATATTCATCCATTTTCGAACAATTGCAATATGAAATATTCAGATATTTGCATTGAAAATTTTTGCGAACTGAGAATTGAAAAAAAAAATTTCAATCTCACCTCACATCGGATGTTCTCATTCTAATATTTTCACGTTTGAGTAACCACCATGGAAGGCCACCATTTTCCCATTCGGCGCAAACATATGGCCCAATCCTGTAGTCAACATGAATTTGGACGACACGCGTGAAGCTCACTGATAGTGAATCGTGTCCGATTGCTGTCCCATCGAAAAGACCGTTACACATTAGAAGCTTTACTTAGTTCTACTTAGTCAATTAGTATACATGGACACGTTGACATCAGTATGAGCATCATATCAACGGAAGCCCCATTCATTTCTATCATCGAGCGAAAGACTAGTTCTTGTTTATCTCCATGTGTGAAAAAAAACTCATGCGAAAATAAATATTCCTCGTTTATAGAGCGATTACTAAAATCATCCACTGAAATGTGCATGAGTCTTTCATAGAATTTGTATGGACGCTTTAATGAAGTAAGCACAGATCGTTAGTCAACGAAGAGATTCTGTCGGATAAAAAAGTATAAGAAAGAAAATGTGGCGTGGGATGAGAACTGAGCTCGAGATTACCGAACCAGAGAAGCTAAACTGATCATCTTACGACAGAAAACGAGCAATAAATAAGGGAAAATCGATACTGGAAATATATACTTTACAAGACAGCTTGCAAAATATTCCTATTCAACGCAGTTAAGATGAGGTGAAAAAAACTGAAATAACAATTGATGTGGATAGCTCCTCCATAGTGGTGATCTTCATTCGCTCAGGCATTCTAACACAGCGATTTGTGATCAAACTGTATCAAAAGCGGGTAGTTGGGGGGTTTTTTCTGAGAATTTAAAATATTATCAACGAATAACTTTAGCCTTAGATGGCAGCCTCAAAACTGTATGCATTTATTACGCTAGTTTCCCGATGCGATTCGATGACGATCGCTCAAACAGTCGAGACGATGCAGAGCGATTAAGTTACAACAAAGCATTTCTAATGGCACACTTCTGAACGGAATGTTGCAAGACAACTGCATACCTTACCAACGCGTAGAGTTCGTTTTGTGCGGCCAATGAGAGAAAATGAGTTACATTTCTGCTTCCATCGAAGCGAGGTCTAAGAATAATTTTAATTTAACAACAACGATATTTGTTGTCGAAAATACGCTGAAAGCAGTTCGCTCATAGCAGCTCTATAATATTAAAACGATTCCCTCATCCGAAGAAAATCATTCACGCAAATCAAAGTTTCATAATGAAGTGTTATTGTAGCATTGCCATTTGATTCTACGATCCTAAAGGATCACTGAAAAAAACAAGTTTATAGGATGGCAATTGAGTAAAGGTTTAAACCAAATGTCCGAATGTTTGTCTTTTACAGCGCTATACCGAATATTCGATGATGTAGAGCCAAAGTATATGGTCATGGACAGTCATTTACAGCTCTAGCTGCAGAAGGTGCTCTTAAAATGATAGGAGATACGGGTATTCGTTTGGCTGTTGCGACAAACCGGTCTTTTCCACTTTTGCAGCGGCTGATTTGAACGGGGTCCAATCAATGATGAATAGAGTACAATTCACAATAAAGAAATCTTGTAAGATTTGCAAGAGAAATTTTTTTAAATGTCTAAATAAGAAAAATTTTTCCAAAAAAATTACATTCCCTCGTAGACTTCATGAAAATTCCACGGAATATAAATTTGAATTGCGTTCAAACCAGCAGCCCTCATTCGCGATAATCGATCATTCCACTGATCTGGATGCATTCGGAAGTAGTGTATACAGCCCGCTATGTAACTGCAATCAAATATAGCATCATGAAGCAGAAAAGATACGTGACTCTATGAGATCAAAACGGAAAATCGAATACATTCTACTCATTCGCCAAAAGAAATTTTTCAGGCCATTTCGTCTGGCTGTGCCAGTGACAAATATTCTCCACACTTTGATCAACTTTGCAGAGAGGAGTTCGGTTAAGTTCGGCCAAAAAATAGTTGACGGAAGATCTGCAGCGAACGGCCGAGCGAAGTTTGAAAGATTCAGCTAATTTCGCGACCACTGAATCTTGAGAGATACTGCGGCAATTTCTTTGTTCTGTGAATGAAAACGTGAATATATTTTCGATCGCTGTTTGCAAACAGTTTTCGAGAAGCATTCAAGAATAAAGTGTTTTAGTAAAAAATTTTCCATGGCAAATGATTAATCTAAATTTAACGTTCGCTGCTTCGTTTTCTCAAATATTTATTAAATAATATATACCTCAAATATACTTTCCTAGATTAGGAAAATATACCAAAATTCCTAATATCGAAAAAAAATTAAAATATATATATATAAATACACCTAAAAACATTCCTTAAAATACTTAAAATGTTTCCTAAAATATGCCTACCAACACGAATATATTGTATTTCATGATTTTGGGAGGAAATTCGATGAGATATATATAGGAAGATTGTGAAGAAAGTCACCTTACCGGAATGGTTCTCCATCCAGTAAGAAGGTCTTATTGATCCGATCGATTGAAAAAGACTTTTGGGCGTATGACTGAGTTAGTGCAGCAAAGAACAAATATGCGTACACAGCGAACGAACTAAATGCACCCATAGTCATCAAAATGTTGACATCCGCCTAACCTGAAAAGAGCATATCAAAAGATCACTACCGTAAACACAACACATAAATGTCAAATTACAATTCCCTGCTAGAGGGATGGTGAGTAGGTCGGACAAGACGGTACTATTCGAAAATATGTCACTAATAAGCTAAAAAACCCAAAGGATGCCGAAATGAAAGGCATCCCCTTGCAACAAATGCTTGTCAAACGCCGAAAGCACGAAAATTTGTGGACGCGCGAAAGTAGGGAAAGTGGGGGGCTGAATTTGAGGTTACAGTATTTTCTTTTATTTTCGGAGCATGGAGAAGAGATTTTATGAAACTTTCAACAAAATAAAACTCCCGGGGAAGTACCGTGGTGTTGAAATAAAAAGAAACATTAAACAGGAAATGAAAACTGAAAAACGAGAGTTGAAAGCAGCCGCAAATTATCGCAAAAATAAAACTGCTTAATGCTTTATGGACGTATTCGTTTGCGCACATACACAGTGATTCTGAACGGGCTTGAAAATATTTGCTTTGCGGTGATTGCGCCATTGTCGAATTCGGCGATTTAAAAAACACTTTACAACATAGAATTACCAGAAGCGATGTATTTGTCTCTTTGTTTTTCAGATACTTGGTTGGATTTTGCGACGAAATCTTTAATCGAATCGGATCGGAACGGATCAAAGGAATTTAAATAGCGAAAATTGCAATAGAATATTTCAATTCGATTCGTTGTTTGGGTTGAAATAGCTTTTCGGATTTCAAAGTGGGAATTAATACCTATAAGGACAATCATATCGTTTCCCTACCACTCCTCAATGCGAACTAAAGGACAGGAAAGGCGACGATATTCGACGTGAATTGGACAGCCAGTGAGTGAATGAATAATTTGACGATTCAATGAGTAAAACGTTTTCGTTCGTTGCTCGTGGAATTCATGTAAAATCCATCAAAAAAGAAAAACAGTCCGGAAACGCACCAACGGTCTAAAACGATATCTGCGATTCAAAACTGCGGTAGAAACGATGAAGGCTGTCCAAGGAATGTTTAAAATTCTAAGGAAAAGCGTTTAGCGAAGCAAAAGAAACAGTCCTGATGGAAGATCAAACAATTACTGCGTATAGTGAGTAATGGCAGTAAAGGATACTTCAAAAACTAGAGTTGTTGCAATGCTTTGCCTTCATCTTCTGATAAGCTTTGCACTGTTTCATGCAAATTTTTCCATTTTTCATTTATCGCCTAATCCATTCACCCTAGGCGGAGTTATAGCGTTTCGCATCATATCAGGTAGCATTGCGGTCCTATTAAATGAAACGAAGAGCAACTTCTTTCACTTGTGATTACTGACAAATTTGTCACCTGCCTTCTTCAAAAATTTATTAAACGACTATATATATACATATATATATATATATATATAT
>JPKZ01001291.1:300102-356020 GCA_000803305.1 Toxocara canis
ACATGCCAAACTGCTGGGGAGTCCACCATCACTGCTTCAGCCAGAAGTCAATGCAGTTACCACCAAGAAAAACTGTACACAGAAACCGCCCTCAGCCTGCTTTCGATGTGGAGGATCACATTGAGCGAGAGAATGCCACTTCACCGATAAGACGTGCAACAGCTGAAAACTCGTCGGCCACAAGAAGGGCAACCGCAAGAATTTCAGTTACAAGGACAAGCGAAATCGAGAGAAGAGCAGAGCTACAAAGAACGTCGTCGTTATCAGTATAGTTATTTATACGGATTGCTATCAGTATAGTTAGCAGTATAATCCCATAACGCTTTTTTCGTTCATGAGAAAACGGTCATAAAAGCGCTTAAAATATCCGTAGCAAAAAGCGTTTTTCGAACTTTGAAAAGGTGTACGTATGCGCACGTAGTAGTGATTAACAGCAGGACGCCTCAAAAATTTGCAGACTTTTCTGTACAGAGGACGAGAAAACCACGTAAAGGATGAAAACAACATGGTTGTCACAAAAACGACTATGTCTAAAGTAGTCCTACCCTGCCCTGTCCTCCCTCCCTCGGAGGTATGCGTGGGATATGCGCAGAGCTACAAACAAGCCACTGGAACAAACAACTGTTTGCTGACCGCCAATCGCATTGCAATTCCAAAGTCACTGCAAGACCGTGTGCTATCTTCATTCCACAAGGCACTCCAAGGACAAACAAGGACTCATGTGGTGCCGAGGTTTCCAACCTTCTTCTGCCGCATTTATATACTCGAACAAACGTCTCAGTGTACGGTACTCATGTGTTGCTGAATATGCCTCCACGATGGCGAGGTAATAGGTTGCGTCGAGGTCCTGCGAAGTCAGCATGTACCCGATTCCATGAAGAGCAAGCGTCGAGCCGTCTTGAACAGTGAGGTCTTCGTACCGCTTGAACCAGACGTCCAAAGTGCAGCCGTTGTCTGGATCGTAAATGAACTACGGTAGCCTTGTCGATAGTGAGTTGGTGACGAACTCAGCAGCCGATGCAGGAAAAGCAGTGGGCCCGACAGAGGAGAGGATCCGCCCCACCTGCTCCAGTAGCGCCTGCTGCTGCTGATTTGCCGCCTCCAATACAGCCTTGAGCATCTGATGCTGTCGCTCCTCCTGGGCCTCGAGTATTGCCCGGAGGTTCTCGCTGTCGATCATCCGTTTTTGCGCTTCTTCTTGTCCCTGTTTCTTCATGCTGGTCGCCAGTTTGTTGTGACGTCGCCCAGTTCGTGATGTGTCGAGCCGGAACGAAGAAGAACAGCTTTACTGACGATAACCACACTGGAATAAATTGTAGTAGTATTGCTTGCTTGCTGTGTTTCAGAATAAGTTCTAGTAGTGTTGCTTGCTACCTATAGACATAGTTGTGGTTTATTGTCATAACCTTCAAGACACCATCAAAGGATGCTGAGAGTCTAGAACTTAGCGAGAATGCAGTTTTAAGCCAAATCTTAATCCTCTTTCTTCCGGACAAGCGCATCGCCAATTCGGCTACGTTCTCGTACTGAACCCTAGGTTGCATTACTTCAGCAGCGACTAGGCAAAACGATTATCATATGTAATAGATTTGCTTAAATCAGTTGAAACACTGTTAATTTGGTTTGAGAAGGTTCAGTGGATCACGATCATCCCTAAACGTTCTTACACGGCCGAGTATGTCGCTCAAGTGTAGAGTTTAGTTTTGGAGTTTGTGCAAAATTTTCATAGAAGAACACTGCAAACAGAATCATCGATCTTCTCCTATTGTAATCACTTGAAAGAATCTCTCCAGATTGTTTTGAATGGATATTACTCGCACATGAGCCACTCATGACAATCCTAAAAAATGTGAAAAAATAAGGAATCATGCTTGAGTGCAGAACTCATAATTGCCTTCCATTTTGCTTGTCCCCTCTTTTGATGTGTAACAGTTTCGAATTGCTGCTACGTAATCATTTATTATTCGCTATCTACAACATTTGCCTGCATACACAATTTTAGTTTTCATTATTCATGACCGTTCTACCAAAGTCGACTATTTTATACTCTAATAATCAACCCTATTTGTGATCAACTGCTTTAAATCAGTCTAATACCTACGATATATTACGAAAGGCGTCTGAGCAAGTAGGCTATATCGGACAAGTTTTTTCTGATGCTCATTGATTTTGTGGTCGAAGCTGCGCAATTGTTTGTTTGTTTTTTGAGTCTTTAAGCAAGTGTTTCCAGCATCGCCGGTCTGCATACCTCATAGGAGTTATGCCAGAAATATGAGGCCATGCTGCTGGTTTTTGCAGCAAAAACGTGATACGAAAAGGTATAGGTAAAGGGTGAGGGAAGAGGGTTCATTCCATGCAATGAATTTCAATAGCGGAGAAGAAATTGAGTTGGTCTTCCAAAATACTTTCGCTCTCATCGAGACTATAGTTTCATTCGAGTTCATCGCTGGGGGATTCCATGATTGGAAGAAACGCCACTTAAAAAGTTCAAGCACTAACCAGCAGTGATGTAATCGTACCAAAAAGCATAATACTTTTCGTACTGTACTTGTACTTATACTAAGTATAGTACAGTATCGTACCAAATTTAAAATCGCAAATACAGTATAAGTGCAGTACAATGTGGTTTTCCGAGGGGTGGTACAAGTACAGCATCTCACCGATTTTTCGGAAAAAAGTACAAGTACATCGTACCAATTTTTGACTGAAATTGTACTTCAAATTACTTCACTCGCGGGGGATGCAGATTAGCGTTACCGCGCTTCTACAGTTTTAAACTTCATCGTTGGTTCCCGAAGCGTCGCGACAGTTGAGTGATGGGGATGTTTTATTCAGTTGAGAACCCGGGATCGACCTTTTCCATCTTAGATATTCAAAAATGTCAATTGCGGCAAAAGATTGACATTGTTGAATTTTTACAATAGAAAAGTTGCTGAATATCTATGTTCCCACTCGTAAGTGTTGTTGTAGTCCTAAGTTTTTTTTTCTTAAGTTGTTGCTGTATAATTTCTTTGTAAGGAGATCTAGTTCCGTATAGTAGTTTCGTGGCGTTCGTTTGTTTTCCCATCTCTTTGATTTGTGGCCGCAGAAGTTTATGCTAGAGTATTTTACTCGTCGTTACTTTCCAGAATCACTGGACCGGCTCCAGAAGCCCTGTAGGATTTAGGGATGTTGATGGCTCCATCTCGCCTACCATACTGCTTCACGTGTCATTTGTTGCGCTTAACTCATAAGTTTCTCTCATGAAACCACGCAACATCTTGGCGCATGCTCAACCGTATCCGCTTCAGAGGCGCTCATTTAGGCAGGCGATTGAATTGTTAGTTGCTGAAGCGTAGGATAATTGATAAAACTCGAACTTTCGAAGCACCAGTTTTTTGTTGTCACGACTGTCACTACTGTTCACTTTGGCTTCTCTTGCTGATTGATGACTTCAGTTGTTCATTTTTGCAGATGGCTCTGTTGTTACTCATCTATGTTACTGATGTCTCACTCGTCCCTGAACTGATTTGTTGAGCTGTTCACATGAAAGCAGACAATGCCACCATTTTCGAGAGAAGGGGCAGAAATACAGGAATTCTCACTTAGATTTTGGTTAGAAAGATCCACTCGTTTAGGTTTTGGTCAGAAAGATCTGCTCACTTACTTTTTGCCAGATTTCGAGAGTAACCAAACATAAAAACCCAACCGACAACACAACTTCAACTAAATTCCACTTGCAGGAAAAGAATTTTCACACTAAATTCCAGCGTTTATACTTGCGCATGTATTGTGGCTTTCGTGAGCAGTTGTTCTTTTAGATGCTTTCTGTATTGTGCATAGTTGCTCCTTGCGGCTTTGTGGCTTTCATGTATAGTTGTTCTTTTGCATGCTTTCTGTATTATAAATGAATATGTTTATACTAGATGTACGCGAAATTTTCCAGTCCTTATTGTCAGGGTTTCTTCTCCTGCTTTTAGCTTTAGCTGTGGGAGGAAAAAGCCGATGTAAGCATTTCTATATTTACATAAATGAAAACTTCACTCATATATGTAGACCCCACAATAGGCACATCTCTCTACCTCTTCAAGGAAGGAGTGCGATTCGCGTAAACATTTGTTTGGGCTTCTGACATATGTTTGTGCTGTTCCAAAAAAAAGTGTTCATTGTTTTTTCTGAGCGATGTTTTTCAATCTCGCCTTCTTGTTTTGCGGCCAATTCCCCAACTGTTGCAGTTCATGCGGGTGCGATTCTTTTGCAAGTGTCCGGTGTCTCTCCCGTCCTCGTGTTTCTAATCTCGCCTTTTTGTTGTGCGATGCATTCTCCAATTGTTATGTGCTTCATGCCCGTACGGTGACTTGCTCAAGCGCTTTCGATTACGGTTACGGCTCAGGTATTTCAACTGGTTTTCACCTCGACCGCGGATATTTTTTCATCATTTTTCGCTAACTTCGCATTTTTTTTTCATCGTTTCAACCATTCGTCACAATCTTCTGGCCGTTGGCTCGCACAGTTTTGCTTTATTTTGCTTATCAATAAAATAATCTTCGCTCTTTTGTTCATGCACGGCAACAAAAACTGTAGGTACGAAAAGTACGGTATGGGTAGTGTACTTTTTGGGCCAAAATACTTGGTACAGTATCGCACCACATTTTGGCCACTAAGTACAGTACAGGTACAGTACGAGCCGTTTTTTCAGGGGGTCGTATTTGATCAGTATAGTACCATTTTTGGAGGGGACATCGTTTCAACCATTCGTCACAATCCCGTTGGCTCGCACAGTTTTGCTTTATTTTGCTTATCAATAAAATAATCTTCGCTCTTTTGTTCATGCACGGCAACAAAAACTGTAGGTACGAAAAGTACGGTATGGGTACTGTACTTTTTGGGCCAAAATACTTGGTACAGTATCGCACCACATTTTGGCCACTAAGTACAGTACAGGTACAGTACGAGCCGTTTTTTCGGGGGGTCGTATTTGATCAGTATAGTACCATTTTTGGAGGGGAAGTACAAGTACAGTATCCTACCAAAAAATCTGATACGATGACATCACTGCTAACCAATGAATGTGACACATGTAAACATTTCTTACACATCCGAAGGAACAAGTCGCCGCATGAATTCTACTTAGTTCAAACCAGATTCTTTTTTTAATGTCGCAGTTATCGAGCTCCTAATGATTGCCGTGGGCACGTTTGACGAGTGTTCCAATTGATATTGATTTGTTACCTCCGTTTCGTCTGTGTACATTTGCGTGTGTTTATTTTTCTCCTCCCTTTAATCGTATCATTGACTCCATAGATGTAGCCTGCTATTTTTATAGAATTATTTATTGTGACATTTGAATGCAATGTAACTTATGAGCGAGATGATGAACTTTTCCTTCGTAGATGCTCCAAAAAGAAAAACGAATCATTGATAGCTTCTTGTATATTTTGGAATAAACGTTCGTAACAGCGTTTTCAAAGGACACATTCCAATATTCGAACCGGAATAGATAACTGTCCTTTCCTAAGATTTTTCACTAATATTCAAACCTGATTGTAATTCATTTGAAGCCAAATTTGCGTGATTTTTTCTAAAACACAACATTCGAGGACATTTATCACTGTATGCGATCAGCCTTCGTGGTATCCGTCCATGAGGTGCAGCTGCTTTGTAGTCATTGTTCGCTTAATCTCTTTTGCTATCTCTGATGTTCGCTATCACCTTTCACAGTCAGACCTATGTCGAATTCAACCCGCAACAGCTTCATATACATATATATATATATATATATATATGTATATATATATATCGTTAACTAATGAACGTGTACCTCCAGCAGTCAACTGTGCGAAACTGTGAAGTCACAGCGCAGCAGTGGCATAGGCGAGCATCTATGGTGGATGAAGGTAATATTCGAGATGCGGCGAGCAACAGCGAAAGTCTCCCGCACGGCCACGAGAAATATATGTCTCAGTCAAGAAAGAAGAAATACATATGGATTGGAATCACCATTTTGATCGTTGTGCTAATTCTGGCTGCAATTGGCATCGCTCTTGGCCTAACTTTGCCAAAGAAAAGTACATGTATTTTATCTTAGGTTTCATTTCAAGAGCACTGCTGTCCCAAGCTTTATTTCCAATCGCATAAGTCGACCCTTTCAATGCTCCTCATATGAGCAGAGTCACAGCCAACAAATATAAAACAAAAGCGAATTTTTAGTGAAAAAAAATTTAGGCTTGGGTTTGTGAGAGAATGCTATGAGAATGCTATCGCTTTCAAGCTATTAATACACGACGACACACAAACTTTAGCAGGTCAATCTCAGAACTATGAGACGACCAAAGAACCCACGCATCCTTTGGGACTGAAAAAGGCAGCCTAGTTTTGGCGCATAGAGAAAAAAATTATACTCCGCTTCCCCTATAAGTCGATCTCAATACCCGCCCTTCCCCTCCCCCCTACCTTATTTCCTTCCACGTGCAAACTTAACTGTACGAAAATCAAGGTACCTTCATTGTGCCCAGCATCGATACACTAGTAATTCGCGTACAGCGCTACAGTAAGACAACCACAAGTTTAGGCACCACCACAACGGAAACCCCGAAGCCAACATCAACACCAACTGCTTCTGCATCAATCAGTTCAACCTCGGGAACCACTATAACGCAAATCTTGCCTCCAACAAAGACGATCGTTTGCTTACCGCCTCCATGCCAAATTTCTGCAAACAAGATATATGTATCGATTTTCCTCGATATTACCATTTTTGCCCAGGACAAGGAATGGGTAAGCGAGAATCCTCCCTTATCATCTCGTTTCTTTAATGATTGCACAGTTCCAGGTTTTGCTTTTCGGGAATGAAAAAAAATTGGCTCACAATGTCCTCAGCAATCATACGAAGATAGCTAGCATTTATCTTTCTTTTTTCGGATAGAAATGGCGTTAACAATATTGCAGCAGAGGAAAAAGTCTACAGTGCTATGACTCAGGATTTCCTGAATTTTTAAGGTTTGCTGAGGAAATTGTGGATTTCCATACCAAGAGAATTCTCGAGCAAAGTTGAACAGTCAGAAATGCGTTCGTAACTTGTGAGAATTTTCAAAAGAATTTTCGAAAGACCTGAACTCCGTCACATATATCCAGGATGTTAGCGCTGTGACCGCAATCATAATAGCGATTCCATTATTCCAGCAAAGCAATGAGTGAACGAAGAAATTTTCGCGATTTTATAGTAACTGCTTTCGCAGCAGAAGAAATGCTTTTGTGCATTTGATTTCGATTATTCTATACAATCGTTTATGGTTGCGTTCGTAAATGCATATATATTCGTATTGCGGCTGGGTTGTCTTCCACTGTTGATGATGATAACACAGCTAAAGTTTCTGCATCAAATTCTCCATTTTTATGGCGACGTGCCATTAGATTAGAGAAGTTTTTTTTTTTTTTAAATAAGCGAGAGCTAAATTTTTGTTCCAGCAACCGTCGCTGACAAGCGCAATTGCGATGAAAATGGGTCTGCATGAAGGAGGCTGCACCCGAATGTCAGTAAACGGCGTTGCAGATGCGATGACACCCAATGCTACTTTCCGAGGGTCGCTGGACGCCATCAATAAAGACATTCAATATATTAGGGAAATTGCTCCCAACTATCAGCCTCTTCTTCAATTCAACGTCGCAGAGTAAGCGCAATAAATAAAACTTACTAGTATAGCTTTGTTTCGTCATCACAATTTGGAAAAAAATAACGCCCTTGCGTTCCTCATCGGTTTTGTGTGACTTTTCCTTTAATATTCTCTCATTTTTCTCCGCTGCTGCGCACCCCTCTAATGTTTGGCAGCTCGCTGTACTGGCCGAAGCATGCGAAACAGTTCAACATAACTAAATTATTAGTAATATAAATACACATGCAGAGCCGTAGATAACATGGAAAATCAAAAGTGTCAGGAAATTTCGTTGAAGTTCTTGGAAAAATTACTGCGAACAATATTATATAAACACCTTCCATGTCAAAGAGGTGGAGCACTGAGTATGGCAGAAATGAAAAGCTTAATGTGATCGTGTCACTAATGCTCAAAGCGTCAATGACACTCTTTCTCCGTCGTGAAAGCCGTCGGATTAATGTGCTTTTTTCCCGGGCGAAAAAAAAATAGATGAAAAAAGAATCCTGAACGATGACTGTTTGTAGCTATTGTGAGAGTTGGCCACTCATTCAGCTGAGTGAAATGGGAAGGAGAGTCGATTCAATAAACAGCTGTTCAAACGGTACAGTTCCATTAGAGGCGCGCGCTTAAGTGACTTTCTGCAAAAACTTGCACGAAAATATCTTTTTTCATATAGAAATTTAACCATCCTTTCGATGAATATGTTTTAATGCTAGAAATGAACAAGAATTTCTCCTTTTTCAAATCTAACGGCTGGCGCGAAAAACTGGTATTGTAGACAGTTTAATGTTAATCAACTCGACCTCTGTTCTTGCATATTTTCTCACGGTTTGACAACTTTGCATCGGGAAGGACTATTATCGGGTCGTATAAATATGCGTATGTCCTGAAAGGAGCAACCCGGAACAACCGTGCCCACTTCTTCAACACCACTGTGTTGAAAGCGATGACCTATGGAAGCGAAACGTGGTCACTGATGAAAGGGGAAGAACACAAGCTAGCCGTGACGGAGAGAGCGATGGAACGAAGGATGCTAGGTGTGTCACTTCGAGACCACATAGAAAAGAAAACCCTTCGTCAAATGAGCGGCATTGCAGACGTCGTCGGGATCACGCGAGAAAGCAAAACCCGTTGGGCAGGGCACGTGGCCGGTCTTGCTGACAACAGGTGGACGTCGCGCATCGCCGAGTGATACCCACGCGGTAAAAAACGACCACTCGGCAGGCTTCCGAGAAGATGGTGCGCGCACATAGTGGAGGTGGCAGGTCGGAACTGGAGGCAAGTAGCCCAGGACAAACGGGCCTGGGATCGTTGTGCTTGGCGGGCGTTTGAATCTCAATAACATCGCGGCATCGCACTGAAGGCCCGAGCAATCTTGGTGATCTTGGTGATAAATGTGCTTCCTTGCGTCCTCGTGCCGGCCTCCCCCTAATTTCAATCTGAGGACTACAGACCTCAGTGTTATAACGTTTCTTCACCTCAATGTGGGCAAATCCCTCGTCGGCCCTAGGAGTGGGTTTTCTTGCCCTTGAAAGTTCTAATAAATTTGTTTGTGTTTTGCGGCCAATGTGTTTCATTTTGGGCAAGTCGGATTGCAAAAAATAAAAAATAAAAAACTTTAGGAAGAACTCCTAGCATTGCCTGAAAATATAAATGCATAATTATAATTTTTTGGTAGCATGTAAATGCATGACAGGTATTTTCATTGTTCACGGTGTGAAACGCATATGGTAACACCCCTAAGCAGTATCGTGGATACTCATCTGGTGAAATATTGCAGCGCTTTAAACGACTATTCGAAAAACCTTGGTCAACAGGTGCCCGAGGATGCTATCCTTGTCATCTTGATCTATGCGATGAAGCCGTGAGTGCCATTCAATTATTTTCATACTTCGAAACAAAAACATTCTTTTTTCAAAGCCCTCCATTGCTCCCCTATCAACGCATGATTCTGCACTCCAGGGGCGCTAGCAGAAACAAATATGCATAAGCTTATGTGACAGAAACCTAAACGCAACGATGTGAACATATCAGTTGCGAAGCAATTGCCGTTCATTTCTTATGAGTTTTTTTTTTTCACTTACAGTTACTCAGTTGGGCATCAAAATGATTCCATCGGTGCGTCAGAAAGATTTAACCAAGGCGCCATAATAATTCAACACGGGTTGCATTGTAATTTATCGTTGGAGTCATAATTATTCAATCAAAGCATCATGATAATTTGGTTCGGAAGCAGCTCATTCAACTCGGACGCTATGAAAACTCAGCCGGAGCTTAATAGTCATTCAACCAGAGCGGCTATTTCAACCCGAACATCCAAATGCTTCAATCGGTGTGCCGTAATAATTCAATGAGGGTGACTTTAACTTGGATCCGAAAGGTCACTACGACAATCGCCATTTTAGTGCAATGAGTACTGCGTTCAGCAAGTGTGCAATCAGAAAATGTCTTCTCCCACATTCCGTAACTGCGCTTGCGGCGCCCACTCTTGGAAGCAGGCGATTTTGAGGGACGTCATTTTCGAAGTCTGAGGAGGAATGCTAGGCAGATCGCCAGTGGTACTGGGATTTCCAACGGTCTATTTCTTCACTGAGACGCGTGAACCAACAAAAAAATCTGAATGTTATGCGCGCATGCCTTTTCAGACAAGAATTTTACGGAGCTTAATGTTTTTCAGATGAATTTTTGAAAGGTTTACGCATTATGGAATACACGAAATCCTTGAAATTGAAGAGGGTTGGATTCCGGCGGGGCATATCGCTTTTAGGTGCAGGATTTTGACAAAAAAACGTTTGTCGCGGACCGGGGAATTTTTTGTCGGGTTTTCTGACGAGGAATTTTTGACGATCTCCGAGCCTGGCTATTGTCTTCGGTCACACTTACGATGGGAATGGGCCTTTGGCATATGGTGCTGTTGGTATGGGCTTCATGTTTTTTTTTTTCGTTCTTAAATCTCACTAATCGATTTTTGGGATTATGCTGTGCTGGCGATGCACGAATGTTGTTGTATGATCGAGTGGAGTTTGATTCACCTTTCGAAGTGCTGCACTCGCTTGTCAAAACCGACTAAAAGCCATACGTGCTACTCTCTCTTACAAAAGCTGCATTCATAAATGAGCTTAACCGAACGCTTTGTAGATTTACCGATATCCCCAAAGCGGTGACTGCTGCAGATTCACTTCGTTCAAAAAATTTCCACACACTAATTGTCGCCGGTAGTAAGGAGACAAGAGATGAGATTGCAAAAGTGGCTGATAGTGAGGGCGGTGCAATCGCGTATGGTGGCAACGACCAACAAGCTGTCGAGTGGTTCGATGAAATGGCTTGTATATAGTAAGTTTCCAGTGAAATAATTAGTTCGTTGTGCATTTCTAAAAACCAAGAGCGCATTTTCAACTCCTTAGTTGTGCCAACGTTAATTTGCGTTTTAAATATTTTACAACAACTTCCTGGTGTTAAGGCGCGTGTGTAAGCAATGATGACATCTGAAAGGTGTGGAAAAGGCGTGAAAAGACTTGATGAAAACAGACCAAATACTCCCCAAAATATATTTGTTTTTCGTCTTCTTTTCAATGCTTCCCAATCTCCGTTGTCATTCTTTACATGCTCTTTTCAACTGAAGATCTTTGCCCATCTATTTTCACATAAATGGACAGATATTTCAATAATTTTCATATCGACCGTAAGTAATTTTTAATAGTAAAAGAAATGAATTGGTAGGGTGTCGAATTCCTTGGACGACGCAGCACCCCACTTCAAAAAGTATCGTATGAAGGCGTAAACGCGTCCATCTTGGGCATGTTATTCTAGTGGGTTTCGATCCTCTTGGACCTTTTTGAGGGAAAAATCGTACGACGACTCCCCCAATAAAAGTCGAATTCCAACATTTAATTTACTCAACTCATTATTATGCTCCTCAGCAAACTTGCAGACTTCAAAGCACTTTGTTGTCACATCAAGCCTGTTCGTATAAATGAACGCATGCGTTTGTCTGCCTGTCCAATGGTTTCGACTCGGGAACCATTGAAACCACCAATTAGGATTTGGTAGGTATAATCTCCACCTTAGGACTACCTCTTATCGACAAGTGAAAACCCGTTCATCGATTTCACATTGGTTAAGCACCTTAAAGGGGATAAGAAATTTGCATGTATCTTGCAGTCACTAAGGTCTCAGTATATTGACTTGTCGCAGATGGGCGAAATTGGAACTTTAGTCAGCTGCGAGCATTTTATGAAACCAGCTGGCTTAATGTCCTAAGAGTCATTCCCACTGTCTATTTAGTGATAACGGTTGGGTGCACCACTTCCTAGACTCCATGCTTACGAGCGTCCAAGCGGCTTGCAAATACTAATAAATGACATGCGTAGCCGTTGCTATCGACAACACGAAAGTGCGTGCCATAATGCACCTTGTAAGCCGAGATTTGCCAAAAAGCATGGAATAAACAGAACTAGAAAATCGAAATCCACATGCACGTTAGATAGGCGCTTGCAGCCGACTCTTCCTCTGAACGAGACGGGCTTGCATCCAAAAAATCGCAGTGATTTTCATATATAGCAGCTTCAATCTTGCTGTTAATAGAAGGCCACGAATTTGCTACTGCCCAGCAGTTTTTTTAAACAGTTGAAATGCGAAGTAGCAGATCAACGGTATTTCTCAGGATTGACAAACATGCATTGCATGCTCGCGTCTTTGAATTTTGGCCGTGCCCGAAGCCATTAACCTTCATACTTCATGATGCGCTGAAGC
Source organism: Toxocara canis (assembly GCA_000803305.1). Lineage (NCBI taxonomy): Eukaryota > Metazoa > Nematoda > Chromadorea > Rhabditida > Toxocaridae > Toxocara > Toxocara canis. The sequence continues at coordinate 312,486 of JPKZ01001291.1, forward strand.
TTTGCCTGCTGTGAAACGCACGTCGTTCATCGCATTATCCCAAATAAAGATGTTTACTACTTGAGGTGATTTTCAGTTACATCCGAATATCTCGCCATCTCCTACTGTTCGGAGCATTGTGAAAAAAAATGCTGTCCTTTAAGGAACCCCTTGCCTCGAACAACCAGCCACTTCTACGAAGCTGTAAAATTTGTAATAAAATTATCACCTCTAGCAGATTTGCTCCAGAAAATTCGATTTTTAGTTCTTTCGCTGTTTGAAGAGCAGAGTTGTTCTGCATACCAGATTTCTGACGAAAACTAGTAACAACATACCATCTGTTCTTTTTTTTCAGCGTGCACACAGCACGTCCGAACGTAGGATTGTGTCGACAGAAAGCGTACAAGTGAGCGCTGCACAACAGTCGTCTGAACAACTCTCATTGTTTTCGCAATCGGAAACTGTGAAAATTGAAAGGTATCGGAAGGACGCCAACAAATTCTAGTATTAACCGTCAAAGCCATTTTCAGTGGTTCGCATAAAAGTAATATTTTTTCTTCGCCTCGTTTATAACCTAACCTCACTCGAACCTTGCTTTCGCCGATCTCCAATGAGCACCATTCGGTCTCCTCGTTTCACTACACTTCAAATAAGCCGGTTTTATAAAGGTAACGTTGAACAACAGAACTCAGAAATGGACGCCATGTGTCGTCACCTTGCTGAGCTGAGAAACTGCCGATACTTCTGCGCACATCTACACGCGTCGGTTAAAATAATTCCTCCATGCCTGGTGCCCAGCCGTGAACAGATGAATCGTAGGTGGCATTCGCAATTTAGCTTAACAACAGTTCAACTTCAAAAGAGTGACAAGCACAGGCTTGTTGGTCACATCTTAAAAAATTTTCTTTTAATACCTCTTTTTCCTTCTGAAGCAAAAAAAAAAACAGAACAAAAAGAACAGTTTATAACGACGCGTGATGGAGGTGTAGAGCGTATTCCTACACAGAGCCAAAAGAATGAAATGCTACAGAGTGCAAAACGATGTAGGTAGACCGATGGGTCCACCCACATAGAGCACTAGGTAAACTGTTTCCTGAGAGTGCAGCAACAATGATATTCATAAACTCCATTGTGTACACTACTTATTTCAAATGTGGTCATTCTGGTCAGATTAAAATAGTGATTTCAGTAAACAGTTCCTACGTCTTTTTATTTTAATCAATACTGCACTAATTACGGCTATCACTAATACCATTAGTAATATTAATAATACTACTGCTCTAATTGCTATTATCATTTTCAACTATCGGTACCGCTATTAATTTCATTATTATTTTTGTAATTATTATTGTTGTTATTATCATTATTGTTCTTTATGTTATTATTATTATCATTTGCATTATTATTATTGTGTTGATATGCTATTGAAATGAACAATTATGATCGTAGCTGACATAGAATGATACACGAAAATACTGGAACTGAATAAATTAAAATAATAATACTGAATAGTGATGCCATCGTACCAGATTTTCCGGTAGGATACTGTACTTGTACTTCCCTTCGAAAAATGGTATTATACTGCACAAATACCACCCCCTGAAAAAAATGATCGTACCATACCTATACTGTACTTGACGGCCGAAATATGGTAGAACACATTTGCTCACATCAAAATGAATGATGCTATGTAAAATAACCTGGCATAAACTTGTGTCGGCCACAAATCAAAGAGAAGGCAAAACAAACGAACGCCGCGAACCTACTAACGGAACTAGATCTCCTTATAAAGAAATTATACAGCCAAAACTTAAGAACTGTAACAAAAGTTAGCACTGTAACAACACTTGCGAGTGAGGACATAGATACTCAGCAACTTTTCTGTCTTAAATATTCAACAATGTCAATCCTTTGCCCCAATTGACATTGTTGAATATCTAAGATAGAAAAGTTCGATCCCAGGTTCTCAACTGAGTAATTCCTCGCCATCAGTCAACCGTCGCGATGCGTCGGGAACCAACGATGAAGTTTAAAACTATAGGAGCGCGGTAACGATAATCTGCATCTCACGCGAGTGAAGTACATTTTAAGTACAAGTACAGTCAAAATTTGGTACGATGTACTTGTACTTTTTTCCAAAAAATCGGTAGGATACTGTACTTGTACCACCCCTCGAAAAATCGCACTGTACTATACTTATACTATACTTGCGATTTTAAATTTGGTACGATACTGTACTATACCCGGTATAAGTACAAGTACAGTACGAAAAGTATTATACTTTTTGGTACGATGGCATCACTAATACTGAATAATACTGAATACTGAATACTGAATAAAGCTTTAAAAGAAAATGGCAACAGATGCTACCCCTTAACATCAGCAACATCAGAGAACGGAGCATGTGATTTGAAGGTATTTGCAGAGTGTTTTGTACTTGTCACTACATTGATATTTTGTTAAGTTTTGTCATCGTTTTTACTCATTATTTTTGTCTCGAAATATACATCATGCAAATGGCTGCTTTCGTTGGAAAGCTGAAACAAAAAAAGCAGAGAACGAAACAGTTTGATTGAATTTGTGGACAATCATTTGTAGTATGCAGGCAAGCACTAGTTATCTATTTCAACAAAGCATAAACGCCCCAAATTACGAACTGAACTCCCAACAATCTACAATGCGCTATCGATCAGATATGAACAACAATAAACAACCATCGAAAAAGGGGTAAAGCAGAAATGGATGTAGTGAGATTTACTTCGCAATCGTCGGGTACTCAACAACGAAACGATGACCAATAACGATAAGTGAGATGTTAGCAACCACGAGTATTATTCTTTCGTATTCTCGACTACTGAATATGAAATAAATTAACCGTTGTATTCTCTATGCATCTGTACTTCTTTGCATATGAAGGCCACTTGTAGCCGACATTTATGAAGCAATGCAGAGCAACACTTTTTTATGAAAAGCATATCTCAAAGACAAAGGGAAAATTTTAAAAAAAAACTGATTTGCAAATGAAGTCAGTTCCATTTGGTGTTGTAAATACTGGATTTTGGGAATATAAGGTCTGCGCCAATTACATCTTCGTGAAAAAGGTTGCCTCCACGGGCCGGATTTATCTGATGCGTGAAAATTGTTACATTTTATCATTAACAGCTAGGTACTCCATTTAGGTCAATCGAAGCCTTGCCCCACTCTCTTTCTCAGCCGTCGCATTGAAAACGCTCGGCAGGATAATGCGTATGTCATAAGATCGCGCTCATATGTTCTAGAACTTAGAGGCCGTCCAATAATCTTCACGTTGGTTTGCAAGCAGTAGGGTATTATTCGTCAACTCAGCCAGCTATTCCTCCCACATGAACAAACCGTATCCTGATGCGCTGGTCTTTGCAACTGGTCGGCCACAAAGCTTCACTGTTGGGAACCTTGACGGGAAAGACAAAAATATCAACAGCGTTCTGTTCAGACATTTCTATGAACAATTTTCATATCTTAGGTTAACTTCCTGCGTTCAGTTATCGCGGTATGTTGTACATCTTCGCAGATTGAATCGCTCACATAAAGAGTCACGAAACCGAACAAAGCAGTGAGAAATAGCCTGATCCCACCTAATATTTTGATGTTATTGCTGCCTTCTTCCATTCAAAGAAATTGCTAAGAAAATCGCTTGGAAATCAGAATTTCGCAGTTTTCTCGCCACCATGTCTAACTAAACATTTTTGTCACTTGTTAGCTATGAATACTGTTTATCATAATATATGAAATGGAAGCATTTTTTAAATAGCCACAGTAAATTGCTCAACCATCTATGAACAATTTGCTCTCAGTTGTGACGGATGATCCGAGAGCTGCGCCCATTAACGGTAGTTCGAGTATGAACGAGTGACTTTGAACGAAAAATTTCACCTCGAACTGCATTCCAGCCAATGTCATTAGAATTTCATCTTGATCACAACCGATATCGTTAATAGGCGGCAAATTATATTTTTGTCATGGTCCTTTTGTGATTGGGCAGATTTATCAAATTCATTGAAACGAATCGCATTAGTTATTCGCAATGGTTATCCATGCCTTGGTCTTGTCCACCTTACCGTCATCTTATTTACGATCACTTTCTAAAGGCGAAAGAAGAACGCTACAAGCAATTTTCGAGTTCAGAAATCCTACTACATTTCAAAACAAAAGACCCACATGTATTTGGCAAGTAAAACAACTAATTCGGGACCAAGTCCAAAATTTTTTCGGAAAGAGAAAAAAGCTGCACCGTTTCCATGAATAGAAGGCCACCCCTCGCAAGCATTCGCCGATCCACGATCCCAAATTTTACGACTTGTCGCAAATAACTGGATTCTATGGTGATATGCGAAAATACATAAGTTTGCATCGCTGCACAATTTGCATGCCTTTGAATAAATTTTTGTTCTTTATGTAGCATACATTACTCTCTGTTTTTGTGAGTTATGTCCATCTATCCGTTTTGTAATCCTTGAAAAAAAACAACTAAACTGATGAGGAGTAGTTCGATCTATATTTGTATTCTAATTTCCTTGCCAATCTTTTCCACTTACGAAGTTTCTCGAATAGACTACTTGAAATTCGAATTTTTCTGCTGTTTTACGCCTGCCGTTAACATGGTTCTATTTAATCGACTTCTGTTTCCTTCAGTTACAGAAACCACCGTAAATCAAGCGAAATTCAGGCCTTTTCTGATTGATTCTCGATGGCTGTTCCATGCATCAGTGATTTGTTGCACATTGCGACAATTGATTCAATCGAAGGATCCATTTGTGATTGTCAGAGCACCTGCAAGAATGTGAAAGAGAAAATAAATGGTTAAACTGATGTTGTGATATCTGTTGTAAGCAGCACTGATGCTGAATTTTGGGCCAAGATGATATTCGGCAAAAAGACACGTGACAACTTTTTATATGTTGGATGATAGCATAACTAGCATGTTTCTTTTTAAATCCAAACTGCCATTTCAAAGGATTGCATAAGCATCGCTCAATATCAAACACCTTTACAGCTATACATTTTTGGCTGAAGCATCTGCCATTATGTAATTCGTGAAGCAATCCCAAAATATTGGCTTCAATCGTTTTTACTTACGGTTCCCATCAATCTGTATAGTCTCACTCCATTCAGCTGTGATCGCATGAGCGCCGACGTTGGAAACGACAAGGAGAAACAGATTTTTGAAAATATTGGTCTGTCAAATACGCTCGATATTGTGAATAATTTTAAGCGGTCGTGTCAATGTGATGTATGAAGAACGCCCATTACAAGAAAATTGTTATGTGCAGAACGCAATAAAAAAAATTCAATACGTTTTCACTTTGCCTCTGGTCTGTGACGTCTGAAATGAAGGCTTGGTAAGCTTCAACTGCTTACATTTCCTCTAGTTATTTGCCCACCTGTCTGCCCTATTTACTTGCTGAGTTACTCACATACTCCTCGACTTTATTTCTCGTTTATAGAATTAGTTATTCAGTCATTTAATGCCGAGTGCCGGGCTATTGCTATGTTTCTTGCCACTCTCCTCTTATTACAAAATCATGTTTGTTTTAAATACTTAAATCAATGAGTTACATAGTGTTCTGAAGCAAGCAGGCTGGTCTTGCTATTCCCACGTCACAACTCGTCGCAGTGATTTTCATAAACTCTAGAATAACCGAAATTTTACAAGGCTTCCTAGTGACGTTGTAATTTCATTGCGAGGAAGTTCTTTCCGTAAGCGAGTCGAAACGAGTTATATTCGCATGAAACGCCGAAAAAAACGTCGAGATACTCCTACGGTTAGAACGTTTTGTTTTCTGGAAGTGACTTCCGGATACATTTGTGTATAGACCATAACCAATTTTCGTTGTGCCGAAACACACTGGGTGATCTCTTATAGCAAATAATTCATTTGTATCGAATGGCTACCGCTAATGAATTATTATTGAAGGTGTTCTGCTATAAAACACAACAGAAAGGGCATCAATTAAGTAAACTAATGGAATTGTGCGATAATTATCAAGAGAACTAATGAAATCATACGACATTACTGCATATCGATGGAAACGTTAGTAGCACACATCAAAAACTAATTTTTTCTGAGAGGTCGTCTGCACTGTAAATTTTATTTTCGGTCGCCTGGATGCTTTCCTGACGCTGAGCAAGAGGGGAGGGGGAGGAATGGCTTTTGGGCACAAAGTGTGTTTGGCATGGCGGTTGCGAAGCGCATAAGAAATACGATATGCATTTATACTATTAAATTGACGCTAGGTCATTGTTTGAGCAATGTAGCTGCTTTAAGGCGCGATCTTTTCTTGTCCGAAGTGATTCGAGATGATCAACACGGACTAGAAGCAGAAAATAAGAGAAAAGAGCACGTAGGAGATCAGGAGCACTTAGGAGGTCAGGAGCACTTAGGAGATCAGGAGCACTTAGGAGATCAGGAGCACGTAGTAGGTCACAGGTGTTAAAAGCAATCATGCTGGCCTTTTCTACGACGCGAAACATAAATTAATCTTTGACTGAAAATGTTGTTTTGACGTCGAGAAGCACAAAAACGACAACTTCCAACATCAGATTCATTTATAGTTTTCGCCGTTCCATGCGTCGAATCAGCCCTAATCGCATATAATTCAATCCTATTTAACCGTACAAACGATATATTTGATTTCGAATAATCCAAGTATAAAGGCATATTAAGGCTTTGACTAATCCCACATAACCTCTTTTCAAAGTTCTTAAAAGTTGTTTTATGTCCTAAACAAGGATATCCAAGTGAGTACTCTGCGTCCTTATTCTTCCTGTTTATATCACATTCGACCTGCTTACGTCACATTCATTTCGACACAGCACTTGCTGGAGATATGCTCCGCCTATTTTATAGAACAAGTCGTTCAACATTGCTTACTTTTTGAGGTAACCTCGTTTATCGTCCGCTTTAACGTACGGTCCATTCTGCTACGTTTGCGTTTTCCTAGGTTTGAATTTAGAAAACCCATTACAGTATAGTCGTGTCTATGAGTATGCGTGCATATGCAAGTGTCTCTGAACATTATATATATATATATACTCGAAGGAAAAACATGAGAAGTTGCTTGTTTTTGTTATCTCAAAGAAGGCAACAGTGCGGATGAAGCACACCCAAGTTAGCCCATCCTTAATGTCTCAAAAGTCATTCCACCCGCCTTCTCACCAATTCAACGTCAAGAAAGCATCGAACCGTTCTGAAAATTGGATGTGCGAGTGCAGACGATAGCATCGCGAAACTAGTTTTTAGCCTGTGCTATTATCGTGATAATGGAGTGTTGTGAAATGCTTTACATATGGTCTCTGAACGTCAGAACATCGACAAGAATAAATATTCAATAACCATTCTGTACAAAAAGCCCATACGTTTATCCCGTCAAGCGAAAATTGCCTGTAACTACGGCTACTTGTAATCACGCCGTGCTGAGCGGCAATCTGAGGATTAAGCAGTGGTGGCTGTAAGAGCGCTGATAATACTTATTTACAGCATATAATACCCGTGCAGTGACACTTTGACTATGTAAAGACGGTTGTCTGAAAAAAAAAAACATGGCGAAGCTCTTACGTAATTTCTCCTCAGTTGCACTCCGTCTACTTGCTTATATCTCCAATTAAAAGCTGGGTAATTCGGTGTATACGATATGTGGAAAAACGAACGCCCATTTTCGTTATTACCCATAACATAAAACCCGAAAACCAGTTCTTCATACCGTTGCAAACACATACCTCCCATTTATGATGAGACAGGCACTCAGGGGAGGCTTCAGCACTAAGAAAGTAAACCAAATTCAGTGAAAAAGAATTCAGTGGCACTTTCTAACATTGATAAACTCTTACGACAATGAAAAATCCTGTTACTTATTATAGCCTAATCTCCACTCCTACTACGAATATTTCAGAGTACTGTTATTGGGGATTCTAAGAACTTATATATATATATTATATATATATATATATATATATGTATATGATCGAAATGTTATTGAAGCCAGCTTACTTGAAGTCGGATAAAGGACAAAATATTTCAGAAGAATTACTCCATCAAATCTCGCACTGTTACTTTATCACGAGCTGACTTCACCTCTGCTTAACTATTTCAAGATTTCAAGCGACGCTGACATTAATGTGCTGAATATACAATGCCAGTATCTGGCTTTGATACGATTTTATTTGGATTTCGCAGCTGATTTTAAGATTCGATTATGATAACTCTCAAAAGTGGTGATATGAAGAAAAGAAAATGGTTCACCTGTAACCTCGACAAGCTTGCAGTTCCAGCGCAATCATTTTTAAGGAACTTACGTCATACCACTGAAATTGTAATACAAAAATTTCGAAAAATACAAGAATTTACAGAATGTTACAGAAGAACTTAGAGAAGGTGTACAGAAAAGAACTTGCAAAGGAGAAAATTCTGACGTGAAAACGAATTGTAATGGGAAAAATTTCTCCGCTGAAAAAAATTGTAATGATTAGAATTTCTGAGATGAAAATAAATTGTAATGGAGCAAATTCCTGTTATGAAAAGAAATTGTAATAGAAAAAGATCCTGAGATGAAAGGAAATTGTAATGGAAAAAAATTTCTGAGAATTTTCTGTACAAAAAGTGCTCTATGAAAATGATTCTTTCGATCAACCAAACAACGAAATTATTCTGTGGATTGCGTGTGAGGTTGATCAAATGAGTTTTTAAAAAAGCAACATGGAATTTATATTGCACACTATAAGGCAGTTTAATACTACAAAGAAACTCTTAATGGGCTAAGGGCAATAGCACTGAATTCTTTGTGTGGTGCTCATTAACATAACAAATGAATAGTGAGTGTTGTACATTGCGATAATCACGATACTCCATATGGCTGTATGGGATCTTGTTGTTTTAGTAAGTGATGGGAAGAATGTTCATGTAGGTAAGGTTCATGTTGTTAGTTCACCAAGCTTTGCCAAAAAATGGCGAATAGTATAATGTGTGTGATGAGTTAGTTGTATTTGTTGCATACGTGAATGAAAATGAATTTATTGGCGATCGGCGAAAGAAATAGTTTTATCTTCGCAAAAGAAAGAATGCTTTCGTTTGCATCACAAATTTTCACATTCGAAACAAGCAGAGAAATTTTTTTTTCCGCGAGAACGCATATATTTTGTGGCTATATCTATAATAGTCATATATTTGTCATGATCATGAAATATAAGCGATAGAGCATAAACATGATCAATCATGGTAGACATTACAGTTGATGGTTAAGGCTGTTATTGAGAATCTAGTTCGCTGCTTTATTTGATATTGATGGTTTGACAATGCTGATTAAGCGAACAAAGCTATAATTGAGCCGATAAATGTATTTGTCGAGGATCGTATAGACTCATCATTATACTTCATTAAGATTATTTGTTGTATTTGCTAAAGAATGTCGATTGTCTTTGGACAGTCGAATGGAACAATTCACATTATTTTTTCGTTTTATTCATTATTTATGATTACCAATTAGTGCCATATTTTTTCTGTCAGATGTTGCAACTAGTTTAAAATTATATATACTTGTAATGGCCAAAAGATACTCAACTGGAATTTGTATATTCGTTCACTCAGTTAGTTGGTGAGCCAATCGGCAACCTAAAATGAAGTATATAAGTGCTCAGCTCGACTTTTTCTCAGTATCTGTTCTATTTGTTCGTTTTCAACAACTTTCAACAACAAAGTACAACTTCGTTATTGGAGCGGTGATTATGTAAGGGTGGGAGTGAGGGGGGAAGGAGACGGACTTAAATCGAACCAGTGGTAGCAGACAGTCGGAAAAATTGCTTTATGCATTCATCTGAATCTGATTTTTTCTGAATACATTCACCGACTTGATTAATTCTGCTTATTGAAGCGAAAAAAATTCGCACAAAAATGAATTGCTTCATCGCCGAAAGCTCGTAAAAGCAGTCATATGTGAAGGCGCATAGCGCTATAGGTAACTGCGATTATTAAGATTGTGAACGGTAATCTAGCTTCAGATTTGGCTGTGATTCATTAAAGAGATGGATGAGCTCGAGGATATGTGTCAGACGGCCGCTAATTTGGCCGCTACTGAATACTACAAGATCGTGCTAATTGTGAAATGTATTGCCTTTGCAATCGGCACGATGTTGTTCTTCAGTCTATTTTTTGTTCAGGTTTGTTTTCGATTTCAATGAAATTTTAAAATGAATTCAGCAAAATCCGATTAATTGTTTGTGTTGATCCGACCCATGGTGTGCCATCTAACTCATTGACCGATCAGAACAAATAAAGAAAGCGCTTGCAACTTTGAGTTCGGAGTAATCCTGCAATTGCCGCAGTTATGTAATATATTTAATTGTCATGGAAGGTTTAGATTACATATTTCCTTGCGTTTTTACTTCTTTTTCGAATAGCGCGGACTTATTATTAAACAAAAGGTTTTCATTTCAGAACTAAAATCTTCTGATAATTATGTAGAGCAAAATTGCCGTTCAAATTTGCATTGATTAAGTGAAAACATAATCTCTTCTCAAAAATATCTGAAATCTAAGGAAACCCCTTAAGAAAATCTAAAACCGAAAATTTTATATGCTAAACACTTAGATGGAATTATCTGTAGAATGCGGTGACTTACAGCGATTTTACTCGTGCCGTCAAAATATCCCACGAAAAGGATCCATATATGTGTAGTGGTAATTTTTCAAATGAAAGATGCGGTTGGGGAAATTATTTTTAATAAGCAGTTTAGGGGTTCACATGATTAACAAAACAGTGAGCAGTAGCCTGGCACAGATTCAACAGTAACCAGATGTTGTACAAAGTGGATAGGTTGCCCATTGTGCGATTCCAACCTTGGTCTCTTGTTTTTATGATAGAGCACATAAACCTTAGATAATTCTTCGCGAAAGATTTGTGCTCACCCACTGCTTTTAGAGAACCAAATTACACTTTTTAAAATGAAAAAAAAATCAGCAAAAAGTTTTTCTTGCAATAATGAGTTTTTCTAAGAAGGTCTTTTTCAGGGTTCCTACAGTTTCTTCCACCCGAATGCGCGCCTTTTGCTTATCATGAATCAAGTTTGGGCAATATGTGGTTGTGCAACATATGCAATACTCGACGGATATAACTATTGGCGTTTTTCGACGGTAATCTTTACATGTTTAATTCGATAAATAATAATTCCGTTAACGTTTTAACATATGTCATTAGTCACTGATCAGGCGTTCCGAAACTGGTCAGAACAATCATGTGTGGACACGGTTGTCAGCTGCACCGATACGGGAGTCGATGAAATTACAGCTGCCATTGCATCCCTTTGCGCCAATTAGTGACATATTAGTCCCATTAAATTCCACATATTCACTGCCTCCGTAAGAAGGGAATTGTACCCGACAAGTGCATTACATAGTTTATGGTCATATAGCATCACATCGCAGGCAGTCCGGCGATTGCCTGAATTAAATCTGGTGCTGGTGATACGATAGCCTTAATTTATTAATGGCCATTTGGGGATGTTCTCATATTTTTTAAGCCAAAATTCTACCGACGAACCTATATATGTTTGGTTGTGAAATAGTTTGATGAAATGCAGTTGACGGGCTGTTAAGCTTAAAGACGTTAATGCTATTATGAAAGGGAAGAACGAAAACGAGGGAAGTAGGGAAGAGTTGAATGAATAAACACAATTAAAAACAAGGCACACGAATTCACAACCACAGGGTTTTCTGTATTTGTAAAAACCAGCGCACAGGTATGATTGAGCGAGCATAGCACTCTTAAAAATTGCTGTTCAGTCTCAGTAAACTTTTTAATGAGACGAAGGTAAGAAATCATTTCTCGAATTAATTACTTTGTTCCAATAAACCACTTTATTGTTTAGCACTCCTTAATCATTATAGGTTTTGCATTGAAGCTCTTAATGTACAGTTGTATCGGTACTTGAACATAAGGACTACCTTAATATGCTTTTAAAAACCCTCAATTCCCACTGTGCATACTTTACAAACGTTAAATTCTGTGCGATATTGCACTTTCCATCATGCTAGGTTTGTATTACGCATCCCAGCCGCCGTCATTGACATTATTACACATGTACTGAGTACTTTTTTTTCAATGACAACAAAATTCAGCAAAATCCACACAGTGGACTTCTCCTGAAAAGTCGGTACGGTATGCAGTAGCATTACAGTATACCCAAATGTTTTTGGGAGTACATACAGTATCTTGGGAGTGATTCACCGTCATCACACATTATTGGCAGCCATTGCAGCATTATAGCAATCCGTGCGACTATCTCGTGTCTGCTCAACTTTCTGTAGCGATGCGTGCCCCTTCAGACATTTGTTTGTACGGACAGACGCTGTCGATATTGATGCTAGCAATTGAAAGAATCATCGCAACGGTGCGTATCCGATCCTATGAGAGCTCAACAAGCACTCTCATCGCTTGGATCATGATTGTGGCTGAGGTTATTCATGCAAATCGCTTTTTTACTCTTATTGGATTTTTGTTTGCTTCATGCGTGCACGGAATATGGAGGAAGACCTATGGAGCGGATTGGGGTTGGGAGTGAAGACAGGAGTGGGGGTGGGGGTGAGAGGGTCTGTATAGTAGATAATTTCGAAAAGATGAACGAATCATTATACCTGCGCACATAGGGGCTACACGCAGTTCTGCGCAGATGGAGGCTAGACATTATAAAATTTGTACGATTGTCTCGACAAATTGCACGGTTTCATGACAGATTAACAAGGTTCAGGAAACACGAACGGAGGCGGGAAATCTAACATAGGCCATATAGCTCATTTTTAATTTGACATCTTCACAAAAGCTTGGTGGTGGAAGAACGGCATAACAACATCGAAAAAGTGTTTCGTGCGGTATGGATCATAGCAAGCAAAAAAGCGTTGCATGCATGATGCAAAAGCACGTGATCGTGCTAGCCACATAGAATAGAACAAAGGTCGTACTATTCCTCAGTTTAGCGACAACGTATCAGAATGTGTGGCAAATTAAATACTTCAACGCTTCAATGCAGAGACAACCAAACCCGTCACGTTTCAGCACACACAACACAAAACTAACCGTATCAGGCTCTCGCTCATTACATATTTTTTCTCGGCTGCAAAATCACACACTTCATACTCCTCCCTATAGGCCGTACATAAAGAATTTCTTAATGTTGACCAAATTTATTTGTGCACTAATCAACTGCGTGGCATAAGAGGAGCATTATAAATCTCAGTGCAAACCGTTAATCGAGCTATCTTTCGCTGAAAAAATGAAGGAAAAACCGCTTTAAATGAAGAAAAAATCCTTTATAACAATCAATGTGGTGAATCGTACTTCACTGACATGCTGCATAGAGAGATGTAAAATAGTGTTGTCAAGTTGGGCAACAGTAGAGCAGTGAACGAAAGCCGCAGCAATTACGCGCTAAATGCTAGCAGGTGCATGGGAATTGCTGAGTTCATGCCCTCCTGTAAAACGTGCATTTTCTGGACGAAGAAGCCAAATCAATGCAGATATAATCTTGTAGACATAAAAGGAACAAAGAGAATAGGTCGAACGAAAGAATATATGATTAGAAGGAAGTTCGTAGCGTTGTCGTTGAAAGCTCTATTAATTTGCTTTGTTCAAATTCATCATGGACCATGTTTTCCCTCCGCAAATATTCCACTCTTTTCGTTAGAGAACAAAATCTTCCTTAAATTGGAATACAGGTTTTTACCGTATGATAAATAAAAATCAGCGTAGCCTCCTGCGTGAGGTTCCCGCTCCTTGACGTATAGCGCTTCCACCTGACATTCAGGGTGAGATCCCTTCCGATCCTTGTGCTCATCACGGACCGGTCTAGCGCCATTATAAATTCCCATTCAATTAAATATATGCAGATTATATATATATATATATAATGTATATATAATATACTCTATATCTATGTATATATATATATATATATATATATATAATGCATGAGGAGTGGCATTTTCTTTCAAAAGACTGGAATCTATTATAAGTTCCTCTTCCACTATGTGTATGTCTCTCCAGATTATGCATCATTTTCGTTCGACGCGCATACTTCTGCAAATGGCAACTGTTGTTCTTTTTTTTTTTACTTCTAGACATCATGGTGCTATAACTTACGCATTGTATAAATGTTCTTCGCTGTGTGCTTGCCGTCATAAGTGGCCCCAAAACCGACTTTGACCTTATAACCTAAGGACAGATTCGTGGGAGTACAAGTTTGACTACACGCCCGAGGAAATGTTTAAGTCGCTAAACCTATAAACTAGATTTTATGGCGTTATCTATTTCATAATTCAGATGGCTGCTCATTAATTGCTAGGCAACCGTTCTATGGAATTGCATCGACAACGTCACATTTAAAACGCTTTCAATTATGCTTGCGTTTTCTTCCTATTTTATCATTAAACAGCGTTCGGCATTTTCATAAAAGACAAAAGCGCAAAAAAAAACACTCAAAGTTTCGAAATGCTCGAAGTAATTGCGTCTATTCAAATCATCAATTGTGATTGTACTTCCGCTCATCAATGGAGCTCTTCTTTCAGCTTTACAAAATCGTTTATTGCCTCTTTCATTCCATTATTTTTTTTACACTTGATCGTCCGTTGTTAATTTAGTAAGTTAATTGTTTTAGCAGAACAATGGTTTATATTGCGAATACAGCGCACTTCTCGGAAAGCTTTTTTTTTTGCTTTGTTTGACAGGGTTATTTGCTACCTCAGCGAGGAGTTCCCCTTTTGTATTTATGGACAAAACGTTGTCATCGGTAGGCGAAAACACTGTTGTTACACAAACAGCTTAACGAGCACAGTAGCATTACCATTGTTCGTATTTAAGCACAAAAACGCTGTAATGGGCATGCGACCTTTACTATACAAACAGTTTTATGATCACTAAAACGTCCATATTAAAGAAAATGTAGCACATTAGAGCTCAATTAGAAATTCTTTTTATTTCTCATCCGCTCAAAACTTTTCCACTTTTATTTGCTTTTAGCAGGCAAAATTCAATGCCTTTTTTTGCATTCGATTTCTCTCGTCAGAAACTGGGATAAAAGTCTTATCGGTGTTACCAATTGATTATTTGGGATAGGGACAGAGAGTTCATGATTGGGATGGCGATCGCTAAACGTGAAAGTGGAACATTTTGAATTTCACCGTAAACAATAAACAATAAACAGCAACAACAACAACAACATTTTTCCATGTGTGTTTTTCCATTGTTTCGCTCTATTGTTAATCCGATGTAGTATCTGTCGCTTTTTCACTCATCACCGCCAAGTCTGTTTCTCAGAATTTTCAGTCCTTCTACTTTTTCATCATTTTTCCATAGAAGAAGGCCTGAGTAGGTGCTCTTGTATACCTTCAGTAAGGAATGTTTTGTACCCATGAAATTCAACGCATAAGTATGCGAATCATTCTAAGCCGTCTCCTTTGAAATTTTAAAAAAAAAAATCTCAGCTCGGAAGAGGGCTGCTCAGAACAGATCATGCATTATAAATTAAAATGACGAAATAATGTACTACAACTCATCGAGAATGCATTGATTTTGATTTTAAGTTCAATTGATTAGAAGTTGGGAAGAAAGACCAATTCCAAGACTATAGTCAATCAGTTGAATAAGTCAAATTCAGCTTAAAACATTTGCATATTTACAGATTAATTCAAAAGTTGCCATGGCTGTTGTCGCAACACTGCTTGGCATAGTTACAACGATCATTAAGTTCATTATTCATCGAAAACAACAAAGAATGTAAGGGTCGTAAAAAAAAAACGAAGACGCATAGCGTATAGTGTACACTTATGTATAGGGTCCTCATCTTGTATTCAACGCATGCATAAATAAGAGCTAAATTAAAATGTGAGCTTTATGCATGAAAATATAGTGCTAATCTTTGTTTGCGATTTGTTATGAGCGCAGAACTTCGGTTCATTCATTATAAAAGAGTTAACAAGAGAATCGTGGAATAAGTGTGCTACTCGTTTATTTAACATAATATGAGAGATTCACATCGACTTCAATGATAACCAAAAATCCCTTATCCACTTGTGATGTTTCTTGATGCTTCAGCATCCGCAATAGATTTGCCGAACTATATTTTCCATGCTGCTGGCTAATAAAAGGATATTGCCTCAATAACTTTGTACTAAGTTATGAGCGGATAAATCTATTGACCAACATCCTTAGGTACGAAACTACAGTACATCAGCAGAAAGAGCGTATATATCTGGCACAGTGCATTTGTCTAACAATAGATTTTTCGCAATGACTAAGTTAAAATGCCAGCTATACTGCTCAGGCAGCGTTTTCATTCGTCGAGAATGTTCTTTGCAAATAAGTAATTGTTTTACAGATTGTAATAGCTGTTTCTTGGGTGTTGTTGATGCTTGTCGACTATCCGTGGAGCGAGATGAAAGTGTCGTGTACCGTCTCGTCGAAAAAGACAGCAAATCGATTTCAGGTTAGTTCGCATAAGTTTTTAAGTTTTTTTTGTTATCAGATATTGAGTAATCTTTGGCTTCTATGAAGTTCCGTAACAATACCGAATTTTACGTTTTTAAAAAACATCCCTGTGCTGTTCATTACAGTAGGAACGTTCTAGTGCGGGAATGGCCGGCTGATTTGCAGATATGTTCCACCGGAAGCAATTTAGCGTGACCTCAGCTTCTGCAAGTTACCCTTGAGTGGCGAGGGAATTAAGGATCCAAATTAATAGTGCATTGCAAAATTTGCCAAACAAATACTTTCCAGCAGGACGCAGAATATTTTCTTCAGAAGGCTTCGCATGAATATGTAATTAATAAGAATTTTGAAATTAAGAGTGGCGTGCCAAGAGGCTGCCAGAGTGCGCCCCTCGGTGACATACGCATCCAATAATCGGCTTGCAAAAATTATTCGGAAATGACCAAAATTTAAATTTTATCCTATCCAACTGCTCATACGAACTTCCTGCTATAGATTCGCCTTTCTCTGGTCGAATAAATGAAGCGCACATCAGACGAGCTAGCGCAAATACGCTTTTGCAATTTCGCTTATCAGATGAGCCAGTTCCATGAAATGCCAAGAAAAAATACTTGGTCGGTTTTAAAATGCTTGAACGTGTGCAATTCTTTAACATTATTAAAGTGAACTGTAAGTATACGCCAGAAAATTTCATTGTTTCTAATTGACCGTATTCATAAGTCCGATTACTCTTTCCCATGCGCTTTCTCTTAGATGTTCTAATCACCTAAATCTTGTAGTCATCTAAGAATGTCTTATAAAGGCCTCATTTGTTCAGATCATGATGCTCACAATGGAAGCAGTGGAAATTTTCGCTCTTTTATTATTTATTGGTCTTTACCGCTTCAATCGAGCAAGGTGTAAATTTATTGTCAAAACGCCTACTAGCGGAATTAACTCATTAACCGCTCGATATCAGGTTAGCATCCTTTCAAATCAAACTGATGCTGTTCAATTATTCTGACAAGTTTTAGAATTTTTAGTTTGGGTGACAGTTTCTGATCTTTTATTATTTAAGGGTCTTTATCGCTTCAGTTAAATTCGGTTTTCGTATTCGAGACTTGAACCTGAGATGTTTTTCCCATCAGTGGCATACGACGAATGAACGCTGATACTGAAGAAGAATTTTTAAGCGACTCACAAAAAGTAGTAAAGTGAAAATAACATTTAAACGCAAAGAAAATCTGATCTGCGTTCATCGTATTGGTCAAAAAACTAAACTATTTTAACTTATAAAGAGCATTGACAGTTCCCGCTTTTCTATCACAGCTAAACGGTATCTCCAACATATAGGAGTTCCGTCTGTTTTTCTAGCTAGCAAATAAAATTCTTCGAAAATTTTTCGCAAAAATTTATATTGCAGCCAAAAATTACGTGATGACAGAAAAACAAACTTTTTGCATTATTTAAGACATTCAACGAGTAGGGAAACGTTCTACCATAAGTGTTCTTCGCAACTGTAATTCTCTATTTGCAGGTGCGCGAGAATTTACGCGCAGTGTCATTAATCATGCCATATATAGTAATTCATGTTCTGTGCTTTTCGAGCACATTGATCGCTCAACCGGTGAATACATACTTGAATATCCAACGATCACCAACACAGTTCATTATATTCATTGAAGTGTTCAACTTCTTCGAATTTTATGCTATCAGCATGCCTGCTTTCGTTTTGCTCAGACAGCCATTCGTTGTATACACTATTAAGCAACTTCAACAGTATTTCCCGCATGGGGGATTAGGAAGAAAAAGCGAGGTGTCATGAACGCCATGACAGGTCAAGAAGCTCCGTCAACTTCTTTCAGTTTGTTAGGTTATCGAGCTGGAAGAATGAGTCTTGATTGCTTAGTTGTATGAATTACATAGTTGTAGTTGCATCAAATATGAGCAGCAAAGGACATTTCCTGCATCTCCACTGGTAGAACTATTAAACTCTAGACAGTAGATAATCAAAGTGCGTTTGGTATTTCAGTAGTTAATGTATGGGATGGCTTCCTACAAGAATTTTCGCAGTTCATATCTCAAAAAGCTTGACGACCTATTTCTGCGTTTCGCGTATGAATATCCTTAATCAGTTTTCCAAAATTTTGCCTAATTTTATCAACTTTGCATGAGGAGGTTTCCCCATTCGGCCCTTAAGCTGGTGGGAGGGGAAATGAGGGGGAAGAGTAAGGGAGGGGAGGAGAGACGGAGGGGAGGATTGACCACATAGTTGATTCTGCGGCATTTGGACGGAACCTTTTCAAATGCATGTTTTTAAAAAAACTAAATGATGGCTTAGGGAGACCAAATAAGGCATAAAGTGGAATTCTTTCCCCATTATGCGCAGAGATAAGCGCCAGTGGACCACTTAGAAGCGTAACTCTTTTCTCTGTTACTTCATAAGGTTAAATGATTAATGCTATACCCTTTCCTCTTTCGTAAGTACATCGTGATCATCTGCAGGGAGCAAAACCACTCGTACAACAAGTTCCACCACTCGGAGCGAGCCAAGAAGGCGATATCTACTTCATTCAACTCAAAGGTCTATTCGATGGTCCATTATCACAAACACAACCGAAATTTCACGGAAACTTTCGATTTTATGGTTTGAAGAGAGATTTCAACGCAAAGCGAATGGCGATGGCGCATACCATTGCACCATTACCGCTCTGATTGCATGACTATGCTTCGATGTTGGGGTTCGCATTCTTCTTCCATTCCCTCAAGTATAAAGGAGATTTACACTTGTACCGGGTGGAAGAAAAAATGGTGTTGAGTAATTGGTAGACGCCCATGTCTACTCACGATACGTACTTTAATCGTTGAATGGAAATGGGAAAACGAATGCGGTAGAACACTGCCAACTGTATTTGACATCATGTATTGCATGATCTGCAACCCACTTGACATACTTTTGTTTGACAGACGACATTCTGACACGCTCACATACTGCTTTGTTACTGCATTAATTATGAGTAACGTTGACTTTGTCATTTTCTAATCTGAAAATGGTCATAAATCGTAGCTCGATTTCGAACTATATGATATGTTGTAATACACAAAACGAATCAAATCACAATTTGCCCGCATGACCGAACAGAATCGTATTTTGTCATGTATTGGTAATGTATGAATGACCGGCTTGCTATATGGTTTGTAAGCAAAATTGACTGTAATTCATCCTTAGAATGGTGTTGGATTAGTATTGTTGCAAACTGATTTATAGTATTTCTAGCGTATTTTGCAGTGTGTATATTAAGAGTGATTCATAATGAAATTCCAATAATTTGGATTCTGCGCGCAATAAACAGGGATGGGGATATATGGGGGGATGGAATTTGTTGAAATGAAATGATGTGTGGTGGTAGGTGGGGTATTTGGGGGGAGGGGGGGGGAGGCAAGACTGGGTAGCGTATACTGAGCTATTTTTTGAAACGTATACAGACTAATGTGCGCTTGATAGCTTTTTGAAGGCCACTAGAGGGTAAACAAATATTTAGCAGAAAACTAAAACACGATGTAGGGATCTCAAAAAACGCATAGGTTTTTGCAGTCGTAAACTTACCGTGGGCAAAGGAAAACGACTGGTGGAGTATACCTAAATATAACAACCTTCAACATCGGTACACTTCTGAAATGCATCCTTCAACGTTTTCAAGCGACTGAAAAGAACAGTATATCATTCCACGTAAATTAAGCCTTAAGGGGAAATAATCATCGGAAGCAGGTGCAAGCTTTACGGTAGGTGGTGAAGTTGAGTGAAGATGCAATGTTGAGCTGCGGTGGCCCAAAGAAGGAAATTTTTTTTTTGCAAAATATTAAAAAAGAGGAATGAAAAACGCCAAACAATAATAGCAAGTGCTTTCAATACAAGATTCTGCAATATCGAGATGTTCAAGTTAAACTCCCCGAGCATACTATATCCCTTCATGCGTACGTCCTCGGAATGCTCGTTGGCATAGGCCCTCTTATTCTTCGAGCACAGAGTCCAGGCAAATTGGGGGGGAGGCAAGACTGGGTAGCGTATACTGAGCTATTTTTTGAAACGTATACAGACTAATGTGCGCTTGATAGCTTTTTGAAGGCCACTAGAGGGTAAACAAATATTTAGCAGAAAACTAAAACACGATGTAGGGATCTCAAAAAACGCATAGGTTTTTGCAGTCGTAAACTTACCGTGGGCAAAGGAAAACGACTGGTGGAGTATACCTAAATATAACAACCTTCAACATCGGTACACTTCTGAAATGCATCCTTCAACGTTTTCAAGCGACTGAAAAGAACAGTATATCATTCCACGTAAATTAAGCCTTAAGGGGAAATAATCATCGGAAGCAGGTGCAAGCTTTACGGTAGGTGGTGAAGTTGAGTGAAGATGCAATGTTGAGCTGCGGTGGCCCAAAGAAGGAAATTTTTTTTTTGCAAAATATTAAAAAAGAGGAATGAAAAACGCCAAACAATAATAGCAAGTGCTTTCAATACAAGATTCTGCAATATCGAGATGTTCAAGTTAAACTCCCCGAGCATACTATATCCCTTCATGCGTACGTCCTCGGAATGCTCGTTGGCATAGGCCCTCTTATTCTTCGAGCACAGAGTCCAGGCAAATTCTCCTAGAACTTTTCCTTTTCAACACATTTCCGTGCTTTGGAGATCTCACTTCATGTAAGCCTGATCAGTCAACTATTTTTTAGCTTCAAAGTTCAAATGTCTTCCAGTGCCGATATGGAAGGCTTAGATAAGCTAGCGGCTGCATAGAAAAAACCTAAAAATCCACTCAGTAATAGTGTCACTAAATCAAATGTTGATCGACCGGATCGGTAGGATCTGTGTCACTGGTCTCGATTATTTCATGCTTTAAGCAGGGACTCGAATCGGAACTCATCCTATACATGTCCGGATTATCGTAAATACTCTCAACGCAGCGTTGGCGATTCTCGTCGTTCATTGCGACAAACGCTTCCGGATAATATTTTGGATCGTAATATGGCACCATACCTAGAAGATTAGCTAGATTTCTCTTCAAAAGCAATGTTTCACATAAATTCGAAAACAGGTCCCTGAATTTGTGGCTTTCTCAAGCTGAATGGAACTGGCTAGTGTAGATGGTGAGGGAGAGGGGACGTTGCGCGCTAAGATTTTCCAGTCAACCATGAGTTTAATTAACGGCAAATGGAGAAAAGGCTCCCCAGAAAAACGTTACATAATGAAACATTACGCTCAAAGGTGTGAAATAATTGCAAGTTCTGCATTCAAACGACATCTCATGACGAATGATGGCCGAGCTTCCCATACGTCTTGTTCCCCATAAGTTTCCCATTTTCCCATATGGCGGAGCTTCCCATCAGCTCGTTCAGATGCAAAATTCAGGGTAGGGAAAGAGACGAGTCTTCTAAAAGTTTCTAGTAGAGTTCCGCCTCCATCCCAATGTCGACCGTTTCTTCGGTTTTTTGAACCAGTCTACCCCTCATTAAAGTGCTCCCCAGCTGCGTCCATCTCCCAGCTAATCACTTACCGGCTTTTTGGTCGACTCTTCCTGCCGTGCATTGGAAGTGCTCCCAGAAAAGTTTCTTTCCCTGCTCCCCCACCCCCCTCCCTACCCGTCGAACGGGTTCCCGAATTTCATGTCACGGTTCTTCCTCCACAAAAAACCCACTTAGACGAGGACTTCTCCCTCAGCTTTGTAACGGCCAAACGGTTTTTGAGATCAATGGGATGGCTCAGGCAGGAAGACTTTATATGCGTTTTTTCATCGTATTTTGCTTGTCAGCGAAGCTAGGTGAATAATTTATAAAGATCTCTTAGCATCGGCTATGCTTCCCAATTTTCCTGGCATATGTAATAGGGAATTCCTAAGCGGAAGCGAATAAAGCGAACTGGAAATTTCCAAGGGCAGCAATTGACCTTCATCAGCGATGGTCAACGTGCCGTTCAATTTGTGCATGTTTGCGCTTGTGCACCACAATTACTCAGATATTTCACTAGCATTTTTCAGAATACCCCCCATGGGGCCGGTTTACTCATGAACTTCGGGAATCATCGGTTTGGAACAAGTTCAACTGTGAATAATTTTTATTCGAGAAGGTAGCTCTGTTGATAAAGTGCTTTACTCGGGATAATACTGTTGCTTTTAAAGTACTAACCGGCGTATGTCGCTGGAGCACATTTGCACGGTTCCTTCTTCCATGTCGATGACCAGTCCGGTTGGTAGCTGAGGTTGTAGAACATCGCGTCGAACTTTTGCGGCATATCTGAGCTTTATCTATTATCGACAAAATTGGCTCACTACATTTAAAAAAACCTTTGAGAAATACTTTGCTGCATTTTAAAAATTTTTGAGAACTTTGCGTTGACCGCTTGATCTCTTTGACTATAAATTGAACGAATAGAGACTATTGTATATTAATAGAATTATGATAATTTAGGTAGAAATCTCCCGATCGCTGCGTCCTCGTTTTGTTATATTGATCTGGTCATCTGATAACCAAGCAAACGATTGGCCAGGTCGATGTCAAATAAGCCTGGAAATGTATTTATACGTCGGTTTACCTTAACCGGTTGGCCTTTGCTAGAATAATGCATCGAATAACACATATACAACCGCAGTTATACTCATCTGTATATTACATATATCTGTATAACTGCGGATTATTCCGACTACTTACTTTTGCATGATAGTGTTCGTTGGTCTCCATACGGAACTCCGAAATAACTGCACAACCATTTGAACGCTTTAATTCGTCGGCTTTCACCTGGTCCACCTGGGTTTGTGGGATCTTCTCCTCCACATTCGTTATTGATTATCAAGCTTGTTGGTCCAAAAATTGGCCCGAAATAACCGGCCGCTTGGTTCACTGGCCCAGGATTCCAAGTACCTATAAAATTAGCTACTTGATAACTAAACGGTTTAAGTTACTAAGGCTATTATTAATATTCTGAGGGTTTTGTTAAGGCTACTGTGAAGGATGACCATGCACTGCCAAATATGCAGTTAGAGTCACTATCGCGTTTCGCGTTTCCGAACGAAATGGTGAAATTAATGATTTGGATGGTCCAACGAGAAAGAGAGGTTACAAAAATAGAAATTCGGAATTTTGAGGAAATTGAATTTTTGCTAATGAATACGAGATTCCACTAGAAGTTACAGAAATTCTTCGATAAACGTATAGGTTTTCTCTTGCTTCTCTGTTATTGAGAGCAAACGATTCAAAGGATTAAACTTTTCATTTAGGCCTTTTAATTTTTGGTTCATTTGACTAGTGTACACCAATGCTCGCTTACCCAAGATGATATTGTGCATAGCTGGTTTCGGTGGTTGTGGTGTCATATAAAACCACAAAGAGGCAAGCATTGCAAGTGGAGGATCCATGTTCGTCATTATCAAGTTGGGCTGTGCAAGTAAGTCGATCATAATTCCCTTCGACAGTAGCCACTCTTGAAATTGGCCATAGTTGAAGTTATATGAAATCTGCAATTTTTTATTCTAGATCCGGTAGGATCCACTATCTAGTTCTGCTC
This sequence comes from Toxocara canis, assembly GCA_000803305.1. Lineage (NCBI taxonomy): Eukaryota > Metazoa > Nematoda > Chromadorea > Rhabditida > Toxocaridae > Toxocara > Toxocara canis. The sequence continues at coordinate 336,508 of JPKZ01001291.1, forward strand.
TCTTTTCTTTTTAAGATGCTTTCTTACGATGATAAAAACTCGGAGATGATCAACTCGTACCTGTACCCATACGCCTATGCCTTTTGCGTCAGCCGCCTCGTTATTTCAACTGCAGAATCAGAAAAACTATCATGATAAAATCTAGCAGGTACACTACGGATGATTTCAAATAAAATTAAGGTAAGACTCATTAATTCGTGGAAGAGTTATAGAGCACAAAAAACTTCTTCAGAGGAAAAAGCTGCGCTCTGATTCAATTCGTCATCTATTTGTGCTTCATCACGCCGATCGTATAGGCTTCGAAATTTTTTCTTCGACTACAGGCGAAACATAGGATAAAGTTTGGCAATCAAAATAATTTCTATTGCGCCGTAATTCGGAATTTGCTTCACTAATTGAGCACTAGAAGAAAGGTAGAAAACTACAAGCGTGCACAAAATCATATGCAAATATCTTGAAGCTTATGACATTTATAAATTCCCGAAGGTGTACATTAATTTTTGGTGGATTTCAGAAACTTCTAAAGTTATGCATTTTTTTAGCGAAAGCGAATGAAAACATTTACTGAAGGCGCTTTCTTTCGAGGGATTTTGACAGAAACATACCCCAAATGGATATCGCTAACCTGAAATGCTCCTCTACCAAAGAAGCAATCTGTGAAATAATTGTTCGTTGTTTTTTCACTCCTATTACACGGATACCAGTAATCTAGTTCCGGTGATGATATGCAGTACCTGCAAAGAAGAATGCTTTATGAATTTATAAGATGGTAACGATTGATGCGCTTGATGCAGTAATGGTTCTCAGAATTGTTTCCACAATTTTACCCACTTTCGAAGGGTTTTGACTATTTATAAGTTCGAATTAATCCTAAATTAAACTCATCGGTATATTTTTTACTCTCCAATAATATCTAACATGTGGCAATAGTAGTGTCTGTCTTCGCATGCGGACGGGATAAAGCAACTAGTGTAATCACGACCAACGAGGTTGATGGGCCGATTTCTTAGCCAGTATCGTCATCGTTTACTGTTCCAGAAGTGAAGCGTTACTCTGCCCTATAGGCCATCACATCATAAGTGGCATAAATAAATATGCAAATGAAGGATAATAAATTACCTTCCGGCAAAATTGCATTGATTTCCATCGCTGGGTTCGTATCCAGGCGATTCGGGGCTAAGGAAACTTGAAGTCGGTCCACCTTCAAACCAGTTATACAGTCCCCCTCTGTAGAAACAATTATCCGCTTCTTCAGTGCTCATGCCACGGCTACAAACAAATTGAGTGTTGGCTTCAGCGCGTACACATACTCTGGCGGCGAGCGCTTTTCTAAGATTTTCTTTGTAATAGCGCTGTTCGTCATGACTCATGTTCACGGTTCATTGCAAGCGTAAAACGTTTAGCTGCACTATTGCTGTTATAGCGCTTACGTTCTACCGTGATCATTTCATAGTAGCTCAATTAGCACTTCACCAATAAAAGGCTGAATAAAGCTAACTGAGAAACGTGAATGTGAAATGAGTGTAGATAGGTACGGGCAGTGATTTTCACTCTCATATGAACAACTCTGGAGCTAGAAATTTTTTAGATCTTCGTAATTATGGTGTAAGTAGGTTGACTTTTTGGACTTCATTTACACGTCCGGATTTACTGCACCGGTCGGTTATTATTTTCATCGTAATTGAGCGTATTTTTATGAGCTAATGAGTTCAAATTAGAGATCTGGAAGGACTCTTAAGAGCGTTAAGCTCAGAAACAGGTTCTTATTGATAACGATAGCTAACGGATGAAAAGACAAAGCGTTTTACTTTTGTATTTCTCAGCCAGAATGCGCTCTCTCTCCCTTATTGCCAAACGGAGGGATGGAAACGGTAATTTGATAGGAGTTAATCGTTAAGCAAACAATGAAATTGAAAGTGATAAGACAATTACCAACAATTAAGTGATAAAAACAACAATTGTCTGAGATGAACTGCGTAGAGAAACTTTTCGGCAGTCCATCCGAAAGCTTTTTTGTCGTTTTTTTTCTATTTATTTTTTCTGTTCCATTTCATTCACACTGTTTCCCAGACAGATGATTCATACGATTTTTTTCAATCTTGAAATCCCGAAAATTTTCCAGCTTTTCAAGTTTTGTAAGTTTTTTTCCGAAATTTAAGAACTCCAGCTTCTGTGATGAAATTATGCGACCACTATGCGTATACAAATGAAATCTCACAAAACTCTCCTACGATGTACCGCCACTCCATTACGCGTAACTGAGAAAATTCAAAATTCTAACGAATTTTTCAACGGGATGACAAGCTATAGTGAATTAGCGTATTTTAACTATATTGATCGCAATAAAATGTGTTTCTTTTTTTAATTATCATTTTTTTTTGCTATCAAATTTCTCACTGATTCATCCAGGCCCATACCACCAAATATTGGCAACTAACTTTTTATTGTTAATTTATTTTTATTATTAATTATTTTTTTGATGGCGAACTCAAACGCACTCGTAAAGTGATACGTCGTTAGCGCCGGTTTCCTGAATGGTTTGAGCAAAGAATGCAGCCACATCTCGTCGAGTGTTCTCTTCCGTTGTGTAAACAGTGTTCGGTGATGAAGTGCCGAACTCTGGAAAATAACGTGCCGCTATTCTGAACGACTCATATGAATATGGCCAGCATTTGTTCGGACCCCATCCGAGATTCGCAAATGGAAAGAGATCCTGAAATTTGACCTCGATGCTCCGAGAAGACCATGTTTTCAAAGCAGAGGTTGATTTGGGAGAGAGAGAGAGAAGGACTAGCATATACGCGAATTTTCAAAAAAACCTGTTTTTCTTATTCATTGGTTCACGGTCGTGCCCACTACAGTTTTGCTATAAATTAATCGTAACCAGTGGTATGGTTGCAACCAAAAATGACTCCAACAAGTCGAGTCCAAACCTTGAAGTTTTCGTTTTCTGGACACTTCTCTCACCGATTTTACTGCCAGCGAAAATTTGATGCGACTGATGCCGGCGTGTACTGTAGAGCTTTCGATAAGTGACTTATGCTGTAGATTGAAAATTGATTGAAATGAACAGTTTTGCTTACCACGAATAATTGCTCAGTAAACCAGTTCTCCAGTTCCGAAGGAGGCATATGGTTAGGATCCGTTGGTTGCGAACAATTTTTCGGCGGTCCTATGCCAAATTTTGCTACCGACGGACAATTCGACAAACCATTTATTTTATTTGATGTGTCTGAAAGTGCAAACAACATTTCATTTGAGCACTAATCTTCATTGATATTTAATTTTTCTGAGGACGACAAAATCAATTTTAAAAAAAATTTTTAAAGATAAAATACTTTAAATAAATCCTTGCTCCATCAATCCAAACATTCATTGGTGACCATTACTGTTTGTTCTTTTTTTTTCAAGTAATTGCTGCAAGCGAATATCTGTGCACTTATGAGATTGCAAAGATTCGCACTGGTCCTGGATAGTAGATAAAATTGTAGAAGAAAAAAGGAGATCAATTATCGAACCGAATTCTGTTGAAGAATCGTTGCGAAAAACGCTTATTCGTGTTGTATGATAGCGACTCGAATTGACGGCCTCATTGCCAGTAATCGCCAAAGGAAACGTATTGCCAATCAACGCGATCAACGTATTTAGTAAACTGCTTATCGATGATAACATCACGTGCGCGCACTTCGTGTGAGACAGCACAGCATGAGTCACATACCGAAATGCATTAGCAAATCAGGAGAGCGTCATTTTTTTCCTTCGACTTTGACATTCAGCTTTTACGCATATGACGAAATCGTAAAAAATTTTTGCGCTGTTACATTCGAATTACGAAAAGAGTGTTCCTTTCCGTAAATACATAACGAGTATTTCGAACAATTTAATAGATGGCATGTAAAACACATAGCTTTGAAGAGTTAAAATGAAGCGTCTAATTTTAAAAAAGTATCGTAGTATTTTTATGCTTTTTAGTTGAGTATAGTTTGACAGCTGAAATAATTCAACGGTGCAAGCGCTACTGATCATTGCTTGTGTTAGGCTTGCCACGATAGCCGAAACTTTATCACACTCCGAGAATGATGTTAACAAAATAATGTAATGGAAAGAAACACTTATGTATGGATATATACATATGGATATATATGCATATGTACATAAGTTGAAATTAAAAATCATAAAGCGAAGTTGAATTTTTATAAGATTATTAAGCGATCCGATCATAAAAGAATTTTTAAAATCTTTATAAATCTGATTGTCAAGAAACAAACGAAGTTTTTCAACAACGGCAAAGCATCAAATGGTCTTTTATATAAAAAGAAATGGGATTCCATATATTCGCAATTTAGACAAAACAAGGGGAGAATGGCAAAAATATGTTATTCAGTACGGATTTTATTGGCCGAAATGAACGACAAAGAAATATTAAAATTTTAATGAGGAATAATTTATCATTTAATTCATTTTTTTTTCGCAACACATTCGAATAGAATTTAAGAATATGTATCGTATTTTTCAATAAAAATTTTGAGTGAAAATTAACGTAAATTTTGCGTTGACTAAAAATTATAACAATCATATTTCCCAAATATTTTCGGCGATCCTCGAGAGTATTTTGCAAGAAAATTTAAGAAGAAGAAAAGAGAGCACATCAGTGGATCTCAGCTATTGCACTTGCTTTTATGTTGAAAATGACAAAAAAAAAAAACAAAGTATTATTCACTGCGTAAATTTCTCAGCCTCTCAAGTGCAAAACTTGTTCGATTCCGAAACAAATCGATATTCTATTTTCACTTTTCTCTTACAAATGGGATCTAGCACAATAAAGCGAACTCTGCACGATCTGAAACCCTATATATGATATGGGCTACACATTAATAGCATCTCCTTTTGGCTTCTCACACCCATCTCTTTCCCACATCCCCTACTTTCTTCCCAATTTTGAAACATCCGTTCATGTCACGTAAAATCGGGAAAAACTTTGTGATTTGTATTGGAATCATTTTTGTGAATTGCATATTCGTTCATTGTTTGAAACGATGGTCGATCATCTATGGTCAACTCCAGAGCTTCATCAGTCGAACGCAAATTATGCACATATTTAGAAAATAGTGTAGAGGGAGCGAAAAAAAAACAATTAAAATGCAAAATGTTCGCAAATTAAAACAAAAGCAAAATGGTCGCTAAAGATAGCGTGTGCATTTTTCACACCCTCTTCCCGCAGAGCAGTTGTATCTCCTCGATCTCTTCGACCGACGGTACGGTTGTTGAACCCATATTCAAACAATTTAGCGGACTTCACTAGAGAGGTAGAAATAATAATTACATATATTTGGAGCGGGATTTGACTACTGGAGATACAGTGATCCATCGGTTTGTTAGCGCCTGAGTGGGCCAGTACCTTCACCTGTAAGTTTTCAGTAAACTAGGGACTGTGCTCATTGACCTGTTCTCAATTTTTTATTGTAAATAATATTGTAAATAATATTGTAAATAATATTTTATTGTAAATTCTTTATTGTAAATAAAGATTCTCTCTCTCTCAAATTTCAAAATGACTACCATGGAATTGATTTGCTTGGTCATGAGAATGACAGCTTCAGCTTTAGCATTTACTTTTGCATCATCAGGTATATTAATGTTATTATTTGACGAAAGAAGTCTTTGAAGCGTTCGGCTTCAAAAAAGGGGTATGTTTTCATCGCTCACTCTCGCATGGTCGTGTCCTTTTGTCCTGAATCCTAAAAGTGTGTCGAGTTGGATGGACGTCGTAAAACCCTGTTAAGGCTCCCATGTTTAGGACCTCAACAACGATACCATACAAAAGGTAATACGACGTTTAGCTGAGCCTAGGCGCAACTGTAAGGTATAGCATTCGCTAAGCCGCTAAAAAATGAGAAACGATGAAAGTGTTTGTAACCCTCATATCGACTATTAAATGCCCCTCAGTTTTAGCATCATCTACCTTGAAAGAAGAAAATCGATTTACTTTCAGCGATAAAAATGTCTGATAAGCATTCAGACGATCGAGGGTCGCCAACTGCTCCATCTGATTTAGTTGAACCGAAATCGTTTGTTTCCGAAACAGAATTAGCCGAAGTGCTTGATCCTTTCAAAGAATGGCATCCGTATTTTATGGAAGCACTTTATCAACCAAGATGGCAATGGATTGACAGTTTTTTCAAATGGCTACAAGAGAAATGTTGCGTCAGAAGGGAGCAGGTGATCTACATCAACAATTCTAGACAACTTATATTACATGAAGCAAAACATGGCACTACAACAAACACTAGTCATGTGTTTTACTGAGTGGGGCAGTCGTTCAGCGGGTAGATCGCTTGCCCGGTATGCGAAAGGCCTGGGTTTGGCTCCCCGTTACTCTGAGACGTTTTCCACAGCCAGAGATAAGACGTGGTATGAGTTCCTTTGCATTTGCTCACAGTACTTACATGGGCTCATCGATTCATTTATTTCAGTTCATATATCATTTGGGTCCATCTCTCTTCGAAAAACTTCACATATACTGTTGAAAGAGTTTTGCGATATATAGGTAATATAAGTGAACGGCTATACATCTTAGAAGCCGTGATGTAACATGAAGGGCAAAAAAGATCAAAATCCGATTTTTATCGTTTGCTTATATATTTCTTTTTTTTTAAATTCAAGAAAGTGTTACATCTCAGAGATCTGAGATGTGCTGTGTATTTCCTAGACTAATTATTCAAGCAACTAATCATTGAATTAATTACGCCGATAACCATCATGCATAACACATGCGAAATTTACTAGCATCGAAAGAATTAGGAAAAGATGAAGATTGAAATTCATTCGATTTGCCTGGCGTACTTGTTATCCCAAAAAGGGGTTCTCGTTTCAGATATTTTACAGCGTAATATTTTCGACGATCGCTTTAATAATTCTTCAAAATTTTGATCCATTTATTTGTTCACTTGTCAGCTATTTTTATCCGGCCTATGCGACAACAAAAGTTGGTTATCACTTTTATGTTATTTAACGTTCCCCGATATTTTCGATTCCAGTCAACTCTTGCATGTCGTACAGAAAAACGGCTCGCTCTAAGTTCGCCTTTAGGGCAACTAAGTTTTCTGTTCATCCTTATTCACTGTTCACTGTTATTCATTTATGCGGTAGGAGTACATATGCTAATGCACAATATTCTTTTTTCGCCTAATTTATTTAAGGATTTCTAAACGTAACTTTCAAACATATATTTAAAGTTTTTAACATACATTTTAACGTACCTAAACATTATACATAATATGTTTAAGAATGTTTGGTCATTTACATAATATTTTTACATAATGCTACTCTTACATAATAATTATTATATTTAATTTATTTTTAATAATAAATATTTAAGAATACATTTATATAATAGATTTATAATATCTTCGAATAATAAATAATATATTTAAGAACATATTTTACATAATTAATTTATGCAATGCTTACATACGCAGCATCGTACACCGCTGAAGACGGTAAGTGAAAATGGCTCAATTGTCGAGAAGCAGAACACATCACCGTTTCGAACAAACGGACCATGACAAAGTTATCAGGAGAAGCATGTTCTCTTACTTATCCCATATTGCACGACGAGTTCCCTCAAAGATCGAATACTTGTGTCTTTTGCTCTCGACGATCTGATCTTACTCAAATCGACGATCTGATCTTACTCATTACATTTGTGTTTCATTACTCTGGGCTTTGCAAAATGTGTGCTCGTATCTTCTGTGCACTAATGCACAGGAATAATGTTGCATGCGTGCTATGCTCGTGATCATGATAGTACTGCAGGCATTAGGCAAAAAGCGTCGAATCGGAGTTCCTGGTGAACGAGAGCATTGGCTTACCTACTGGACCGTTTTTGCTTTTTTCACACTTCAGGACTATTATTCCGGTTGGCTGACGGCCAGCTTTCCACCATTCTATCTTCTGAAGGTAAGCAGAAATAATAAGGTGAATTTGCAAGCGTTTACGGTGGTCGCCGCTTTGTGAGAAAGATCGTTTTTCTATTTTCTCAATTCCAACGCTTCTACCTCATAAGACAGCCAGTACTTTCCGTTTAATTGATGTATATTTTCCAGTCGTATCTTGGTAATCTAGAATAGTGGATTTCCATATGGGCTGAAAGGTTATTAACAAGAATAGATGTTATCTCTGAAATAAGGTGTGATGATGTAGATTATTTTGTTCCCTTCTTTTTTTTGATTTGCGCTGATTGAAAAGTAGCTTCCAGATGCTTTTCCTTGTGCTGCTCGCACTACCAACTTCCGGCGTTTCCGAAAAGTGCTATTATCTTGTTGTGGCTCCACTTCTGTCGAAAATCGACGATGCGTTCATTAAATACAATGTTGAGGTATCAAACAATACGATTTTCATCACAAAACAAGAACACAATTCGACACAACAGTCACCTGATATAAGAGCCGCCTAACTTAAGAACCATCTGGCATAAGAGTCACTCGTCTTAGGATACAATCGGCAGATAGTCACAATTCAGCAAAGAACGTTCAGACGCGACGAACTTCTTCGTACACGTTTCAGGAGGTTTCAGGGCTCTTATGCGATGTCTGCTTTGTAACAAGGTGGCGGGATAGTGGTGGTAGTCAGGTTGCGCAGTAATCTGCGGCATCATCTCTGTCTCAAAATTTTCATTTCCATGATGCCCGGGTTTATTTTAACATTCATCAAGCAGTGGATTGGAGGGTTTTCTAGACATTAAGCACTTTAAGCTGTATTTTAGTAGGAACTGCATAAGAGCTTTTACCTTACATAGCAGCATGAAACTGTTGTTTTAACAAGTTGGAAGGCAGGCTAGGTTAATAGCGCAACATGCGCTTTTCCCTATCTTTGTTGTAACTGTCTAAGTGGTTCTACAAATGTCCCACAATCAAAATGAGAATATTAACTACGAAAGAAACGGTTGTAATCGCTCAACGAACTAACTTTTGTTACCTTTGGCTCAAACTGTAAAGCGCTGGCGGTAGTCAAGCGAGTTGTTCACGAGATTAAGACCAAACTAGCTGCTGGCGCCTGAGGCCCAAAAGTTTTTGCGCTACATTTTCTCCAAATGCTCTATTTAACACGCCTCATTGAGCGTCCTTTAAGCCGAAATTTAGATCTTAGTGATTGAATTTGAGAGCAGTGTCAGTACACTCGTCTACCTTTCCCGCTAGGTTATTTCCCGTGCCCTAAAGCTCGTCCAGAAATTTCTAGTTCGTCCCTAAACCATATTTTGAAAAGTTTTCACCGTAGCAGCTTCTCTGGTTAGTGAACTAAAAGCAAGGGGCAGACACATACACACATGTAGATAAACACACATGCATTTATTTATATGCGCAGACGTGGGAGGAGTGGAAGGGGGAGGGGGGAGGTGGGAGAGCACAATGTGCTTTCCGCCGAAACATTTTTTAAAAGATCTTTAACAGCGTTTCATTAATAAGACTTTCCGAGGCCGAAATAGGTGCTGCATTTAGCCGACAGCATTAACAGTTGGTCAACACGATCGGATGCGTCTAGCGTATCGCATTAAAGGAAGGTTGGCCTATATAAGGGTCACTTCACGTATAGCAGACACTCGTCATAAACGCCAATAGGCAATTTAACCGAGACGTTTATCAGTTGTTGGCGTATAAGTACAATCGATTTCAGCATGTTTTAGAGAAGAGAATAGAATCATTATTCGAAATAGAATCATTAACATCCCTAAGTTTCAAATCATAAAGGGCTCTCCTCATAGCTCTTATTCCATTACCATCTTCTATTCGAAGAAAGCGCTTCAACGTTGTGCAGTAGGTATAGAGCGAGGCTGTACACTATACAGTTGGTATACAATGAGGCTATACATTGTATAGTTGATATAGAATGAGGCTGTGCATTGTACAGTTGGTAGGGTTGTCTGTTATGATTGTGAGTGATAAATTCGTTGTTGTACAATAAACGTTGGGCAGGAGTTTCATTAATAAGACTTTCCGAGGCCGAAATAGGTGCTGCATTTAGCCGACAGCATTAACAGTTGGTCAACACGATCGGATGCGTCTAGCGTATCGCATTAAAGGAAGGTTGGCCTATATAAGGGTCACTTCATGTATAGCAGACACTCGTCATAAACGCCAATAGGCAATTTAACCGAGACGTTTATCAGTTGTTGGCGTATAAGTACAATCGATTTCAGCATGTTTTAGAGAAGAGAATAGAATCATTATTCGAAATAGAATCATTAACATCCCTAAGTTTCAAATCATAAAGGGCTCTCCTCATAGCTCTTATTCCATTACCATCTTCTATTCGAAGAAAGCGCTTCAACGTTGTGCAGTAGGTATAGAGCGAGGCTGTACACTATACAGTTGGTATACAATGAGGCTATACATTGTATAGTTGATATAGAATGAGGCTGTGCATTGTACAGTTGGTAGGGTTGTCTGTTATGATTGTGAGTGATAAATTCGTTGTTGTACAATAAACGTTGGGCAGGAATAGTTGTTATTTTTAGAGAACAGAATCTCTTTCATCAACGCAAAGTACAGGAACTAACTCATCGGAATACAGTGAGGAAAAAGATGACGAAACAGGTGAGCCAGATGTGTCCGCATGAAATGTTAAGCAGCAACGTTTTCAGCAATACACAATTGACAATTTATGCACCGTATTATCTTACGTATGATTACTTCTTATCATTGTATGTGGTGATCTCGGATTAATACCGCGTTATCCCAAATGAAGCCTTCTCCTGAGTAATGCAAAAAAAAAATCCTCCTCTCCCCCTCCCCGTAAAAACAGTAGTACGGCCAGTCTTTTGCACTAAAAACGCCACTCACAGTCGGTATAAGTGGGTGAAAAAATTCCCACTGAAGTGGCACTATGTTCTATCTCATGAAACGAATGAATTTTATAACGCTACAAGGATGTTAAATTTGCGGTAGAAGGGTGGGGAGGGGGGGGGGGGGGGGGGGTGTGGTTAGCCTTGTGTCGTTGTTCGATGCTAAATGTCGAATTGAATAAGGCAGGTCTAAGAGAGAAATTCAGAAGTTGTGGAGGAAATTTTTTTTCAAAAATTCCATTTGATTTCGCCAACAAATATTGACCATCATGATATGTACTCCATTGAATATTTCATCGAATATTACGATTGATTAGTTCATACATTTAAATTTTAACGTTCCAAACGTGGTCGCTGTTCGTCGCTCTAAATTTATTCATTCAACGCTTTTTATCATTGCTATTGTATCCTATTTTTTCGTAAATAAAATTTTTGTCGTTCCAAAGTGTTTTGCCGAAATAGAAAAAATATCTTCTCTATGAAAATATTTTTCTACTCTTTAAGAAAAATTCTCTTAGAGAATAGAAAACGAAAAAAAAAGAGGTAAACTGAAAATGAGTATGCTAATTTTCATCCATCGAAAGATCTTTGGTGAGCAATTGCTCAAAAAATATGTAATCTTTTCCTTAATTCTTTCATGAAAAGCTTATGAGAATTTCACTGAGACTTGTCCAGGTCAACATACGAGAACCGACTTTTACGTCGGAATGGCTAAAATCGACGTCTGGCTTTATTGAGGCACAATCGGGAAGGGAGGCAATCGTGATGTGGCTTTGCTTAAAAAAAGTTACCGAAAACTACCGAAAAGAAAACAGCAATCAAAGCACAACCGATTCTTACATTTTTGTTCGCTGGTCACCTCAGGGCACTTCCGACCGTATTATTTGGTCTATCGAATTCTCAGAACCACGTTTTAATCGATCGGTGTTCACATTGTGTAGAGAAAAGATGGAACGACACATAAATTGATTCCATTTTTCGATTGCATTCAAGACTCAAAAAAGACTTGGAATAGAAAGTAATCATCATAAACGAACTTTACGGCCATGTTCAACCTTACTAGTTAATTACTAGTAGGGTTGGCTTCTTCCGCAACTATTTAGTTAAAATATGATTTTTTTTTCGGCAAAAATTGGACGTCATCCGTTCTGCGGCGACATGAATGTGTCGTGCAAAAGTACTGTTACGAGCATGCGAAAAGTTTCATTTGCTGAAGTGGACGTAAAATGCGCGCATGGATGGATGGGTGCATGACCCGGTTTGTGAGCACACTTCTCTATGCCAGTCATTTCTCTTTCTTACTCGAACCAATCGTTCCAACCATGATCTACAACTTCACCAATCGATATCACACTTTTTTTGTTTCTTAAATGTCTCTTCATTTCATTTTCTCTCAGTTATTTTGATACGCTTTCGATTAAATTGCGCTGAATGGGGCGTTATTTTTGAATATCAGGAATTTCTAATTATTTGAATCTCTAAATCGTTGTTATTTGACTCAATTTTTTTTCGCTATTTTTAAATGAAAAATTAACGCCTGACATATCGGATTTTTTTTGTATGCAACTGTTACTTCATCGAGATAACTTCGTACACTGTACTGGATTGGTGCGAGAATATCGGATGATTTAGCTGACCAATCCGTGAAGCCTAAAACAGTTGTATGATTCACAAGTTGTTGTAAATTTTATAGAAATATGTATTCCCCGTCCCACTTCCCCATTCCCCCCTCTCTCCGCTACTCCTTTCCACTATTTGACAAACTGAATTTCATCTAAAATTGTGCGGCGTCGTTGCTTTGCGCCTCATGAACTTATAAGTGAAATCATTTTCAGTATCACTTAAAAGTGAACGGTAGGATTGAATTAAACTAGTTGGAAAAATATTTCAGGTGATTCAGACCAAGGGAATGTGGCTCTTGGTACTGTTCGGAGCAATTTTAAAAACGATAAGCGCAGAAGACGCTCGTTCTTGGGTTGACGAAAACGGTGTTGAAGTGGAAATTATTCGTAAAATACCGGGTATGTTTCGCCAAAAAAAAAATCTTGCAGAAAATATTTACAACAAAAGAACTCGGATTTTTGTATGAAATTTTCGATGAAATTTTTGCGTGAATTTTGTATGAGATCCAAAAATTTCATGCTATTGTCTCGCATTATTTTTTTTCGTTTTTGTTCGAATCTCTTCTGTTCATTTCAAGACGGAAATTTTGAAATTATACACTTTTCAAAATATCGTTATTGTGCATGAGTTTGAAATGCTCGGAGTGTTCATATCAAATTCTAATTACCATTCTGATTTTCCCATCATTCTGAATACAATTTTGTTTTAAAAAATGAAAAATACAGCCGAAGTTCAAATTCGAAAGCTTCGAAACAATTCACGACCGATAATGATTCTCATTCAATGTACGGATGCTTCCCTAGTTACGATGGTTCGGGTTTCGAATTTACGGCAACGATATTGCTATGGCAAAATTGTAAAAATAGTTTAAGTTTCGTGTGGAAAGAGGAACGTAGCACCGTATGCGGTACGACACGTTGGGAACGCTGCCGAGATGCACGCATCTCTCCTCTTTTGAGATGCCACTTATACTGACGAACATTCCATGAGAATCGTTGGTAGGCTAGGCTAGTTTCTGACTTGGAATATTTTCAAGTTACAACTAGGTTGTCCTAACGCGTCTGCATCGTAACTGAAGGACTAGCTATACTTAAATTGACAATTAGGCAGAGGATTCATATGAATTCAAGCTCTATCTTTATTTAGGCGTGAACGGTAGACACGTTCAATTGTAACTCTAAAAATGAGACTGAGACATAAGTTCTATCCCGGCAATTATTTTTGCTTGCTTCATCTGTTCGCAGAACGATCTCAGAACTGGATAACTGCTTCGAATGCGGCGGTAAAACCAGAATTCGGAACGATTTTTGCTCAAATTGGCAGCAAAACAATTGAATAAAATTTCATACGAGCGAATGGGTAAGCGGGAAATCCATTTCAAAAAACTTAATTAAGAAAACTTAATTAAGTACAAGTGACCCGAAAACATAACTATAAACTTATGTTAATAGAATTTTACTTTGGCGTTATTCGAATGCTTCGTGAACTTCGCGACAAGATTGAAACTAATGCGATACTTTCAGATTACAAATGTAAAATCAAGAGCACTAGTGGTGATACGCTGGAACAGTGGTTCAAACTTACCGACAAGAACGGTCGATTGGTGGGCTCGAATTTTGGCGGAAAACCGTTCGTTTCATTCCTTCCCATTCTTACTTCACCTATTCCGCATTTCAAAAACCCGGAAATTATTCTCAGTAAAAAGCATGCTACGAATATGTTCCGGAGCCTACCTGATTTCCACGACTCGGAGTCGATTCTTTCATAGATTCAAGTTCTTTCAACCCTGCACGCCTAATCGAGTACCATTTCAAAGGTCTTTTATAGAATTCTGGGTTTGATATTGCTCGTTACGATGTTTTAATTGGCTATATATTGTTTACGCGAAAATTCATTACGCGCAGCTTTTTACTGAATTTGGGATAAAAGTCTGGTTGAAGTTCAGGTCTATTTGTTTTGTATGGCCCAGCTAGGACCCTTTGTTCTATGAAAGCCTTCCATATTTCCCAAGAGATTAATCTGATGTGTAGAAAATTCGGCAACTCCTTCGTTCCAGTGTGTTGAAAGTTAAATGAATAATACCCTGATTATAAGGTGGTCTCGTTTACGTATTCCCACTCAATTTATCTACCTCCCTCCTCCCCTCCATCCCCCCCTCCGTCGTCTCCTCCCGCTCTCACCTCCTCCCCCTCCCCCCTCCATGAACAGGGGAAACCTCTAAGTGCCAGGATTTTTAGCGACGGTGTGACGGCATATTATGAACTAATAACAATGAGAAACTTTTCATGAAATCGAGTATATATGGTGAGCTTATTGTATATATGAGTAATGTATTATTATGGTGCGATCTTGAATACATATTGTCATTAGAAGCAAGCCGATAATTGGTTCATCCTGAACCTATAATGTAGATTAATTACAGGTTTAAATTTGTGTTAGGACGAGGGCAGGTGATCCATGGAATGGATATGGCAATGAGAGATATGTGTGTTGGTGAGCAACGTCGAATCGTTATACCACCAGAAGAGGCATTCGATGAGGAGGGGAGAGAGGACGATGGAATCAAACCCGGCACAACGCTTTATTACTTTGTCGAATTGCTTAGCATTTTCAGGCCAAATCCTGGCGACAAATGGCTCGAGGATGACGGACTCTCAATCGAGGTATGTTAATGAAGCCAATGCTAAGGGTAATAACGATGTTGTTTTGCAACGCATTCCTAAGATTTTTGAGCCTGGAAGGAAGGACCTAGTCAGAAAGCGATCAGGCAGGGGGACATGACAGAAAAGCTGAGGGGGGTGGGGAGGGGGGGGGAGCGGATGGATAACGCGTTGCGCGCCGTAATTTTTTGCAAATAGCATGCAACGCATAAGCGTGCAACGTATAAGAAAAACCGTATGCATAAACATAGTACACGCGTCTTACGTTTTCGACGACCGAAGATTTTTTCAAATACCCCTGCGCCCAACTTGAAAACCGTCTTTCCAGGTCACTCATAAAATCGAAGCTGAAGAATGCAGAAAAGCGGAACCAGGTGATACGATACACCAAGAATATACTGCTCACTTGGAAGATGGAACATTCCTTGATTCGAGTGAATCACAAGAAAAACCATTCGTCTTTAAACTGGGATCAGGACAGGTGGCTTAACGAATTCTGCATTAAAACTACTTCTTTTTTTCTGAATGAAAGATTTTTTTTCTCAAACAGATCAGCTTCCACATGTCATAGAAAATGTTTACGACTCATGGACCATACCATATCCTCTTCCACCCCCCTCCCCTTCCAATCCTCAATCCTCTTCCACGGCCTCCTCAATTCCAACTCACTTGAGCATGATAACTTACAAATTTTAGGGTTTTCTGGCATCGACTCGCAAGTGGCACATTTCGCGATGGAGTGGAGTGTACAGAGTAATTAGTAAATGTAATCGACGTTTGTCATAAAATCAGTCTTGTTTAGGATTTTGTACCAAATTTCCATCATGTGCAACAACTCCACGACTAATACAGACAATAAATGACAAAAACGAAGTGGATCTAATTATTGAAACCATTCCGAACAAATTAGACGCCATATTCTATGTTCTATACATATTTGTTGCCTCTCACTGTTTGTTGAATCTAAAAATATGACTCTATGCGTTGTTCCTCAAACACTCTTTAAACTGACTGCTTGTGAAATCACACATTCGTTGTGTGAAACGCCACAACGCTCATTAAGGTCTCTCTTAATGATAATTAAAAATTTAAGTAATCTTTATTATTTCAAATAATGTTTCTTATTTTAAGTAATCTTTCCTGTTTATTTGCGTTCATCGAATTCACCTTTGTTTTGCATTAATTAGCGTTCACTTTAAAGGTGATTCCCGGAATGGATCGGGCAGTGCTGGGAATGTGCGAAGGTGAGCGACGGAAAGTTGTAATACCCCCTGAACTTGGTAAGTGTCGTCTGATAGCCATCTTTACATATTGTTTGCATGTTTTTCTGCGATGCGATCTTTTCTTTTAAAAGAAATTCCTACTCTTCTAAAACATTAATTTATTAATTCTCGTGCTAGGATCGCAAAAATGAACTGGACAAAATAAAGCATACAACCATGACATTTCACAAAATTGGTGAATCTGTTGCGCATCGTACCCAAAAAAAGTACCTACTCCTCGCCTTAGGTCAGCTTCCCATGGCAACGAAAGTCATGCTGTACATGCCGTATGAAAAATACAACGGTATCAGACCTGTTGGTGGAATGATGACTGGCCCTTCGGATAAATTCTTCGACGTAAAACTAAACGGGACCCATATACCAACTTTAATTTTACTTTATGCCTTAGTGTTACAACCAAATGTTTCTCTTCCTTCCATCCCCCTTCCTCCCTCTTCCCACAACCAAAGTTTCCAGCCGAAGTTTCCCACATTACCTGGTGGAAAAAAAACGACAGCTGAATTCATTAAAACTTTTTGCATACATTTAGGTTATGGTGAAAAAGGACGTCCACCAAAAGTACCACCAAACGCATATTTGCGATTCGAAATCGTATTAAGCAAATTGGTTAAACCAGGCGACCCGCAGGGAAGTGACAAAGAAGAACTCTAATTCTGTGTCCCCAAACTTGGAAGCATTTTGTTTTTATTTACTGTTAAATAAACATGTCTTGTTTACTTCGTTATATGGAAACGGAAATACATGTGGTAGTCGTCGAGTTACGATGGAGATGCGTTACGAGATGCATCCGCAACGTACCGTATCGCATATGGTGTACCGTAACTTGGAATTACTGTAAGCAAGAATGTGGCCTAGCCCACCGACGAGTCTCATAGAATGTTGATCAGCATGAAGTAGTACTGTCTAGTGGCATCTCACAAGGTGAGAGATGCTTATATCCCGGCATCGTTCCCAACGTATCGTACAGCATAGGGTGTTACGTTTTGCCTCCCACGTGGGAATTAAAATACTTCCCACAATTTCACCCTTTCAATATCGTCGTTGTAAATTCGGAATACCGTAATTCGAGCCGTGGTAATTCGGGAAGCATTTGTATAAGTAATACCTTTCGAGGATCACTGTTTTTTTTCGAAGTTGACGCGTTAAACACTGGCCACTAGTAGAGCAATTGATGACATCAACTATGCCGAAACTATGGCAGAACTTGAGGACGTTTCTTCCTCTCGCTTCTCCCTTCCCCCCAAACATAAAATACTGGATCATTGCAAAGAAAGAATCATCATAAAATCACTCCAGATGCAGAATTTCTGAGTCGTCCAAATGTACCTTTAAAGGTTATCCTCTCCGTTTTTTTTCTTCTTTATTTACTGTATTCGTCACTAATTTATGATCACCTAGCCTTGTGTGACGATCGCATTCATCGGTTTCCTCTTCAACAGCTATGATCATCCCTCTGAGTCATAACAAATGCTCTGACGTAGTGCGCAGTTATAATTCTCTTTCTTCACCACACGCCCATACTAAAAATCTGTAAAAAAAACTCCAAGCCCAAAGGCCTATTAAACAGTGAGAAAACGGCAAGGATTCCGAGACGTCTGTTGTGTACACTCAAAAAAAGGACATGCAGAAGGTTTATTAATGTGACACAAACACTACACTAAGGCTGAAAGAAATTGATAGTCAGAAACAACGAGTAACTATCTATGTTCAGGTACACATGGTATTCAACAATTTACCCGCCGAGAAAACATAACTGTACAAAAATAAGTGCTGAATATGAATTCAGCATTCTTTGACAGCTGTTACCGCAAAGATGACCCAGTGATGAGCATAGATCACGTAACACGAGGCGATATTTGAAGAGAATAGAAGATAAGGCTTACAATCTGAAGTGTGCTTTTGCATCAAGACGCACCATTCTAACCATTTTCTTTTGAAGCATAAATTTTTCACGAGATTTGACAGCCACCAAGAAGCATAAGTTCACCCAATGTTTGCGCATATGCCGACCACTGCCTGTCAATGGTAAACATTTGTATAGTTTAACGATGATAATGATAGTTTTTAACAGCAACCGGTATATGTTAACGCAAAATTTTAAAAAATACATACAGTTAAATACTTGAGATATTTAATTGGGAATTTCAAACCCGAAATATTTTTAAATACCCTTCTATCGCCGCTTTAATCTCAGCTCGGTGTTACTTTTTATAATTAACGATTTCGTAGCATCACATAGTGTTTTCAAACAATATATAAGGCTACGAAAGTGATAATTTTATAAACCACCATAAGCTTAACCCGTAAACTCGCATCCTCCTCCTCAGCGAGAAGGAGATGGACGAGAGGCAAGAAGGGCCGCAAATATCAGGTGGATTTCGGGCTGAAGCCGGAATTTCCTCGAAAAAGAAAGGAAGGACTAGTATGAATGAAAAAGGAGGGAAAGTATGAAAAAAGGAGGAAATGAAAAAAATGAAAAAGGGAAACGATTAAAAACGAAATAAATCGGAAATCGGTAATAATGAAAGCTACGATCGCAATCAAGTTTGGAATTGGAAACTGCGATTTGAAACTCATAATTAAACTCATCTATGCTACAGAATTGCAACAAACTATAAGGAGACCCAGTAAGATGATAAAGATAAACCTGATCATAAACAATGATAATTATTGTTGCCTGTGATGGTAAATCCCAAACATTAACACAACCGGGCACATTCTCACCCAATTAAATAATAAAAATAAATAAGTAAACAAGCAAATGAATATTTTCCAAATTTAATCGAAGCTCATACATTGTTACTGAAACCTCTCAGTAGCAACATTATAAATAATTCCGCATCAGTCACCACCGACTTGACGATGTTTGTCGGTAAGAGGTACATAGATAACTCCCATAAGATCTGTCGATTTTGTTTGACCATTTTCAAGTTTATCCACTTGCATGAATCGTTGATTACCGCCCTGTTCACCAACCGGAATCAACATTCGTCCACCAGGTGCTAGTTGCTCGACAAGCTGGAAATCACACATGAAATAAGTACATATGTTGCTGGTTATGCATATATATATTTATTTATATATACATATATACATATATATATGTA
>JPKZ01001291.1:356124-372665 GCA_000803305.1 Toxocara canis
ACAAAGATATGACTTATGGCAGAACTTCCGATGACGCTGGAACAAGTCGTCCAAACATAAAATACTGGATCATTGCAAAGAAAGAATCATCATAAAATCACTCCAGATGCAGAATTTCTGAGTCGTCCAAATGTACCTTTAAAGGTTATCCTCTCCGTTTTTTTTCTTCTTTATTTACTGTATTCGTCACTAATTTATGATCACCTAGCCTTGTGTGACGATCGCATTCATCGGTTTCCTCTTCAACAGCTATGATCATCCCTCTGAGTCATAACAAATGCT
Organism: Toxocara canis; assembly: GCA_000803305.1. Taxonomy (NCBI): domain Eukaryota; kingdom Metazoa; phylum Nematoda; class Chromadorea; order Rhabditida; family Toxocaridae; genus Toxocara; species Toxocara canis. The sequence goes on from JPKZ01001291.1 coordinate 356,407, forward strand.
CTGACGTAGTGCGCAGTTATAATTCTCTTTCTTCACCACACGCCCATACTAAAAATCTGTAAAAAAAACTCCAAGCCCAAAGGCCTATTAAACAGTGAGAAAACGGCAAGGATTCCGAGACGTCTGTTGTGTACACTCAAAAAAAGGACATGCAGAAGGTTTATTAATGTGACACAAACACTACACTAAGGCTGAAAGAAATTGATAGTCAGAAACAACGAGTAACTATCTATGTTCAGGTACACATGGTATTCAACAATTTACCCGCCGAGAAAACATAACTGTACAAAAATAAGTGCTGAATATGAATTCAGCATTCTTTGACAGCTGTTACCGCAAAGATGACCCAGTGATGAGCATAGATCACGTAACACGAGGCGATATTTGAAGAGAATAGAAGATAAGGCTTACAATCTGAAGTGTGCTTTTGCATCAAGACGCACCATTCTAACCATTTTCTTTTGAAGCATAAATTTTTCACGAGATTTGACAGCCACCAAGAAGCATAAGTTCACCCAATGTTTGCGCATATGCCGACCACTGCCTGTCAATGGTAAACATTTGTATAGTTTAACGATGATAATGATAGTTTTTAACAGCAACCGGTGTATGTTAACGCAAAATTTTAAAAAATACATACAGTTAAATACTTGAGATATTTAATTGGGAATTTCAAACCCGAAATATTTTTAAATACCCTTCTATCGCCGCTTTAATCTCAGCTCGGTGTTACTTTTTATAATTAACGATTTCGTAGCATCACATAGTGTTTTCAAACAATATATAAGGCTACGAAAGTGATAATTTTATAAACCACCATAAGCTTAACCCGTAAACTCGCATCCTCCTCCTCAGCGAGAAGGAGATGGACGAGAGGCAAGAAGGGCCGCAAATATCAGGTGGATTTCGGGCTGAAGCCGGAATTTCCTCGAAAAAGAAAGGAAGGACTAGTATGAATGAAAAAGGAGGGAAAGTATGAAAAAAGGAGGAAATGAAAAAAATGAAAAAGGGAAACGATTAAAAACGAAATAAATCGGAAATCGGTAATAATGAAAGCTACGATCGCAATCAAGTTTGGAATTGGAAACTGCGATTTGAAACTCATAATTAAACTCATCTATGCTACAGAATTGCAACAAACTATAAGGAGACCCAGTAAGATGATAAAGATAAACCTGATCATAAACAATGATAATTATTGTTGCCTGTGATGGTAAATCCCAAACATTAACACAACCGGGCACATTCTCACCCAATTAAATAATAAAAATAAATAAGTAAACAAGCAAATGAATATTTTCCAAATTTAATCGAAGCTCATACATTGTTACTGAAACCTCTCAGTAGCAACATTATAAATAATTCCGCATCAGTCACCACCGACTTGACGATGTTTGTCGGTAAGAGGTACATAGATAACTCCCATAAGATCTGTCGATTTTGTTTGACCATTTTCAAGTTTATCCACTTGCATGAATCGTTGATTACCGCCCTGTTCACCAACCGGAATCAACATTCGTCCACCAGGTGCTAGTTGCTCGACAAGCTGGAAATCACACATGAAATAAGTACATATGTTGCTGGTTATGCATATATATATTTATTTATATATACATATATACATATATATATATGTATATATGTATATATAAATATATATATATATATATATAAATATATAAATACACATATATATGCATAACCAGCAACATATATAGCCATGAGAAAATTACGTAGGAAATAAGGTAATATGGGGTTTTCCGCTTATACGAGACGACGCACAACGTTAGAACGATGTATGTAGATGGCTTATACCTTTGGTGGGATTCTCGGCGCAGCTGCGCCAACGTGAATTGCCTTATATGGTGCCTCATCCTCATATCCGTCACGACCATCACCTTCAACGAAAAGGATTCGTCCACTTGTTATCAAATCCGCGTGATGCTTTTCAACATTCGCTATTGAATCGTTCACCAGTTCTCCAATATGCTCGATTCCAACCACTTTACCAGTTTTGCCCACCTGAAAGTCGACCGACCTATAATCAACTGTACTGTACACGCTAAATTTTGAAAGAGACAGTTAGACAATGATCCCTAATCAGAGAGTAAAAAACCATCTCTCCCTCCCCCCACCTTCCACCTCCATTTTGGCAGAATTTAGCAATATTTACTGTCATAGTAAACTGTTGTTTACATATAAAAGTCCGCTTCTGTAAATGTACGTTTTTTCCTACAAACGTTTTAATACCACTCTGTTTATGAAATAGTGAGCGCGCAACACAATAACAAAAAAAAAGACTGGGAGCACTAGTATGAGAGAATATGTAAAAACAAACTGTTGTACAATGGTCTCGCACTGCGCTTCAGCTGCTTGCTATTAGCGGCCTATTATTAACGTCCAGCGCCCTAATTGCAAAATAAAAGCACTCCAACTCTCTTGTTAGCACGGTTCTGAGTAAAGCCAAATATGTGGGAGGAATTAACATATGATATGCTTTCGCCTATGCAAAAAGATCCGGGTTCGACTCCCGGCTGCTTCGCCAACGGATCGTCAGCAGGCTGAACACAGGCTTTCCGAAACTGGTCACAACAACAGCCGCCTTTGTACTGTATCTTTGTATGATAAGAAGACTGAGAAACACATAATGGTAGTTCGCAGTGTGCATAATAACGAAGTAAAGTCATGCGATTGGCAAATCATGCTCGGCTGTTGGTCTGCAGCTGAAAACAGCAGTTCAACCCGAACAGGACAGCTCCGTAGTGGGCGGAATTAAGCGTGGATATACCGTGGAGAATTTTTGCATTGCACATGACCCGCATAAGATCAGTCATGCTGATCGCAGACATTTAAATGACATCAACAGTATGTCGTATGTCCCATCAGGGTTATAGAGCCCACAGTTTTCCTGAGAGGGGCTTATTCAAGATGTGACTATACCGAGATCACATTTTTCAGGATGTGCTGAGAGGCGCTTTTTGTGCAGAAGTCCCAGATCTTCCGTTGTATTCTCGGTGTAAAGCTATTATCTGCGATATACAGGAGGAAGAAAGGGAGGTGAAGGCTGTAAAGAAAGGGCAAGGAGACTATGAAGAAAGGGAGATGGAAACTCGATATGTCCCTATCTTGGAGATTCCAGAACGGACAGAGATCGGGACGAGGGTATATCTGAACCACTGGGTTAACCTAACGACTCCCCAAAAGAACTAAAGAGAGCTATGGGTTTTAAAAACTTTTCAATTAATGGCGGATGAAAACAATAGTGATATTTTCCCCTACCATGATCGCCATACAAGCAGTTAGATATCCAGAACCCGAGCCAACATCCAACGCCTTGTCACCTTCCTTTAGATGGTCTTTGAGCAGTTCGAGCGCTGTAGCATGCTGCAAATTTGAAATACGCTAGAGACATGCAGCAATTTTAAAAAAAATAGACGGTGAAGAGAAAAACAACAATCGGGCAAGCAATCTGCCGAATTCAAACCGAAGTGGAAGCGATCGAGAAGGGAAGGCGGATCATCAGTTTCCATAATTCACTAAACGTTTCAAACGGCACCTAAACTTACCTCAAATGCCGAAAGGCGTGGGGGGGGGGGGAAAGAAAAAACAGCAAACGACATGTCCGTTGCAATATCGCCCAGTCGGGTGGAGAGAAGCAAAGCGGCGGCGAATGATAAATTCATATTGTAGATCCAAAGGGTGAAAAAATTACCATGTGAGGCGCACTGATCGTCGCTGAATAACCGATCGATACCGGATGATCCCCATAAGGCGTCCTAGGCGCGAAGTCAGCTCGATCAACACTCAACATTGCCTCTTTTACTCGCTCATCAACGAATAATTCATTTCCTACAAATAAGGAACAATGAGAAGATATGGTCGAATCATTTAAATCAATCGTTTCATAATCGATAAATAAGTAAGTAAAAATGGATCGATAATCGCCCAGATCAAGTTGGAGATAAAACACGGCTCACAGTGATGCAAACCGATATCCGCCTGGCTATAGCTCAGAACTAACAAATCACTTGACCAATACCCTGCTGACAGCACTCCAGCGACTGCTACCGAGGTTTATGGTCCGGATCGAAAAAATCGAAGGCCAAATCTTGTGAACGACTTTTGTAACCATTTTTTCGGAACTGAGAGAGTAATGAATCAATTTATGAAAGTTTCAGCTTAATACGATAGCGCCAGATCCAAGGAGGTACCACCTTCGAAAAGAACCTCGGGGCTTATACTTACACTTCGCAAATCTATCCGGGCCCATAATCAGGGCCACATTAATAATGGGAGGAAGGAGGGGTCGAGGGAGGGGGGCGAAGGGGTAAAGGTGGAGAGGACAGACAGAAAGAGATCCGCCAACAGCGCTTCCTTTCTGGATTTTGCAGATCCGAATATTCCATGCTATCGAAATCCGAAAATTCAAGGTTAACATTTCCCATACAAATGCGACTGTGGAGTTGCCCAGATGCTAACCTGGAATTCTCAGATCAAGATAAACCACTTCTAGTGTACAGACTATTTTTGGGTAGATTTTGGCAAAGAGGACAGGGAAATAGGAAGAAAAGTGCGGGTGTGAGATTGGGTGAAAAGCCTATTAAAAACTGCACCTATCGTTCCTAAACCCGATCTGTCTGCTTAGAACTCTAAAAAATGAAGGGGAGGAGGAGGAGGGGGGAGACGGAGACCAAGTACGACATCTAAAAGTGTGATGACTACGGCAAACATCTGCTGACAAAATTTATTCCTTTTTAACATAGGAATTTTAAAAGCAAACACCCACGAACAAATGTTGCGTTCGTTGATATTTTTCCACTAATTGGCTAAAATATTTGCTAACATTTTAAACAAATTCAGAATGAAAAGTTCCGGACATTTTTCGCCAATTTTTTTTGTCAGAAATGGAAGACGAAAAAACAAAGGAAAAACCAAGAAACAAGATCATAAAACGTAAGAAAAAAAACCACCAACTTTGCAAATTTTCCACCAATCCCTGATTTGAATTGGAACCTGAACGCCATGCCATAACGTTACGTTTCGTAAGCCAAAGCGTATTTCCAACGCTTTGTAAAATCGACATTCGCGATTTTCCACTCATTTCCTCCGCTTCAACTTGCGCCTCATCCACACATGCACCGCTGTCACAATTGGAAACACTTCTCGGCAAAAGAATGACGACAGCACAACAAAAAACGATTGACAATACGCTCAGATGGGTCATCGCTAATGGTGAACACTTGCCGGCTTATTCTCGTCCAGCATTACCACCATCACCAACAGCAGCGGTAGCAGAAATAGCAGCAAACAACTGCCACACAGATGACTGTGGGGATGATGGAGGAGCAGTGGCTAAAGAACGCTCTCGCACGTGCCTGCGGAAATGGCTGCAAATGCAAAACACAGGCCACGTGACGCTGATAGAGAGCGCAATGATGAGATGCAAAAAAAACAATACAAGAGGCATGCAGAGGCATTGCGATGAACGCTTTTTGTTCGTAATATACGTAACAGAACTTTTCGATGGGGTGCTGTTTTTTCTATTCAAAATTTCTTTTGCATGTAATTTGCAAATTGCATAGCAGGAATGCCAAATTGCAAAACGCATTGCACGGCTATGCCGCTCATTTATGGTATGTGTGTGTGTTTTAGAGAGAGAATCTTTATTTACGACTGCATAAATGTAGGGGGCATTCAGTCGAGAAGTTTAAATGGGACAAAACATTTCTCAGGGGATATATCAAGTTGCCATAGCTGTGACCACTGTTCCAGTGAAATCATGTCCTGACGTAGCCATTGTAATCGAACTGGGGATCTGTAATAGGTCTGTATAGCCACTATAAAACGAAAATGATAAGCATCTGCACACGAAAAATCAGCACTCACAAGCTCACATCCGGAGTTCAGCGCCAACGTTTCAGTTCCTTCAAATGAAAGATGCCTTTTCGCCAGAATGGCGACACCACCCCCTTTCATACTGCAAGACCTGTCCGAACGCCGCTTCATCGACCCTGAAGGAAACGGTACTTACTTTCTGGTACTTTCGGCAGCTGTAATTTCGTCTATTCGTTCTCCGTCGATGCAATGGCAACCATTCCTTCATCCACCTCGATCTTGCGCTTATCGCATCCACTTGATTCCATGTAGGCGCAGCACAAGCGAATCCCTCCATCTCAACGGCGGCCTTTCCGGTTTTTCTTCTTACATTTCATGGACACCATTCAACAATCCGCCTCGTCCATCCATTGTCGTTCACCATTATGACCAACCCAAGTGTGCTTTCTGGCGTCCTTCACGCCATAACGAGATCGCAGATCTTCATTGGAGATATGTTGCAACCTGGTGATACCCACTATACGTCGCTTCATGGAGCGCTGAGTCATTGCTAACTTTCGTTCTTCTGCAAGCATTGTATTCCACGTTTGGCATCCGTATAACAGTACAAGAAGAATCGTGCTGTCGAACAACCCTGCTTGCGCAGGCGTGGCGTTTTCCTATCCGTGAGGATACGGAGCTTCTTGAAGGCTATTCACTCCGCTGTGTTCCTTGGACTCCACACCCAAATCGTTGTCCATTTGTATCGCCTGCCCCAGACAGATGTAGCTATCTACAAGCTCGACGTTTTACGTTTCCAGCTTCATGTCGAATCCAGGGAAGCGCCCATTCTTCATCCAATGGGCCTTGCCGCTATGGATTTTGATCCCCAACTGTCTTCGCATTAAAGTGAAGTTCATTTAACGAATCTTGCAGCGTTTGCGGGTTCTCTGCAATGGGTACCACATCGTCTCCAAATAAGAACATCCGAAGTACTTCGCCTTCTATACGAAAACCCTTTGTCGTTTTCATATTCCACAATACACCTTCAAGCGCGCATGTGAACGCTTTTGGGGAACAAATATCTCGCTGCTTTACACCTCTGTCAGTTCTTATTTTTACGGCTCATCAAACAGGGTGAATTCCGTGGCTATCTTGTCAATGAATCTTTAACAGTTCGGACATACACGGGACCAATCCGTTGGTTTCATAGAGCTTGTAGTACGGCATTATGTTTCACAGAGTCAGAGGCTTTCTTGAAATCTACGACGAATAGACATAATGAAATTTTTAAAATTCTTTGCATCGTTCAGTCAACTGCGGTACGGCGAAAATGTGGTTAGTAGTAGAAAATCACTTTCTGAAGCCGGATTGCTCTCTTTTTGAGTTTTCGTCGGGTACAGTTTCTATTCGAGCATATACTACTCGCATAAAAATCTTGTACATATGCGATAGCAAACATATTGGACGGTAGTTGCAAAAAATGTCCTCGCGGTCTCTTTTCTTTGGAATCAGCACAGCTTTGGATCTCTTCCATTCCACCGGTACCTTTCCCGATTGTAGATACCAAATGAATCGGCCATTCAATGCTTTTGCAAGCTACTCACCAATTGCTCGTATTTCCACCGCGTATACTTGAGCTACTCCTGCAGCCTTCTTTGGTTTCGTACTGCGTACTGGTCTTTCGACTTCACTCGGTGTTACATTCGGCGCAGAAGATGTGACGATTAAATCGGGATTCTTGTCTATACCAGCCGATGGAAAAAGTTGTTCGTAGAAATTCTTGCAAATTTTTTGCATTTACTGTCGTTTTGTTATTCTGCGGCTTGTACTGTCGACAAACGCCGATGGGAGAAAAAAATAATAGGCAATTGAAAATGTTTTTAAGAAATTTGCATGCATTTTGCTGTCGGTTGATTTGCGCTTTGCAACGATCGGGTCGCCGAAAAACAATTATTCAGTATAAGAATTTATATGAGCGGTTGGATCAGTTGAAATAGTTTTTCTCATTTGCAAGCAGTCGACGAAACCAGCAGGTTAGACCGATGAGTTGCCATAGCGAATATTGTTTCAATTTTTTGTAAGCATTTCGCCGTGTTTTTATTCGTCTTCATCTTACTCGTACATTCAAAAGCTGTTATTATCTCGAACCTTTAAATCATTATTTTATGTTCCTTGACATTATAGTAGACGAAAGAAAAATTAAAATCAAACGAAAACTTTTGTTGAAAAAATCAAACATTCAGAAAGACTCCCTAAAAGAAACTTTTCAACTCCTCAAACATTTAAAAATTAATACACTAAAGAGGAGAATAAATCATAATTGATGAACACCTATTAAATGCTGAAACGAGAAAAAAACAAATCACATAGAAAGGCGCAAAAAAAAGCGAAAAAAAAATCATTGAACCCGACGATGAGAACATGTGAGCAGAATGAAGAATACACAAAACATACCGGCGAACAGCTGACGAGGGTATATGGCTGGGAAAACAAATGCCTTTTTCACATCTACTTCATCCGACCAACAGCACCACTTAGCGAGCGATGTTAAACGATTGCAAAGAAGAATCAAAGGTCATAAGGGTCGACTGAATTAATCGCTGTGGCGAATATGCTTAAGAACGCTGTTGTTTCACAAACGCATATTCGATAAACATTCGTATAAGGTAGATATAGTTGAGACTATATAATGCAACGGTGAGAGATGGTATAATAGGTTTATGCTGACGTTTTGGCTCCCTGAGCTATAATCATGGCATAGCAAGCTCGAATTTTGGTAATTTAACCTTGACTTAAAAAAAACGTGGCTAAGATTATGGCTCAGGACGTCGAGCCGTCAGCATAAACCTATTATACCATCTCGACCCGACACCGTATATGGTCTCAGGAACAATCTACCTTATACGAACGATCACTGTGTCTTTATGAAATTAAGCGAACACTTGAAAGCTGTATGAAATAGCGATCGACGTTCGAATAGTCGCAACATTCTGGTCGGGCCGTGAACACCGGTACGAGATGTTTTTAGCGAATCATATATAAAACATGATCATTGCTGAATGTGACTGATTACGTGTTGAATAGCAAAACTGTGAGGTAACATCGTAGCGATTAGCTTGCCCGTTTGACTCACCATGCATCGATCGAATGGCCATTGCGATGGATGACGCTGATGGCAGCGTATGCAATCGATGATTGGTCGTACCATAGAGGAAATGCTGTCCTCTAGATTCCTGCAAATGTGGTTTTAAAAATAAATGAGAACGCAAACGGCTAAACATACAAATGCATGGAACAAGCGATCAATGTGCATGTACATCCGACCGTCATTATGCAAAGATGTCATCATCTGTTGATTCAGGCCGTTTAGGCTATAGTGATTCGGTATTTGCACATGATAGTTGAATATGTGTTAGCAGTAAGGAAGATAAGAGCTACTGTGTGCTCACTTGAGCAAACGTCCTCTTGAGAGTAAAAGGCCATTCTCGAATGGAATAGAACAGAATATTGTCCTCGAAGAGTCACGGAATGCGGAACCCACTCACATCGAGAGGCCGCGCGTCTATGGGCATTGCGAAAAAGGGGTACCCAGGACTAGCGTTCGGCTAAACAAGGTAACTTGCATGGCGGGACAAACTTTCAATTCGACTTGCATAAGGCAGCATGCGTGTTAGGGGGGGGGGGAATAGCACGATACAATGGGCTTTGGCGATTCGCCTACCGGACCGACAGCTTTCGGAAGCTTCTGATTTCAGCTAAATCGACTGCTTTACGGTCGATTTTGTTAATAGTATAGAGAAATAAAAAGATTACTTAGTAGAGAATCCGAATACGTTTCAGAATGCACATGGAAGTTTTCCAAACGTGGAATAGGAGTTGAAAGATTTTGTGGTGTATATGTATTTATTGTGGTGTATATGTATTCATAATATGTGCCCGTTATCGTATTTGCTGTCTGGAAAGGCAAAAGAAACAACACTTTTAACATGCAACACTTTGTTGTTTTCTTGTCAATTGCTGGAAGATTGCTAACCGTGAAGAAGATCATGAGTGTAACAATTTTGAAAAACGAACACGATAAGCTAGGTAAGATGTAAGCAACAATTAATATCCGCCCACTTAAAGGACAACCATTATTACTACATGAGGAGGTGCTATTGGCGATGCAAGGAAAGAACATTTTTGCGATAAAATGCAACTTGACCTCTAGTTAAATTGTTGGCTATTTAGTTAGTCATACTAATTTGTACTGGCAGTTTGTTGCCAGCCGCTAAAAGCATTTTGGCAGTCACATTCTCTAAACGAGCTGCGCATCAACATTTGCGCTTCAGCGCGACTGCACACATGTTAGCGTGCGCTCATTTGCTACACCGACTTTTGGAAGTTATTCTTATGAATAACCAAACTTATTTCTATATACCTATTCTTACTGATGGCCCATTTTTGATGGTAATCATATGTGCTTCTGATTGCGACTATAGGGGTGTAGGTCCACTCTTTCTGAAGCGAATCGGTAAACGAATACAGTAAACCTCGAAATTAAAGCCCTCGCAGATTATAGCGTCTGAATGTACCGCAAGCGAAAACATGATTCGAACGAGGGGAGCTTATGTAGTGCGCATTCAAAGAGGGACAGGGGAGTTGTAGGAGGTCCAAAATTCATCATGAATTATAGAATGTTCATGCGCACACATAGCTGAACGTTACGGCAAATTGCAATTGTTCATTCACAAAAGTTGGCGTCTTTTATAACCTTGAATAGGCACCTACCGCACTATAACGTTTCTGGTATCGCAAGATTTCGGCAGCGCAAGACAACCAAATCAACGCTGGTGTAAGGTTCGTACCAGATGCGCCGGCGTAAGGCGCGCTGAAAAATGACGCACATTCCAAAAACATTTAAACCTTTCATTTCTTGTCAACCTTCCACATCTCATTCACTACCCCCTCCCCCCCCCCCCCCCCCCCCCTGCTACTGCCATCGGCGGCATGACCGGAAGTGTACGCAAATACACCCCCCCCCCCCCCCCCCTCCCTTACAAGATTAAACAACAGTTCCAAGGATTAACCAGACAACTAATGTATATATTCATTTGCGGATCACTTGATTTAAGTAATGCTTAAAATTAGTTTTTCGAGAGCAGCGGTAGACAGATAGCAGTACCCGCATTTCAGTTGGCTTAATTGAATTTTCTGTTTGCTTCACCCTAGGGGATCCAATACGAAATCTCTCCTCTTTCTCAGTTTGTTTAGTGTTTCATGGGACGCTTTATCGGGATTATTATGTTTAGTTATTCGGCGCAAACAACGTCCCAACCGCATGAATAATGCGGCTAGCCTTAGAGCTGCAGCTGTTGCATGTTTTGCGTCAATAGCATTACCGCATAAAATGGAATCGAGCCAAGCGGCCAAACTTCATAGTTACCTAAGTTCAACCTCAACCTCAACCTCAATTTCAGGGTCACTTCGTGCATGAGTGGGCTTGAAGATATGTATGTCGGACACATGATATGACTGGTTACCACCTATACTAAGTTACAACTCTTTGTGATCGATCAATAGCATCCTAGAATACGTACGACTCTTCTCGAAATGATAAAACATTTTGCACTAGTAAAATAGCTTCCGTTACAGTGCGTTCAAAATACTTACAACTCGTTGTACGTTGTGCTCCAACTAATACACGATACCTTTGGTGAATTATTGCGCGCTTACCAATGTTTTTATTAATTTCGGGTAACTTCGTTATTAGTTTAGCGATCATCCTATTATCTCGGCTTCTTTTGTTTTATCCCTCAAATTCAAATATTTCGAAATTCGTCACCACCCTAAATTGTTTAAGATGTCAATACAATCGCTTAATTTACTAAATAAATTTGCGCATAAATGACCCTGGAGATTGCATATGGTTACTGTGTACTCCCAATCGGCCTTTTGTGTCTATCTATGTTTTGATATTCGCTAACCATAATTAACTGAATTGTACGCTAAATGATTTCACTAGACATTTTCGACATTATCGAGAGAAGAACAACGACATACAGGGAGGTGTTCATTGCGAAATTTATGCGGGTAATTTGCTAACGGCCAACACAGAATGGAAAACGATTTCCTTTCAAATGCAGTATTCGATGACAGCGAGGTTTATCTTTGCGTTTGCATTACATATTTGCAATTATTAGCAATTGTTTGCACTTGTGCATTTGCAAAAAATCATGTACTTATAATTGCTACACGTTGGCGACATTCAGTGCCTGCCATCGAGGAAAATATCGTATTCGACATTTTGCCACCCTTGTACCATCTTCAAACATGTGTAGAGCACATGAGAATCGGCGGAGAAGTCTTGTTTCCTAAGCAACATTTATGGAATACTTTCAGATCTCGTACGAAAGAAATGCGAAGCAGCGAATGAGGAAGAGGAATGAAATTTTAAAAGATGTAATCCCATTTTGATCGCTAATAATAAGTGGGACGGGTAATTTCGAGGAAAATGTATGGAACCATCCTCATCGATACGATCTTTATTTTTCGAAGTCAAAACATTAACAGACTTTTATTCGAATTACTATTGCTTGCATTTGTTAGATTGTCCTTCAAAAGCGATCCTCTCATAGTAAGCAAAAATAAGAGAGTTAGCATAATGCAGTTAAATTGTATCCTAGTTTATCGCATTTCAGTTGTGCTTATATTTGTTTCTTAGTTGATTTTCAGGAAAAAAAAGTATATAATCATTTAGAAACAAGATCATTACGTTTAAACTATACATTGGCTTATTTTGCCCCGTCGGACAACCATCTTTTAGCTATCTGTACATGGTGATCGCTGGAGTGAAAACGGAACACTGTCAGTGGACATAATTATGATGTCGGTCTTGCTGGGTATTATTTTTCTTTTCGTTTTTCTCTACACAATTCATGCGATGTTCTTCGCACGTCAACGACACTACGATATGCGAACAAATGAAATAACACCGCTAACCGACGCAGACATCGATTTTTCTTCAACATTGTATGCCAGCATTTTAAACTATACATTTGTGTTTGAATTCGCAGATTTAGGTTTCTGATTAATCTATTTTGACTTTAATTCATCTAATTAGACTCCCACTTATCTAATTAGGTTTTAGCTCATCGATTAGGTTTTAATTTATCTGTTTAGGTTTTAAAATATTCGTTTCGGATCCAATTTACGCGTATAACTTTGGCGCAGATTGCCTTTGCCTACATTGTTGGAGCCGATCGGTGTTCTTCCGCTTAGTTGGATGACGTCTAACCAAGAAGAAGAGCTATGATGATATGGAGAATTATGTTCAGGATCTCGTTAAAAGACCGCGTTATTAAAAAAGCGTCCACGCAAAAAACTATTGTATTTAATGTGGCTTCAAATAAGAATTTCATTACTCGTTCTCAATGAATCTAACGCAGCAAGTAAATGATCCCTTAAATAATACCAATTTTTATAGATCTTGGCAATCAGTAATTCTTGTTTAGGAAAATAAACCGATCGAAAATCTTCGTTTGCCAGCTGTGACAGTGACCTTCCGCCGTTTTCCACGTCAAAAGCTAGCAATTTTTTAAGTGAAACACTTTATTTAAAAGTGAAAGAGAGAGCTCTATTTTGACGAGAAACGCGGAACAGAAGTACGTGGAGACTGTAAAAGGAACCAGAGCAGATAGAATATAAATGAAAGATTTAGGGTTGGTGTGGTATTGTAGGGAGTCGGGACGAAGTCTCGAGAGATCATCGAACGATGTTTTCTTTTTCAAGATTACGGTTAGTTCCGAAGTTTTTTTTTTTCGGGACTGTGTTGATACTGCCAGCCTCGCCACCCCACTCTCACACTTCCTTGCACATAATTTTCTCCATAGTCATTCCCATCGACGACTTGAAAGCGGCTTCATGAACAAAATTAGCCTGGAAAGGGTGAAACTGTCAGAAGTACGAATCATCTTGCGAAGAAATGAGCCCAAAAATTCTTTGGTGAATTCTAACGAATCTTTTGTGGATCTCAGATGAGCAAACAATGCAATAGTTTCAGATTATAGCCTTTCGTTCAACTCATGATCAACAAAAACAGTGTCACAATAAAAGGACCGAAATTTCGGAATTTGCACATGGAGCATCGATTGGCAAAAGAGCGAAACTCGCATATGATGAAAGCTGATAATCAAGAGCGGAATTTGCATATGAGAGACGATGAACTGCAAATATGCGAATGTGAAGGCTATGGTTGCGAAGGAATGCCTAGTCATGGAGGAGTTGTTGGTCCCATATGTATTGACCACATAACTCTTGTATATTGACATTTGATATTTGACATTTGATAATTTTTGTTTAGAAAAGAAACCGATCAAGAACGTTTGTTTACCAGCGTTCTGGTTTGAAAGCGTTATTGTCCGAAGTTTATGCTGAGCAGTTACACAGCGGTGAAAATGATTTGAAATTTTTAAAGCGCATCTACGTATTTATCGACATTTGCCGCCTCTATGATACCCTGAAGCTTCCCATGAATTCTTCCCTCATATCCTCGAATTAGCTTCGAATCCCATTTCTTCTTCTGCAAATGAATATATATGCAAGCATCTCCTCCTCGACCTTTAGTTTAGCTACCCCACAGATACACCACTTCACATACATCTTGCTAAAATTCGTTCCACTTTCAAATTTGGCCAACAATACGGGAGGTATCACTTCGCACAAACTTCCATCAAATTCAGTTTCTGTTCTCCATGGAAATCGACGTATGCAGTCAAGTGCTTACGGTTTATTAAATATGAAAGAAACGCAATTTATAATCGTTTCTGTACCTATACCTATTTTATTTACAATAACAGTTTCTTATATCTAGTCGTCGTGCCTTGTATTGCCTCCTCAAGTTTCTCCTCCATTGTCATCAACTTCATCGTTTTGCACCTCTCCGCTTCCTTAAGCTATTCTAAGCAAAACAAAAAATTTCCCATAATGTTCTGCTTTGGAAGCGTTGCTATTCGAAGATTTATGTCAAGCAGTTGCGCAGCGATGAAAATGATTTAAAATTTCTAAAGCATGTCTGTCTATCTCCTTACTGTCAGACTTACTGCGATGCATATAAAACGACGGTATAACCCGTATACTTCCAGTGCAAATAATTAACTTGGCTAAATCATTTTTTTTGAATACTAAATATGATATAAACTTCAGAGAAAGATTCCGGAATAAATGTTATGCATATCGTGAAATGAAATCTGCTCTGTGCTCTGTACTATGATTATATCTCGTTGTATCATCTTTGTACTGTCGTAAAGTACTACTTCTTGCCTATTGACTAAATAAAAGATCCGATTCTTTAAAAAAATCCCCTACCTTCTATTCTATACAAATTTATTTAAAAAAAAAAAAAAACTATAAAGGCGAAATTGCAACACGACACCTGCATGACTGATTGATGCTTCTGATAGTCTACAATCAGAGTTGCAACTTACAGTGATATGTTGTTACCTTCAATTCGTGTCAAATCGATTCCTTTCACAAATTCAAATTTAGACCACCTTTAGCGATTTATACCCTCAACAATATGTTATTCGCATAAAAGATACGTTACCGACAATTACCTCTGCTTTCATCTCCTTCTCCTCAGCAGCTTCAATCTGCTAGAGATTACAGGAACGGAGACAATCTAGCATCATTACAAGATACCATTGAATTATTTTGGTTTTACGATCATTTACCTATTGTTACAGCTAACTAGAGAACCGTGTATGTGGTACTAAATGCTCTACTATAAAGTTCAAGTTCGGATTCGAACATACGTTTTTACAAATTTTCAAATACAGAATTTCATTTTCTTTTCTCACAATTTTCTCATGTAAAAAGAACAGCTTTTCTGTAAGCAAGTCGATGTGCTCAGGACTTGCAAAGAACGACAAAAAACTATCCCTGTTTACCAATTTGGCAATAAATTTCTCCTTGAACGCCTAATATTTCATATTTTAACTCGCAAAAAATTATCAGCTATTGTCTTCAATAAATTCTGATCCATACGATACGATTTGATTAGCAATCTGAAACGCTTCCTGGCTCTATGAAAACCACAGCTTAAAAAAGAGCAACACCTTATCACGGTCGCCAGCCGAAAGGTGTTCCGAGATTTAGCCAAGGCACGTCTGCCTCACTGCTAGTGATTACAATGGTTCCCGCAATGAATGATGAAACAAGACGACTATCACAGATTTTAAATGCAGTCGTTACTATTCGGTTTTACTATCAATATTTCTACTTATATACATTCCAAATTGGAGTAACTGGTATAACTATGCCCACATCAAGACTCTGAGACACGTTAATCGTCGTGAATAGAAGCGAATAAACTAAAGCCGCCAAAACGTATCTGATTCACTGGTGGTTGCAATTGGAAACGGAGGAGAGAGGAGATGGTAGGGGGGAGGGGGGGGGGGTTCAAA
>JPKZ01001291.1:391012-401104 GCA_000803305.1 Toxocara canis
GAAAGCTATGGCATCGCACTAGTAGTAGCAGTTTGCGAACAATTACTGCAAAGTGGTGCTCGCTACCATGAATAGAACTAGATGTAGAAGATTTGAAGGCAGAATATTTGCGATAATGGATGTTGCGATGGAGCTGTATTGAGTTTAAAAACATCATCGATACGAGAAGAGTATGGCAAATGAGGTTTTAAGAAGAAACTCGTTTAAGTACAATGTATTTTGCATGAGTCATAACAAATTAGATACAAACAACATATGAGCACCTCCACACACAGTTTTATCATCTGCACATGGGTTAAACGATGAATTGGACGAACTTTTGAGAGTTAGACTAGAACGCTCAACGACCTATGTCTCCTCTTCATTAGTTAGGGGAAAGAGAGAGGAGAGATCGAGGAAGAGGTTGCTCATGTGTGATAGTAACGTGATTGATTTACTGCTACTGATAATCGGCCATAACTGCAAAACATCATAAAATAGACCAAATGCACTCTTATATAGGAGAATGATGCGAGGAATAGAACAAATACTGTTTTTATGATCTACAGTTTCATGTTAGCGTATTGAAAAATATGTAAGCATAAGTGATAGTGACCGACATAAAACGAACATTGTGGGATGTATAAGGGAGCACAAAAAGTTAGTTAACTCAGGCTTAATTAGATAATTAACTACTTAGTTAACTAAGTTAACTATCATGCCATCCTAATATTTTACATTTGCGTTTCTGATATGTGAATGTTCCGTTAAGTCGTTCTAATATGTAAAAGAGAGCTAAGGAAGTATAAACACCAAATAACAGATCATCGGAATGTGATAAAAATCGATAGAAGAATTTAAAACCAGAGAAAAAAATGAAAAGATATTTGAGACGAATTTCGTGAGTCTCTTAAGCATCTTCGCGCTTCCTTCCCACTATATGGATGTATAGAAATGGTATAGAAAAAGGACAAAAAAACTTTAGGAAACAATATACAAATGAAATTATACACGGAATGAGAAATACTCACAATACGTAATGAGAGAAAATCAGAGAAAAAAATAAAGTAAAAATTATAAATAAGAAATATTATTCAACGTTTTTCAAGCGGAAATGTGAATCAATCAACCATTGTTTATCCTGTCGAGAACTGAAAAATCATGAAAAGTGGACAGAAAAATGAATAAGTTTTTTTTCCATTAATTAGTGAATTTCTCAACGATTTTTAGCGCTGCGCTACTATCGATCAGAACGCGAACAACTGCTCTCATATATATATCGTGACGACGTACGCCTTCCCTCTGTTCCCAATATCAACGATCACCTCATCTACACGATTAAAATTCTATTGAGAATAAGAGTGACCCACCCATCGCAAAAAAAAACCGGTTTTTTTAATGCGCGTTTGACTTCATGCTGGCAAGTAGTGAGTGGTGGCCGGTGTTTGTCACCTTCGACAAATTCACAAAAACACCCTCACAATTTTCGTTGAGAGTCAAAAACATTGGCGCATTTTACCTTGTAATGAACAATAATGACTTCCCACTAATTAAAGAGTTACTTCACAAGGTTTTGAAATATTTCGGTACGAATTACATTACAGAGAGACTTTGCACAATTTCTTTTTTTTTACGCTCTCTCATCTCCTCCAATCGTTTTTTTTGGCTGATATTCTTTTGACCGATTTTTCTCCAATCTTTTTTTTATTTTGCGACGTTATCACGTCGATCATTAATGATAACATTAAAGTGCTTTAGAAGAGAAAAGCAAAAATGTTGAGGCACTCGAATAAGTTTGTTTTCTTTAAAATAAACACCAAAAAATCGGACAGAAAAAAATTGGATAAAAAATCGGTCAAAAAAACGTTAGGAAGCAAAAAAAACATTGAAAGGACATAAACCTCGGACAAAATTCACTTTAAAATAAACATTAAGCAAAAAAAATTCGTTCGGGAAAATTTTTTTAAGCGCAAAGCGGACATACAAAGTGGTAAAAAAAAATCTCATGATTATGGACACTGCAATAAGTTGCATGCCGCATATGAGCGCTCCAATTTCCACTGTTTAAAGAGTGGTTATCAAAGTATTCTTGAGACAACAAAGTTCTATTCTTCAGAATGTACTATGGACAAAAAAAATTGCACTCTCAGAATGTAGACTGGACGAAAAATTTTTTTTTCTAAAATTTACTTTCGACGAATACCGACCGACGATAAGCTTATTGGTTTCTACCGGCAAGCAAGAAGTTTCTTAAAGAGACCAAATGTCAAATATTTGGAATCGATAAACCGTGTATAATAGTTTCCATAATCAGCACATTCAGCAATTAAAATTTTCTCTCAAAATGGAAACCATAAAATGCCGTCAGAAAGAATTGTGCGCGACCATATGATTTCAGAACCATAAAGGAAATGCGATTGGAACGTGACACACCAACATGCGAAATGTGCCGCCTTATAGAGTATTTGTGAATTTAAATTTTACAGAACACACAGATTAATATGAACAATCTTATCACTAATTTCGAAATTTTATAAGCCATAAAAGGATTCCGAAAACAACAATAGGTCGATTTGGTGGAAACCTAGAAAACAGATATAATTTTTCCAAAGAAAAATGATCTATAGTTTACCGCTGTGAAAACGTAATGTGTACTCAAAGAGATCTAGACGATTCATTTCAACCAACCGCAACACTTTACCTTATGTGTTTTGGATTCCCAATTATAGGAACCCATCACCTTGAAGACAGCTTATCAAATCTTTGAGAAATTTTTTATATGCGGGAAAATTCTTGAAAAATCTGAAAGGAACTTCTCGAGGAGCGTTTAATCTTGTCGACGAAAATAATCTCACACAACGTAGCACGTTCACAGAGAGCTCGAGGAAACAAATATTGTATTCATGGAATGCTAAGAGATAATACGATAAGACCGACCGGGCTGTGCAATCGCCACCGAGAAAATAGCAATGAAAGATGAGTGAATTGTGTAATGCATCCGGGAAAAAAAGCTAACACAAAGTGTGGCAAAAACTTCTGCATACATCTCGAAGACTCCGAAGGCAATATGTAAAAATACGAAATAGTTTGATCGCCGACTGAAAGAAAAGCTCGTACTGGAAAATTTTTAGCTCAAAATAATGCACAAAATTTCATCAATTTGAATTCCTCTAAGGTAGCCCATGTACAAGTAATGCTCAGGGAGTTCATGAAAACAATACTTCGCTTGAAAACATCGGTTAAGAGACTCCTGTTTGTCAAGAAAAAAAGAATTTATTTTTTCCAAGGCACTTCCCATATTTTTTCAATATGTACATAACTAGGTGAAATTGCGGAAAAAAAAATTAATTTCTTTTCAATTTTCACTAATACTTTAAAAGATCAATTTTCTCTAAACCAAATCAGAGTTGTCGCGTTTCCCATTTCGAATTTCTTTTTTTTAAAAGTTCCTTCAAAACAATCATTGCAGTAGTTATCCATAGTTTCCAACAATTATTCTATTCTCATTACAACTGTTTCTCAGCGAGAAATCATCTGCGTTAAACTTTGTTTTGTTTGCACTGAGGAAAAATAGATGAAAAGGTGAGTAAGAAAATCAAAAAATACAAAACACAAGAAAACGATGATGGAATTTTTCAAAAAAAATTCAAAAATCGGAACGATTGAAAAGCAGAAGAAAATCAGACATACCGAATGAGAAGAAAAAAAAACTCCAGTTGTTTGGAATTTGTTTTATTATTGCCGTTTACATACCAGTGAGTCACCACAACAAATGCATCTTATGCCACCCCAAAATAAGTTTTATTATTGCTTTATGTTGCTTAGAATCAGGCTGATTCGAACGGCTGTTGAATAGAAGTGAAGACGTGGCCAGTTGAGCAAGTTGCTTCAATCTACAAATGAAATGGCAAATAGTTGAGAAAAAAAAATAAAAAGATTCAAATGATCCTCCGAAAACAGTGAGAGTTGGAGTAGTTGAAAGAGAATAAAACATGGAAACTGTGGATACAGCTGAGAAAATTATTTTGCTCTTAAAGCAATGAGCTAAAGAAAAAAAGCCACAATCAGTTGGTTACTGAAAATAAACCAGCAGAGGAGAAGAAAGCAGTAAGCTTGAACTTAATTTTTCGATCCAAGCATGTGAAGTTGATGCATGAGCACAAATGGCCTTCTTATATAGATTTATTGTTGCCTCAAGAAATGAAGTTCGCAGTAGAAATGACTAATAAACTAAAGGAAAGAAAGAAATAGAAATGAGGCATCCGACAGAAGTGGGCAAATTCTGATGCACGTGATATTGCGACGAAAGTTTGCAGTTAAATAGCACTCTGACAACCAAAACTACTGTATATTATAGTTGGAAATGAAAAGCGCAATTGTGGAGTGGCTTCGTATGCTAAGGCGTTCTAAACTTTCAAATACAACATTTATTCCGGAACCAGAATTTTTCGGTGTTTACATTTTACCTGAAAATACCGGAAATGAATCCTAATCGTAGCGCAAAAGTGGTGTACGTGATTCATCGATGCAACTTATATTATGCTACGATCTTCCACTTGTGCACGTTTTGCTGCTATTCTTTTTCGTTTCAAGTAGAATTGTTGGAAAGAAAAAAAGGCAAATCATTAGACGAAATGCATTTTAAAAAATTTCTCATTCTGTTGGAAAAGATCAAAATGAACTCAAAGAAAATGACAAAATCATATAGCGAATGGAATTCAACTGCACTTCGAAAATACTGCATCAAACAGATAAAGTGAACAGCTATTTAAAGATTACCGTTCAACTCTCACTCGATAGGAGTCGATTTCATGATGTAAGCATTTATGATGGTGATGAATTTGTATTACAAGTAATTCGCTCTGTTTCTATTTCATTCGATGGATAAGAACAGAATCGCCTATGAGAAAAATGGATTTGGAATGATTGCATATAATAAGCTATGCTCCATCGCCCAAGCTTAACTGAAGTGCTTCAATGTCAACGGAATGGTGTTGCATGGAACGCGATAGGAATGGAGTGAGGAGGGGAAACGGGAGGCTATTTCACCTGCTATAGACACAGCTGAATGGCTTGTATGCGGACAAAGGGGGCGTCGTTGTACGTTCAAATCGACGACGACTTAAAGGTTGAATCACATTCAAAACGTATGCAAGAGTATGAAGAAATAGCCTAATGAATTTTTGTTTTGGGTACAAACAAAGTCGCACCTTCGTACTTAACGCACTTTCGTTAATTGTGCTTGACGTTTTGCCTACTCGTTGCCGCCCATCATACTTTACTTTGTGAATTACTCGTGTTAAGTATACACGTGTATAAATTTGAACATTTCGAATAAATGCGGCAATTTATCATGTGGTCGCAACAAAATACGCTCTAACAATAATATGTGGCGAAAACGTCATAAAGGTGCACGCCTGTGAAGAGCTATTTCACCTGCTATAGACACAGCTGAATGGCTTGTATGCGGACAAAGGGGGCGTCGTTGTACGTTCAAATCGACGACGACTTAAAGGTTGAATCACATTCAAAACGTATGCAAGAGTATGAAGAAATAGCCTAATGAATTTTTGTTTTGGGTACAAACAAAGTCGCACCTTCGTACTTAACGCACTTTCGTTAATTGTGCTTGACGTTTTGCCTACTCGTTGCCGCCCATCATACTTTACTTTGTGAATTACTCGTGTTAAGTATACACGTGTATAAATTTGAACATTTCGAATAAATGCGGCAATTTATCATGTGGTCGCAACAAAATACGCACAGGAGAATTCTATCATAATTTTATTTCTATTTATGGCACTGATTCTGAAAGGTTTCTAATTTTAGCAATTCATTTCCAAAGTTTCATCTTATACGTCAGCCAAAAGTAAAATTTGTCAATCATAATTACTTCAACTGCAACCAGTTCATTGTATAACAATTTTCAAGCGATAGATGACTTCTTAGCAAACAGTTCATAAATTGACACCCTAGCAGCCGTTCTTAACAGCGTTAAATTAATGACGTAAAGGTGTGAAAGCAAATCGTCTGTCTTCACCTCGTTTGACTCATAATTCAAACAAACTCTTGGGTGCTATATAGGCTTTCTCAGCTAGGATCTATGCGAAGTGGGAGACATCAAACTACTTGCAAACAACTTCCTTGTCTTCCAAACTGCCTAAACGCTAAAATTGGTGGTTTGTGAAGAAAATTTCAAGCCGAATTTTATTGCTATTGTATTTCAAAAAACAATAAATTCACCTTCCGTATCGCTATTGTCTAACTCGGCAAAAATATATATTCGAAGTATCTCAGATGTGCAAGGTTTTCACTATTGAAAAATTATTAAATATGATTAAATTTAAAAAACCGAAATATTCGATTATATGATGATGATGCTTGAATGTCATCGGAAATGAAAGAAAACCACCGACAGGTGAGCCAACAGTCAGTGCCAATTGAGCACCGATGCAGCCGTCAGCTGCTAGAGAGGGGAAAAAAAAAACAAGTTCAACCGTTGTTCCATTACTCGGTGAATCGCAGTGCTATCAGCATGGCTTGAGAACTTAATGAAGAGATGGCTTGAGAATTTCACAATGCGAATGTTGCAAATATGTTGGAGGTGTTTGCAAAATGGGTGTCCGTAGATTGTCATAATCTTATAGAAATTATCTATTCGGTATATTTCGTCCTCTCCAGTTCCGTCCCGTCACTCTCCAAGTAGTTTCATTCGATGTGCAATAACACATTGATTTGTTTTAATCTAACACTCCAGAATCGCAAAAACATGTGTACTTGAATGCGAACTCGTTTTTACCTATAAAATACATAAAAATGAGCAAACAGTAAAGAAGGAGAAAGAAGAAACATGAGAATTTTGCAAAGATTCAGTAAAAGCCGTTCTATTCTTGAAAATGAAGCTTATTATGATGCTGTGCGATGTTCAAACGCTAGTGCTCTGAGACCGTGCTGTCACGAAAGCGAATGCCATTATTTGAGGAAGTCTTAAGGAGTCATTGATGTTTGTTCAGGTCAACCTTCTGGCTTAGAGCATAAACTAGATAAGCGGAACCATCTGCTACCCGCCTTACACCTCCGCAGAGGGGAGGGTGGTATTGACAGAGGCGGTTATAACAAAAGCACCGAACAAAACGCTCGAATATTCCGATTTTGCTCCTAAGGAGTTTTCACTTCACTTGGGACACTAACTATTACTACTGCTCGAATACTCGACGTGACCATAGCAAAAAGCACAGAATTACATTTCGAGTTAGTTGACCTATGTTGTGATTGTTGTTGCTTTAGGTTTGCTAAGCAGTACTCGATGATTAATTTTTTTTCGCAATAGGTTTAATGGTTTTTGCTGAACAGATAGCACGAACCTCCATTTTTTGTGAGACGTGATCTTTAGTCGGGAAAAGGAAAGAGTGGGGGAGGGGACGAGGAGGAAGGATTTTGTTGCGGAGTGGTCGCATCGAGTGAGAGAAATCGGACGGGCAGGCTGAGAAATGAAAAGTAAGGGAATTGGATACATCAGAGTACCCGCCGATAAACGGGTACCCGTAACTATTTACATCAACTTCCAACAAGTTCCGCAATTCATCCTTCGTATTCTGTGAAGCCACTTGGCCAGTTTTTTTTTTTGCCACTGCCGCCGTGATCAACTTCGAAAGAGGTAACTACTTTTTTTGCGTGCAGCTTATAACGCATTCTGGTTAAATGTCTTCATGACCTCATAACTTTACTAAAGTACTAGTGGTTCACTTTGTTTGCAATTTGATAACCTAAAAAATTTCATACGTTTGATGATGACTTTTCTTTTTTTTGAAACATAGCCAGAAGAACGAGATTCCGGATTTTTGGATGTGAACTAAGGTATCTGAGATTCGAAAAATGTCAGCACTCTAAACGACCGTATTTTTGATTTTTTCTTTAAAAGTTTGAAAAAAGAATAGCGACCATAGATCGAATTCTGTTTAGGAAGGCTGTTACCTTTGCATTGCTCATATGAACAGTCAAAGTGTCCGCAGTCATTTTGATGCTAAAACCAAATGCAGCTATAAATAGATGCTCGAGAAACTGACAATCGTGAGGAAATACACGCGCTTTTACTCAACGGGGCATCTCAAAACGATTTCTTAACTCCCCTCATATTTTCCATGCTGAGATTTCATACGTAGGTGGAGTCGCTTGTAAATGTTTTTGAAGGTAGAAAAGAGGAAACTGTTCCTCTTACTGAGTTATGTCACTAATTATACCACAGTATATCAGGACATCTGGCTGCACGTCACTCTTGATTTTCCGCCTTAGAATTTTAAAAACCAATTTTTCCTTTCACCTGATCACTTCCTTCACATGACAAACAAACGAGAGCAATTGAACGAACCAGCAACCCAACAGTTTAAGATTTCTTTCACTAAAAAAAATAATTGGCAGCATATCACCTTTTGACCATTGCCTTTTTCTGCTCACACATAAACGTAAAACATTCGAGCGCGTTTATCGAACGGATTTTCTCCTAACTTATCAACTGACTCTACAGAAATCTCAAAATTTCATTCATAGAAATTTTACCTGTTAGCCCATGCAAAGTTTGTTGCTGCAAGTGATCCTCCTGTTTTTTTCATGAATACATGAATACATGAATACAATCTTTAGTGCTATCTGAAATTCACGAACTCTTGTAATGCACGCTAGACTTTTGCTTGGCTCCTTGATTGTGCTGTTTTCTTTTTTTCTTTCTATGACCAATATCATCAATTCAATCCGACGTCGGAGCACTTCGTTTTAGTATTTAACCGATGAGAGGTAAATCGAGCAGCTTTTTAAAGCGATCTGTATCAGTGAAATATTCACTTTCGACAACTAAGAGCTTCTCATGAGTATTTCTAACGTTCCCTAAATGTTCGACGAGGAGGAGGTGAGATACGAGATTTAATGAATGAAATTTATAAAGGAATCTTATAGCATCTGTTTTGTTCACTTTTTTTCCGTACCGCAACAAAACATTCCTATTTGAATCAATTTTGTTTTGCTTAACGATCACGAACAATTCCACTGATCGAATTTGGCGAGGAGAACTTTGATCTATACTCTGATAACAATAGGTGAACGTTTTCTCGATACTTTAACAATGAGTTGCCAATCGGTTTAGCGGTAGCGTTATTCGATTCTTAGTTTCATCACAGCTTACCATAACTCGCTTAAAAGGCGGAATCAGAAGATGTCTTCGCTATAATTTTCGACTATTTTATGGCAGTCGAGCATAACTTAATCGTCTCAGTTGCACAAAAAGTTATTGTGAGCTCTCGTAGTAAAACATGATGAACTACACATTTGAGAAAAATCGTCATAACGATGCGAAAGGGTTTAAGAACTAAACTGTGCTAAACTATGCTATACCGCATTTTCATTATTTTCTCGAGCTGCAGTATTTGGTGTTATGTTGTGGAAGATGAACTATAGAGTCACACCGTTCATCGTAAAGCGTCTGAGTAACTTCGGCTTAAGTAGCTCCTGCCTAATATTTTTAAAGACGTTATGTCTATGATGGCACCAGTACGATCACTAAATGTGATACGCCTTTTACTGCATCAGCTTTTGATTGCGCTTCATTTGCATTTGACAAATATAGTTGTCAGTTACACGGAGTGAAGGATTCGTTTTAAAGTCGTGCATTCACCTGTTTCAGTCCTCTTCGAGTTCGAATGATCGGATTATTTATTGTATGAGAGCTGGCTGTGAAATAGCCTACTGCATTAAGTTCGCGGTAGACTTTTTAACGCTTTTTTCGCTCATATCTTTGGTTAGTTTCCCCTGTTGCGACGGAATATTTCCAAATATGCAAATACTTTTTTTCTCGAATCAAATCCCCCTTCGCATTCTGTCGAAGCCACTCTATTTGTTCCTCTTCTTTCGTTACGCTTGCCTTGAATATGTTCGAAGAGTACAACTGCTCTTTTTTTTGCAGCTTCTCGCAGGTTCTGTTTAAAACATTCCAACGCTGCGTTTATAGCTTTGTTAAGGCCTTATTTTGCCCACTTTGTTCATGGCACGACAATTAATAAATTTTCTATGATTAATTTCGGTTCACGATCTTTTTTTCCATGACCAAAAAATTGTTCTTCCTAT
>JPKZ01001291.1:401201-414059 GCA_000803305.1 Toxocara canis
GAGGTGGGGGTGAAGGGGTGCGACCATAGATGCCTGAGAGGCACAAAATGCGCAATGTCTAATACTTTTCTGGATCAGTTACATCAGAGCAAAAAAAGGGAATCAGTAAAATTAATGTAAGAAGAATGCTACTTATGACCATAGAAAAAATATTGAAAAAACGGAAACGAATCTTCGAAATTCGTTGGCTGCCATATAGCGTTGAGCGTGGCAAATATGTTAGCGCCATCTATGTGCCAGTTGTGCTAGCAATGAAAAGTTTTTTCTGCAGGTTCTTAAGGAAATTTATTGAGTATTGAGTATACTCCATGTAGCTGTTAGTTCTGCATCAAACTAAACGTTTCACTTCAGGTTTCAGAGAAGAATGAGGATCTTCACCTCGATTAAGTGCCAGAGGGAGGGGGATGGGGATGGAAGTGGGGCGAAGAGGGGAGAGGAAGGGAACGCATCGTATCCTTTCATTACAAAATGATTTTTTATGGTTGGAAAAATCTGAAATGATTCCTCGGTGGCGTCAAAGATTTTCGGAAAAATCATTTGAAAGGTTTTTTTTCCAAAATATCAGTCATAGCGCTGCATGAGACCTTCGCCCTCTCCTTAGAATTCGTGGCTTTCCTTTGCAGTGTTTATTGAAGCCCATAAGAATTCAGCAAGCAAGGAATGTTTATACAACTTTCTCTAAAAGTTATATAAACATTGCAAACACCAAGAAAAGGGATATCCCAATGATGTAGTCTATTCAAGAGCGTTTCTTGCTCTTTAGGAGCAAAGTGACTTCAATAAGGGTCTTTTGATCCGCTGATCCAACTTTGAACAAAAAGGTCTTCAACCATTTGATCTTCGAACTCCGCCTCGTTTTATAAGGCTAGAGAGCATAAGTTTGTTGGACTCATTACTGCGCCAACTTGCCAAATCGTTTGGCTGTTACATATCAGCTTCAACATCTTCATTCCACTATGTGGCACTGCTCATGATTTGGAGCTACATCTCAACTCCACCACCATCTTCAGCACCTGATGAAATTGACTTTTATGTAGCTGTTTCATGCGTTTCTTCGGGGCTGACCCTCAGTGGTACAGCTTTTTGACTGTTATGCGTGATCATCGTTTCCAAATTATGTTTTTTTCGTGTATGGTAATAGAGATCTGCCAGGTCTTCCATGTTTTTCAGTGACCGCAATCAACTGTTACTTCGATTCGTTATCGCTTGCTGTCAAATTATTAGTAGTTGTTGTTGTATCTTCATGATGCGTGATGTTACATCTGGTTAGGAAACCATATTACTTTCTCCTAAGATGCTTGATGCACCCTTTTCCCCTTAATTTTGGCCTCACCCTAAAATGGGCTATCGCTTAAACTCCTCATCCTTTTCGCGCCCTCTCCCTCCCTCACTTTCCAAGTCCATGATCCTTGATGTTGGGAATCAGTTCTCAAACGGAGTTTTGCTGCGCATATTTTTTTTATTGTAAATTAGATTTATTATGCGCATATAATGCCTTACGCACTGAACCATTTTGAAAAAGTAAATCAGTATGGTTTTGTAGAATAGAAATTTTCGAACTTGAGGATTTTCAAGAAAATTTTCAAGAGAATTTCAAACAAAAATTTCAAGAGATTTTCATAACAATAAGGCAAAAAAATTAAATGTTCTTTGGTCATCTTACCGACTTTTTTTTTTCGGTTTTCCTTGTCATTTCAATTTAACTACCAAAACACTTCTTTCACTGAATCATCCAGCCAAGTGATCTTCGTTTTTCGCTTTTAAAAATGGCAAGTAACACAGTACTGAGTGTTTTTCCTTCTAACAACGCGTGATACAAAATATTTATTCGACTGATATTGACATACAATACGGATGACGATTGTTGCCTATTCTTCGAACTTCCTTGCTTGAAAAGGTTTTATTTGCTATGGTCGATTTTCATGTCCTGCTGGTTTGTTGGTTATTTGATACTCTATAAAACACTCTTCGTCTTCATACCCCTTCACATATCGTCGAGTTGTTTTGCACTTTTCAAATACCTGTCCATTACACGTCTTCCGATATTTTGTTGAACAGTTGAGTGTTCATTGGTAGCTAATATCGTATTTTTCTCAAGCTTCTATGCCTACTTGAAAACTTTCAGTGAACAAGCGAGCCATTAGACCAGTATGTCAAAGTGGAGAATGGGAGAGCGTTTGGTAGAATTGAAAGAAAATTTTTCAAATTTCAATAAATTATGCCATAAACTCTTCACTTTTATGCTTTGTGCCCATGCATATTCACGTGTGTATGTTTGTATATGTTTGGCGCGATTTACGCTCAAGAACCAGACAAGCTGATGCGGTTATATTTGGTCGGCATAATTTGTGGTCTAAGAGGATTCTCTTAAAAAGCCTTTAAAAAAATTCATGGTTTTCTGAATGCATAGTGTGGTAGTAGGAGATCATTCGTGGGAGGGTGGGTGCTGTAGCTACTGCAATCATTATCAACTTCGGCACCGGAATTCTTATGAGGCATTAATTATTAATTACCGTATATGAGTACTTGAATGAGAAGCTGGGAATTCCTAAGGAAGGAGCACGAGAAAGTTTCGCCGGAGCAATTTCAGTCTCTCGAACTAATTGCTTGAATCGCTTGACTTCAACTCAACAATATGCCTCAAAAAGGAACTGTTTGACAGCCCGATTGGACAAAATATTATAATATTGATTCTTAAGCATTTATAGAACTAACTAGAGCAGTTTATCGAGCATTGCGAAAAGCGCTTACTGTGCGAGCCTCCTCTCACGTTTTTTTAAAAAAATTCGGTTCTCACTAAAACTTTCTGAGATTGCTCACTTAATCTCCACTGACAGCGTTATGTTTTCGGCGTCAAAGTTTTACTGTACGATTTGATCAGGGTCTCTCATCCTTTGCCCCCTCCCGCTCACCCCTATTCCCTCTTTCTTTCTAACCCTTTTTTCAACCATTCTTCAGTGCTTCTAAAGGAGCATTGGATTCTGTGTCGAATTGTTTGCCTTTCGGAGGCGACCCCATACTACTAATTTATTTGACCCGCAAGGAGACGAAAGTCGTTTTCTTTGTTGGCTCGTGGTAACAGGCTGTTTCGTCACAGTATCACGCACTATTATATTTTTTATGAGAGCTGTTGAAAAGCATTCCATTTCTTCAGGAACGAGATTTCTTTGTATATTTGCACAAGACCATTCCAATTTTTGCAATTGTGCCTATTTTGTATATATAAATCGTAATGTTACCTCTTAGTGGCGGCCTTGATACTCTGTTTGCTCCTCAAAGATCATATGAAGAATTGTTCAGAAAAAAAAGAAAAAAAAATTGGCAAGTTCAGTGAACCACTAATTCAGCAATAACGTGACAGTTTCATTTATACTTTAGTGATAGCAAACAACACATTCGACAATCGTCATAGTTGCATGTTTGCTGAACTTCATGAATGTGATATTTGCTGTGCATTGATACCCTCACATATGAAAGCCCACCCAGCCGAACATCATCGCATGTTATCGATATTTGCATTACATCGATTCGATAACCCGCAATAGAATTATTTCATCCTGTGCACTTTTGCGATATACTCGTTGAACGTCAATGTTAAAAAGTCCCCTCACGCTTGCACAACTACATACCCAACCATTGGACACTACAATACATGTTATTCGTGTCACGTGCTGAATGCTGCACTGTATGGCGTGATTTCGGGGTTCCCCATGGGGACCCAATTCTCGTCCATTGTTCATCCCATATTTTTGTTCTCCTCTCGAATCCCCACTCCCCCTTCCCTGCCTCTAAAATGCCGTCCCTCTCACGCTTCTAATATCCCATTCCTCCTCGTCATATCGTTACGGGTACTGTAAATTTCTTCTGTTTCGTAACTCGATAACCAAGTTCCTGCTTAGTAGTGTCATTCGACTACTCTAGCTAATAGGTCACAAATTTTTGCGGAAAAAAAAACGCGTTGTCGAAGCAAGACGTCTAGTGACAATGGATGAGACATCTACATACATACATGCGTGCATAAGAACTTGGACAACGCAAACAACACTCATCTCATAATGTGATACATATAACGGGTTATCAAAAGCGATCCATGCACTGTCATTGTCACCAAACGGCTTAGGCGTTTTTTTTTTTTGAAAAATTTGCTTGTCGCTTAAACATTTTTTTTGCTCGTCTTTCGTTTTATTTCGTGTGAAGTCATTCACTGTGATCGTTTCATGCCATTTTCACAACTGATTTTTTGAACGCGATCGTTTAGTAATGTGCTCACGCGCCCCTTCTGCATTCTATCTTTTGCGTTATTTTAGAGAATGCATATGTTTGCTAGATTATCTGTCTTAGCCTATTCATGTACAAGCTGAAAACCATGCCAGAAGGTCAAGTTTTCTTTTTTTTTTTGCTTGATAGGTCCATCCAGTGGAACAACACACGGCAATTTTTATTGGCCAAAAAATAGTTGATTTTTTTTGGACAATAGTCAGCGGTTATGAAATATCTGCCAATTTCGAAACATCTTTTGTTAGTGTCAATTTTCTCGAGTAAAGTCTCACCGCGATCGGGCGTGTCGCAGAAGTCGCCTTGAGCTACTTTGTTTTGTTTTTTGTGACACAAAAGAGGATGACAGTGACATTTTGCACCCCTTGCTGACCTTCGTCCACAGGATCCCCTCATCGATTTGTGATAGAAAGATCTTCGAACCCAAGGGACTTTCATGAAAGGTTGCGCAATTTTGTTTTATAGCTAATATGTTACTTCATAGGGTAAAAGATCATATTATTTGAAGATGACAGTGAAGTACAATTTGGATGTCTCCACATCACGTCCGTGGACCTTATTCAAATTGCTTGTGCGATGGCGAGGCAGCATCTGGAAGTCGGTGTTGCTCGAACTAGCTGTTTGGCTTATACTTTTCCTAATAATTACAATTGTCTATCGAGTCGCACTAACGCCTGAACAAGTTCGGTAAGTGTCACGTTTGACTGATCAGAAGGCTTCACATGAAGTCGTTCTTAGTGCGTCTTCTAAAAATATGAGAATCTAGCTTTAAATATAAAAACGATACATTACACGAGTAGCTCAGCAACCACCGAGGTGAATGTATATCGCTTTTATTGTTTGTTAGCAGTTTGGCAAAATTGGTTCAGCTGATGGGCAGCACTACCAGAATGAATATCGTTGCAAACCTCTGACACGCATGCTTACTTGTTTTAACTGCGGGAGTCCGATTGCTAATCCCTTCAGAGGGTTTTTAAAGGCGTAGAAGTGTTCAGAATTTACTTAAGGCAATCGCCGTCATCTCACTTACTTGACTAATTAAATTCTTCGATGAAATTCCGGATTTTTTAATGTGACAATTTGTTATCTGGTTGGTGTATTTAATGGCTATTTTAAAGGAGGCCGACGACACAACTGGCTCTTTGCACTTTTTTATGATTATAGTGGAATTGCCTGAAACCGAAACGCTTTCTTTGTTCAATTGATTATAATCAGCGAGCAAATGGGGAAAATTGAATAAGATACGGAGGAGGTGCGGAGGGAGGAGGTGGACAGGGAGGGAGGGGAAATGGGAGGTAGTAAGCATGAATGGAGGAAATTAGGCAGCCGTCGTTTGTGTTCCTTCAGTTATTCCTAGAAAAATGGCGAGTGTGTCGACTTTTGCAATGATCGAAATATTTTAAGATCGTTTGAGCAATTTGTGCATTACTGCGATGACAAGTTGGACTACATTCCGCTCAACTTCATGCTCGGTTTCTTTGTTACGTCAGTTTTGAACCGATGGATTAACTTCTTCAGCAACATCGGTTACATAGACAAGTAAGTAATGTCATATATATACTTCATGTTTCAGGCTGGAAGCTTATTTACTCTGTAGGGTACCGATCAGTTTTGTATCGGGGAAGATTGGGGCGGACAAGACTTAGAGGAAAAGTCTGGGTCCGTTTGCTCGACTAGGATCGGATAGAGAGTGGCCGCATTTATGGAACGATTGAGCTGGAGGAAGGAGGTAAGAGAGGAGGAAAGTCCCTGGGAAAAACATTAACGAGGGAGCTGAGAAACTACCCTCCCGAATGTGTCGTATTGAACGCATAACTTAAGAGATACTCTAACAATTTGTTACTTTTAACTGTATAATAGTTGAATCTCTTGACGAGTTGTTGTCGGCTGTCCAACGAGAATTTTATGATTTCATTTAAAAAATCATTTCCTCTCCGGTACACATAAATGCGCAAAAAGACTTTGGTAAAGAGTCATAGGCTTATAACACGGGGAAAATAACTCGTCCAGGGCTAAATTGCCATATCGACGGTCGTTCAGGTTCGGACGGTCAATGAAAGCCATCTGAAGAAAAAAAAAACGAAATTCAGTATCGTTTGCTGCTGTGAGCAGGTTAGTTAAGTGCAGCAGAACAAAATCTGGCAAGCTTTTTCCGAGAGATTCACACCTTAGCTAAACGTTTCAGGAAACGGAGCGTAGATAATACAACTGTAAAATGTCACCACCCTAACACAGCTTTAAGTAACATTGTAAATTCGAAGGCGACATCAACACTGTACGTTAGAGCNTATGTGCGTGGCACGGACGAGAAAACACGAATGCAAAGAAGGAATATCGTGAGGTATTGCGTACTGTCACAGGCACTTATCTTCAGAGATATTAGCATGCGTGTTCGGAAGCGATTCCCATCTATCGAAACGCTGGTTGCGGCTGGTTTGTTCTTTCAGATATAATCACGGAAGTTTATTTGACCAGCAGAGGAGTACCTGATTGCAACGAGAATTCAGTAATAGGCGCCCCTCAAGGTTTTATTAAGACATACAAGAATTCTTGCTGAGCACTTACACCTACTCTACTAAAATTATATGTTGGCGGCTTCATCGTTGATTTCTGTTCAGCAATTTTCTTCGCATTATACAGCCAACGGTTTAAAACTTTAAAGGGGAATAACGTAGCTGGGAGAAGACGAGAGGATTTTTCAAGTCAGTTAATTTCCGAAACTGGAGTCAGAGCAGCTCGATGACAAAGTCGTCGAATGATGCGTCTCTCATTCAATCCTGCCGAATAACCTCTCTCTGGAACATTTCTCCTTTCGAGAACACTGAAGAGCAGCTAAAGAATTTGCTGTATATATGCACATATCTTCATAAATATGTACATATATATATATATATGTATATATATATGCATACATAAACTCATTTCTTGCAGGTTTTATGATGGAGCATGAAAAAGAGAAATATGATGAGATTCAGTATAGATACGCCAAGTATTGGATGCCATTTCAGTGGGCTTTGGCGCTTTGCCAGGAAGCACGAAATCAGCAAAAAATTGCCAGTGATATTCTATTACAGAAAGTTGGCGAGGTAAGAAATTTGCAATGAATTTTGTTTTTTTGGGAGTGAGGTTAGCGTTTGGGTGCCTCAAAACGTTCCGTCGTTCATTCATATTTTCGCTTATCACTATATCCTAATTATTTTTTTTCGCACCGATAAAACAAAAATTAATGGTGATCAGAGTAAAGGAGGGTTTTGGGTGAAGAAGAACGAGATTTATAAAATGTATGAGGGGATATATTCGAAGCATTTGATAATTTGGGAGTGAGGTTAGCGTTCGGGTGCCTCAAAACGTTCCGTCGTTCAGTCATATTTTCACTTATCTCTCACTAAATCCTGAATATTTTTTTCGCACCGATAAAACAAAAATTAATGGTGATCAGAGTAATGGGTGCCTCAAAACGTTCCGTCGTTCATTCATATTTTCGCTTATCACTATATCCTAATTATTTTTTTTCGCACCGATAAAACAAAAATTAATGGTGATCAGAGTAAAGGAGGGTTTTGGGTGAAGAAGAACGAGATTTATAAAATGTATGAGGGGATATATTCGAAGCATTTGATAAATGGATAAGTTTTTGATAGCGATATGCAACAAATATGGCTCGCCGGAAATGCGATAACTTTAAGCTTCTATCCATTCCGCTATTGAACGCCGCTTATGTAATTAATTTGTCGATTGGAGAGCGTCATCTGTAGGAACCAATAGTCGTAAATGTTTCACGAATTTGTATTTCTTTACAGTGATATATTTCTAGAAGGATGCTCGAATACTAGCCAAGTTGTTGTGAGAATTTGTGTTTGACTATTCAATGAGGAAAAACTTATCATAAATAATAAATTAGCAATAAATTTATTTAGTATCTTTGTTTAGTGAATTTATTTAGTGAGTAGTATTTTAGTGAATTTATTTAGTGAGTAGTATTTTAGTAAATGATAAATCTGTGTGACGAATTATAACTATTTAATTAGTAATCATAAAAAAGCTCATATGATATAAGTAATAATTTTTTTGCCGATCATGCGTCATTGAGGTTTTCTAGATTTCTTAATGTACAGTTAATGATATAACTCGTGAGGAATTCTGTTTCCTAAATGATGCTTGATTTTTGTTTGATTGTATTTCTATTTTATGCGGACTTGCACCTGAATGGAAGGTAGAATGGGCACATTTGAAGAAGAAAAAAGCTTTTTTCGGTTTTCTTCTTCCCCACGAAAGCATTAGGTGCTCATGATACTGCTTGATTGTAAATATCGGGCATATGTGCTAGCGATCCGGACTCAACGCTTTTCATACTCACTATGACGCTTCTGTGTTGTGCAATAGTTGTTCAGTAGTCATATAATGTGACTGCTTGTAATGTACGTAGTAAACGCTATTATATTAGTAATGTATTTTAGCTCATCGATACGTGTTGGCTGCTGAGCTAAGAGTCCATCGAATTATTCATCGAACTATTAGCCTAAGCTGTTTACGTCGGCCATGTTAATTTATATTCTGCAACGACTGACTTGCTGTTGCGGGACTGTACTTGTAGATCGGTATATACTCAGTGTATAGGTTGACTCAAAAGAATCGCATTGAAAATTTTTGCATATACTGAAAGAACTAAATTTACATTTGAAGCTCAGTAGTGCGTTTGGTGTTTTTCGCCGAGCTATTCTTTAACCATTCAAAAAGACTTTTTTTATGCAAGTGCAAGAAACGCTCATTTAGGTTACTAATAATGAAGGTGTCCATTACAGTGCTCACGGTTATACTTACTGGGATTACTTGAGCGCTGTTCAAATCGCACTTTGTTAAACAGTAATGTGTCCACCTTCAAACAGCACCGTAGACTGCTCCATAAATATTCGTTATGCTTAACGATTTTGTACGTTTTTTCGATCAGGGTTCTTTTTTTTGCATCAGCAAATAAATTATAGCAGTACGGAAATTGTGAAAGGAAGCTCGTTGATGGCAAATATTTACTCATATGAGCGTTTCGCAGCGTTGAAAATTTGTTCTCTTCATGCGAATAGGATGCTTTTTTCTAGAAACGTCGTACATTACGGTATATTTATTGCGAAATCGCTTGGCTAGGAGCCAGCAGCTAAAAGTTTGATATGAGCACAGTGAGCAAATTTGCTTGGAGAATTTAGCCTAAGCCTAAATGAATTCGTGTATTCTTTACGGTTTACGTTTATTCGAGGCGCCTACGGAAAGATTACAAAGGCCCTGATGTATGTCGTTCGTTAGCGGAAAAAAAATCACTAAAATCCATAAAAAGAAAAAAAACAATGATGATTCGACTGCCCTAAATGCCCGCAAAAAGGAATTTCGTGTTCAGTATTGAAATCGATTGCCCTTCCCTTCAATCCCCGTTCCTCTCCTTCGACCCGCCCCCTCCCCCCCACCTTCACCGTCCCCTCCATTATTCGGACGAAGAAAACCATTTAACTTTTCTAAGATTTCCTGCGTACGAATCATATTAGGAGAGGGATAGAACGAAGAGTAGAGTGGAAAGTTGCAAAATTATGATTTGTAGATCAAAATGACCAGCCGAAAATAAAAAATTAACGTATACCATAGACGTCTTTCCGCTGTTACGAAATGAGCTCCAAATGTACAGTTGTCGTGGACAGAGGACTGTACGTTGTACATATGGCACAAAATGCGTTTTGGAAATTGTACATTTGAGAGGGATTCGAAAATGTGAGTGAAACTGACTAAACAGTATGTTAGTAAAGAGGAATTTTTCAGGAAATAAAGGTATTCCGTACGAATTTGGCTATTCTATGCAACTTCGATTGGGTGCCACTGCCAATTATGTATCCACAATTGATCGCACTCGCCGTTCACACTTATTTTCTTATTTGTGTTCTCTCTCGACAGTTCATTATCAGTGAGGGTGCTGCGAACAAATCACGCGTAATTGTTTATGCTAATTTTGTTTATGTCTTATGTTTGTGTAGTATGCCCTATATCTTATGCTTATATGTTATGTATAGTAAGTTACGCTAATTTTTTCTTAAGACATAATACTGGTTCATCCGTCTTAACTTTATGGGTCGTTTCAAAATACTTCGAACAACTTTAATTGCCCTTCATCTACGACTTAATTTCTCTCCTTCCTCTACAAGCCCGAGCTTGAGCACTCTGCAGTAGATGCGGCGTTTTCAAATAGAAGATGTCATGCTTTCGTTAAGAATTTCTAGTGTTGCCTTTATCTTAAGCGCAATTGACTACGATCAACAGAAATGGCTTGAGGGAACATAACATCATGATGCCCTTCATGCTTGAATGTGATTGGCATTGCCTGTTTAGTCACTGCGGCTATGCGGCTATCACTGCGAGCGTATCAAACAGTTTTGTTTGTGACGTGTGATTTTCTTAAAGTCGATAAAGCGGTTTTCTTACAAAGTAGTGGTTGAATTCGTTGTAGAGCCGATTGATTGATTGGTAAGGTGGATCGATCATTTTCAGTTCTATAAATCCACTTATTACAGAACTTCAGTATTTTTCAACAATTCAATTGCTGAATTTCTGAAAATCTTAATTGCCGTTATTGGTGTCTTTCAGATGGACCTGTTCTTCCCAGTGATGACCGTACTTCAATTCGTTTTTTATATGGGTTGGTTGAAAGTCGCCGAAGCGATGTTGAACCCGTTTGGTGAAGATGATGATGATTTTGAGTGCAATTTTCTGCTCGATAAAAATCTCACGGTTTGTTCCATCTGCTTTTTTGGCGCTAATTACGAAACAATTATAACTGAAAAATTATCCGAATCGGAAAATTCAAACAGATTAAAATTCATGAGCCATGACAGTCGAACAAGTAGCTCATTGATGCTCTAATTTTTTGCATCTACTCCGTTTCTGCTTCTGCTATAGTCCAGGAATTTTAAAATCCAAATTATTCGTCACAGCTATGCCTTTTTATTGACTATGTGTTTTTGAATTATCTGTTAGTCGGGCAATGTGCGTCGAATTTTGAATCTTAATGATTTCCACTTTACAAATTGCTTTTGCGGGAAAAATGTGAAGTACAATCCTGATAGCGTAGAATCAGACATGAAAGCTCATAAGGGGAGAGAGCGAGAGGGAGAGAGAGAAAGAGAGGATTACTATGGGCCACTAAAAGTCGCACTAGAACATGAAATTTAAAAATCGCAAGAATTCAGCGCTCAACGATTTTTTCGACTGATTACCTTGCCGTTGGATTATTTTCGTTTCGCCTGATTCTAAATCTTTTTTTTTTGTAGTTGTGAATCTCTGCGACTTTCACTTCTGTCCTAGTGCGTGCCCTTTGCATGCCCTTAATGACCATCCTTCACTCTGTAATAACCACCCTTCGCTCTCTGCGTGCCTCTCTCTCTCTTGCTTTCTACTTTTAGGGCAGCTTTTCTAAACTGTACTTTTGTACATTAGCAGATGCTTTCACGTAAGGTGAAATAAGGCGGTAACTTCTTTGAAGAGGCAAGTCATCATAATTTGTTGGTTAAAACGGTAGTTTGCGATGTTCTTATCGCTGTCTCTTTCTTATTACTTTTTAAAATCTACTCATGTTATTATCGTCAGAATGATGCATCAGAAGGAGATATCATCACTTAAGAAAAACATTCGACCATCGCGTTACTAAATATTTAAGTACACAAAATTTGGATGCGTTCTTTATGCTTTGCTGTTCGTTAGCAATTTATGAAACCGTTTATTATGATTAAACGAAGTTGCTAAAGCGCATATCATGGCACCTTGTAGCATGCATTTCTATTTGTTATTGTGTGATTCTTTCATTTAGATTGGCCTTACGGTAGTTGACGAAGGTTACGGTAAGACTCCATCCCTTAAGAAGGACATCTTCTGGGATGAAAAGATCGAACCGCTCTATACACTTGAATCCGTAAGTGAGGAACAACCGATGTGCGGTATTACTGGTTCGACAGCTAATGTCAAGTGAGTCTTTTAACGCTATGGTTACATGTAAATTACTTCTAAACTTCGGAATCTCTTTGTACTATACGGTACGCGTTCATCAGAATTATTTGCGGCAACTCACTGTGCCTACTGAAAGCGATACTATCTAAACATAGCACATAGTAAGCGGTAATGGAGTGAAGGCGGATTAATTAATGCGGCATGCGATGTTCAGTCTCTCTTGTCGGAGCATTTATATCGTCTAGTTTTTCAAGCTAACAACGGCTCATGTACTTTTCATCTCAAACAAATAATTTTTCGCATTTTTTCATTTCTTTTCGGTTCTCTCATGTCTCTGATTTTACATCAAGCTGGTCTCATGAATACGCATTTGTTTGCCAATGTTGAGAGATTGCCGTAAATTCATCATTCAGTTTGTACTGGTAGAATGTCTTCTTATGTAAAACTCCGCTTGCAAAGATCGAGTACTCGCACATTAAACAAGTATTCGTTCTGTGAAAAAACAACTATAACTTCACCAATTTTAAAAGTAGAGCGTCTATAACTACAAATAGCCCAATAAGAATTCGCGTTTTATATGGTTGGCGGGGAGAGGGGGGGGGGGGAGGC
>JPKZ01001291.1:419246-431783 GCA_000803305.1 Toxocara canis
GTATATCACTAATCAGTTGTATGCAGCTGAATTAAGTCATGGTCTTATTCGGTTAATTTTTCGCCGAACTTTTCACTCTAAACTTGTGAATATAGCATGAGGTGAGAGTTCAGGCTCAAAATATCATGAAAATGAAAAATCACTACATTAAAACGTATTACGATTGCCATAAATGCGTTGTATCTACTTTTCTGCCTCGTGGTAGCAAATTTTACGCTAATCCTTTCTCAAACCTTCCTTTTCTATCATTTGAGCTTTGTATAACATTTCATGCACGCATCTTGTTAAATTAATGAAGGAATTGGCGTTCAAGAATTCGTTCGAATGGTTCCACTTTGGTTTGGCCTGTCCATCATTTCACATTTCCCAGATAGTCATTCAGTAACGTTTTCTGAACAACCTTATGCGCACCATATCAAATATAAAAATATTAAATTTAATATTTGCCGCAGTTGCAGCTCATTATTTAACAATTATGGTTACACTTTATGGAGTGATTTGAACTTTATCAGGAGTCCAAGAACGTTTCTGTTTATGATAAGAAGGACCACATAATGTATGTAGGTTACGGTGGTATATGGAATGCTGGTTGTACATGTTTTCAGATGTGTCCTTGCAAAGTAAACATTACAACAAAAGCACTGAGCGCCGAAAGCTCTCTCGCTTCAATTTTGCAAAAGGAAGTTCATTTCCTTTTCTTGTCTCGAAAGTACGCACAAAATGCGAAATGCTCCACTTTTGCCGCAGCGTCGTCATTGCGACAAAGTTCATTTTTCGATAGGTCGCGGGTCTTGAACGACCTTCTTGCAAAATAGCGCTCGTAGTTGACAATTTTTAGTTACTTTAAAGCCATCGACTCAATCACAAACCTTTCTATACACTGCTGCAAGTACCGAATTGACTGAGATACACATGTACGTGCATATATGCCCATACATATCGGGCAGACAAGATGGTTGTCGCCAAATGTGCTTTCATGAAAGTGAGAAAAGTCATAAAAGTTGATCGACTTGACGCATTTGAAGATTTATGACAATGAAAACTCATACGGTTGCATACGATTCGAAACATGCATTTGGT
Source organism: Toxocara canis (assembly GCA_000803305.1). Taxonomy (NCBI): domain Eukaryota; kingdom Metazoa; phylum Nematoda; class Chromadorea; order Rhabditida; family Toxocaridae; genus Toxocara; species Toxocara canis. The sequence continues at coordinate 420,327 of JPKZ01001291.1, forward strand.
AAGCATTTGCCACAATGCATATGCAAAGCAGATCAGCATAGCGATCGCGTATTGTTCGGGAATGCATTTTTCTGGAATCATTGCGTGCGATCTCGCCAACAAGCTCCACTAACGCAAAATTTGAGCGCTTCGTATGACACGATACCATTTCGATATCTGCAGCACACACACACCACTCAATTCCAATTGTATATCTCACTAACTCTTTGTGCACACTTCGAATACGTTCATTTTCATGCTCTGTTCTAAATTGTTTGTTCCACGTTTTGGTTTTGTCGCCTCATACGCTTCTATGGCTAATAAAAGTCTCCAAATGTTAAGATCCTTACATGTGCTTCAAAAATTACGAAATTAATTTAGAGGAAAAAAAATTTCTTTCATCCATCGTGGTAAATGAGCGATGAGGCTACGAGGAAGCCTCGTTCGTTCTGTGCGTTCATAGAAGTAAACAGGTTTTTTCTTGAAATAGGTCGAGTTCCTAGAAGTAGAAAAGCCAGGTTTAAACAATCTATAACGTTCAAGAAATAAAGCCTCGCTGTTCTTACAATATTTGTTTTAAAAAGTCGATTTTGCTTGAGATCCTCTGGAAAATTAGCATTTCAAAGTGAATATTCGAAGCGTGTCTTGTATGGAAATTTAGCGTTTATTGACAAAATTCCCGTGTTTTATGGAAAAAGTGTGAAAATCTTATCACCTCTGCTATTCCATCTCACGTTCAATTAATGTTACTAGCATGATAATCAGACGACGATATGCCCGATGATTTGGAATCCCGACATACGTTCAAAGAGTTGACGCTCTGAGTTTACAGACGCTTGAGCTACGTCGCTTCTGTTCCGATCTTTATATGCCTTACAATATTGTTCGCCGAAACATTGACCTCTCCTTTGAGAAATTCTCCAAATTATCCACCACTGACGGTCTCATTCGCTCGGCAGACTCATCTAAGCTTACTGTAAAGAGATGTAGACTAGCATATTCAAGCAGTTTTTTTCAAACAGAGTAATAGAGGCATGGGATTCAGTGTCTGATGAGATCGCAAAAGCGAAGTCCTCGCAAATCTTCAAAAATAATATCCCATCCCTCAACCCTGAATTACTCATTTTCCGATCACGAGTAAGGAGTTAAACGTCACTCCCTGGCTTCTTCGTCCTCTCTTGACATACCTCGCTTTTTTTCTGCTCCTTCATTTCTCTCCATATTTTTTCAATACGCTTACACTTACTGTAAATATTTATTGTTTCATGAAACTGTTGTTTTCCACGTTGTGGCACTTTACCATGTTGAACGTTCAATTTTCCTGTTAACTTTTACATAGAAACATTATCTTTATTGTTATCTTTTCTACTATTCTTTTCCGACGCTCCTTCCGCCGGGCGGGATATTCGCCATTGCGTCTTATGCCGTATACAGTTTGTTTCTGTTACCTATTTGTGTGAGTAAATCATCTTCATATTCTGGTAATGAAGAAGCTCATTAGCGTCGTGCAGAAAAAGTGATCATTTCGGGCGACAAGTTTCAAAACATCATAACTCGGCGAAAACATGATCTTATCGATTAAGATACGCACCATTGGAATCATAATACCTCGAAAACGATTCGTCAACGTGGTTATTTCTATTTGACAAAACTACGACCATAGGAACTGGGCGGCATTATCGATCCAATGATCATCAGTGATGATCGCTGGGTTCGTAGAGAATCAAAAACATAAGCAGTGCACAATATTTTTGCACAAAATAGTACGAACTCTACGCGCAATATGTAGGCGAACTGTTGACCACGTGATGCGCAGCTTTCAAATAGAACCACTAATCAATGGGGTGTCATAAACTTTCGAACAGCTACTATCATTGTTGGCGCATTTATGCATGAGTGCAACAATCTATACGCATCCTTATGTGCTTCGTTTATACCGTTGACTAGCTTATTCGATTTTGCATATTTTTAGAATGACGGTCCGGTACAACTTAGACGTATCGACCTCACGACCGTGGACGTTGTTCAAGCTTCTATTCAGATGGCGAGGCAGTGTTTGGAAATCAATCACTTTTGAGCTAGCCGTTTGGCTTACACTTTATTTTTCCACGACGGTAGTCTATCGATTCGCTCTTAATAAATCGCAGAAACGGTATGGCTTTTTGATTAGCTCGCTTTATAGTCGACTAGTTTTCATTTAACTCCAATTTTTTTTTGCTTGTTAAACTCTTTATTCCTAACAGTAAATACCTTCGATCATAAAACTATTTTGAGTTCTACGAAAAAATCGCAATCGAACTATATATATTTGACGGTATGCTGTGAAAACTTTTTTTGTGTGTCCCACATTCTCCTGATAATTGAAACTGTTTAATGTGAAAGCCTTGTTGAAACTCACCAAGAATAGGCGGTGCCATGTTATTTAAAATTCAATAAATATTTCTTTTCCGAATATTGAACTATTGTTTGAAGTACCCGTGATGGGCTATGTGTAATCACAATGATGCACACTTATTTCTCTTATCTTCATTAGGCGGTCGCTTGATCTGTTTTTTCTAGAAGACAGTGAAAAACTGTTTTGTTTATTTTTTGCATTTTCTATCGTTTGTTTTGGTTTAGAGCGGCCGAAGAATATCGTTTAATGCAAAAGAGTCAATAGAAGACTCATGTTTAGTTGAATTTAAAATCTATCAAACTGAATATTTGTCCGACAAAAGTTTTGATGGAATGTAATTAGAATTGTGCAAATCCTTTTAATGATGAGATTCCTCGAAATTTTCTCAATTATTCGAATACACATCAAATTTGTGGCTATTTTTGAAAAACCTCACAAGTAAGAGAAAGGTGCCATAGGTAGGAAGGAGTTCGAGCAAAGGTTGCGCTTTAATCAAGCACCATAAGCACCATCAAAACAATATATTTGCTCTGTTTCAGGAATTTCGAGCAATTTGTCTATTTCTTGGACGGAAAATTGCACTATATTCCACTTGATTTTATGCTCGGCTTTTTTGTCACATCAGTTCTCAGTCGTTGGAATACCTTTTTCAATAATATTGGTTATATTGATAAGTAAGTACTTTGTATACATCGGCTGCTTTATATGTCTTAGTGATTTCACTGCGGAATCTTCGAGACGCTATATTGTCCATATAGGAGCAAAATATATGGTAAGCTAGATCAGCATCAGTATGATCAGGGGATTGATTTTTATCACAGCTGAGACACAGCGGAAAATGCCTATACCGAAAATGCGGAAGTGTGCCTTTTATCATGTGAATCTCTCATGCAAAACAAGGAAGTGAATCTTTTCATCACGATGAGCATGATGGAGCTATTTGTAAAATGGAATGAAGAAAGACTTTTATAGAGGAAATGAAACAGTACGAACAATAAGTATGTTAGTATCCAGTACTGATAAGCTGATAAAATGTGACAGTCCCGTCTTGTCGTTCACTTTTGTTGTTTTTATTTACATAATTGCAGCATTGCACTAATGGTGGCCGCATATGTACGTGGAAGCGACGAGAAAACACGGAAGATGCGACGAAACATTGTGCGATATTGTGTGCTCTCTCAAGCGCTCGTCTTCCGAGATATCAGTATGCGAGTACGTCGTCGATTTCCAAATCTTGACGCTATTACGACTGCAGGTGTATTTTGTGAACGATTAACAATGATCGAGTGCCCGTAGTAAAGCTCATCTAACGCGATTATCATATGTAGGAGAGAGACGCAGATAGATAGTGCAACGCAAAATGTGTGATAAAAGTACGTTGCGGATCGGCGAGCGCCGTTACCTCTTCGATGTAAATTTTACAGAGTTCAAATGCTCGAATTAATTTTAAAGTCTCTGGCCCGTTTGGAGTTCGCAAATTGTATTTTAATATTCAAAAATATTTCGATTTGAGCCGACGTATTTTGATGTCATATCAGTCTTAATCGGCTCAGATCACATCGACCGCAAAAATATGCTCCAACAGAGTTGTGCATTATAATTCATTTCATCTCTTGACACGTAATTTTATTAAGACTTTATGAACTGATCCCCGGAAAGAAACGACTAATATTCTAAATCCACCAAATACTACTGAATTTTCTTGTACACATCAGAAAACGTTAGCTACTGCACACGTTCAATGATGATACATGCCTCTGCAAGTTGGTATCGCTGGTCTTCTATTGTCTTGAATGTTCGATAGTAACTTCATGTTCATCTGAGCTTTTTAGAAGAGGCTATCCATATTCAACAAATATTCTAAGCGTTTATTTTCATTTGATAAAGCGAATGGTTTCCTATTTGGTGAAATATGAGTAACCGTTTTTGATGCCTAGGTTTTATGATGGAACATGAAAAAGAAAAATTCGAGGAGATTCAATACCGATATGCAAAATATTGGATGCCATTCCAATGGGCACTTTCTTTATGCGATGAGGCTCGTCGGCAGCAAAAGATTGCAAGCGATTGGCTGCTGGAGAAAGTTGGGGAGGTGAGAAAAAAATTCATGGAACTTTTCTTTAAAAGAAGCAATACAGCCAATTTACTGTTACGGGGTCGCTTGTCCCACTGGTGTCGGTAAACTTAGCTTCACATGTAAACTTTGGAGAGACGCAGAGAGGGCGCTCGATCTTAACCGCCGATGCCAGGTTAGCCATTTAGCAATAGGCATATCGTAATAATTCAGGAAATATAAATTGAGGAAGCAAGATTTTCAAAATATATTTTGAAAATTCAAATATACTAAGCACCTTTTAAAGAGCTTTAAAAGCTTTATCATAATCACTTATAATCTTGATAAAAATTGATATTTTCCACCACAACAATTACTCATATAACGTGCGACTGATAAAAAACGAAGGATCGCCGGTGACTGTCGATTCAGTTCCTTCTTCGCGTCAATCGGGCCTTTCACCGATGCTAATCACTCCATTTTCTGAACTTCATTCATTGCTTACGTCCTCTCATTCCTTGATACATTGGAACAGTGTGAAAGACGGATACCCCCTGTTTTTTAAGCACTGCTCTAAAAAATCGCTATGACAAAATTTTTTTTGTTGAACTGCTCCGGTGAATGTAATGTGTTCAGGTAATGAGTGATTGGAGTGGGGGTGACGTTGTATACGTCGATTACGCCAAGACATGCGATACGATGAGCCACGAAAAACGTTTGTTTAAGCTGTCCTGCCAAAGTATATCGAGAAAGGTTATCAACTCGATTCATTACTTCATTAGTGGCTGACACTTATTGTAAGGGTTTTGCCAAGCACATGAAAAATGCAGCAAAAGGGCAGCTTAAACAGAAGTTTTTCAAGGCTCACCATATGTGAAAACATCCATGTGATCATGAAAATTCTTTTACAGGAAATCAAACTATTTCGGACAAACATGGCGGTTCTTTGTAACTATGATTGGGTACCTTTACCGATCGCATATCCTCAGTTGATTGTACTAACCGTTCATGTTTATTTTCTCGTTTGCGTTATTTCACGTCAGCATATTCTCTCCGATGATGCTCCGAATAAATCGAAGGTAATTTACGACTCCACTCGATTACGGCTTTAAACCACTTTTACCACAGAAATTTCAACGGCTGACACTTGCAGATTTAATTTCAAATGTTCTCTCTAATGCTAGGATCAATGTGGCATTAAATCGACGCTGAATCACATCGATGAGGACAGTTTTTTTAAGACACGAAAGGTAGAGGGCCTTTTGTGTAGCTGTAAGAGTATATGACAGTAAGTTCTATGAAACGGTAATTCTGTTCATAAAATATTGTTTGTTATCATACAAATATTAACGCACTTTTAAATTATAGTTCGATCAAGTTTTGTCGGTATCGAGAATAGATGAATTGAAAATAACTATCATATTCCAAATCGGTGAAGTGGTTGATAATTTTGTGAATGAATCACAAAGTCATTAGGAAAAATCGTCGTCGAGATAGTTTTTAAATTTTAACAAATCCTACACGTTATATGTTTTTCATAAAAAATTGAGTATTGAAAGAATATGCTCTGCTGATGATTCATCAAAGCCGATAGTAACGCTTTTACAAAACGTGACTGAAGCACTTTACAACTCTATAACAACTTTTTTTACAAGAACTTCTTCATAAAAGCTATTTTTATAAGAAGTTTTTCATAAGGGGCTTATTTTATAAGAGCTTTTTTTTTTCTAAAGTTCGATATGATATTTCCAATCATGACGACTCTTCAATTTGTGTTCTACATGGGATGGCTGAAAGTGGCCGAAGTTATCCTCAACCCATTCGGTGAAGACGACGACGACTTTGAAGGCAATTTTCTCCTCGACAAAAATCTTGCGGTAATTAAATAGTTATAGTAATTCAACTAGTCACCTTTAGATCCATTTTGTCCGGTCACTCGTATCTTTTTGTTCAAATGAGATTACAGAACAAAAAAAGAAGTCTGATATGCAGCGACTTCTGCAAAAAAAAATGAAAAAAATTTTGATCCGTTTCAAAGTTAATACAAATGTTGAAGATGTCGAATTCGATTTTTCAAACATCGATTCAAGTCGAAAATTTTATAGCGTTTTTATACTAGTCTTCTTGTTCGAAAGGTCAAAAGGGTTGTGCAGTACTTCATGATGTATTGAAGAGCATGAAAAGTATGAGGCTTCTTATCATTCAATCCGTAAGCTTCTTTTCGAAGAACATTTTAAACGTTTCATTGCGATAAATAAACCTTTCCGACAATAGAAGACAATGTGGAGAGGATATTTTCACCTAGAGCCAAAATCTTACAGTTTCTCATAACTCTTACTTCGTTTATTGGTAAAATAACCATCCTTATTATAGGGATCCACTCAATCAACAACCAGAATCAATAGTCTACTCTTCTGTACCTCCTTCATAATCTCTTTTAGTTTCTTTCTCTCTCCCTCTCTCTTTCTCTTTCCTCTCCATTCAGCAGTACTAGGCGCCCTATTCAAATATGCTCTACTCTGATCTTGAAAGAGTTCCCAAAAGCTTAAGATTGGTTTGACCGTGGTAGATGAGGGGTACAACAAGACGCCTGAAGTGTTAAAAGACGCTTTTTGGAACGACACAATTGAACCGTTGTACTCAACCGAAGCGGCACATATGGAGCGCCGTATGAGTGGTGTGACTGGGTCTATTGCGCATGTCGTGTAGGTTTTTCATTTTCATTTTCATTTTCATCTCCATTTTCTTTTTCTTTTTCTTCTCCTTTTCCTTTGGAAAACTATATTCTCTAACACTGAAGAATGAAGAGCTAATAGATTCTCTCTGAAATTAGAAATAAGCCTATTGATAATAAATAGGAAGAGTTGTTCCAATCGAGTAAATATGTTCAACAAAATGTCTCGACAGAAGTGTACCTTCCGATCCGAACTGGACCGTAAAGCAGCAGAAGTGAAAAAAAACATCCTCGGTTATGCCATACAACAGCAGTACTAAAACACCTCTTCCTTTGAAAAGCTAAGCGAAGCTTCGATACTCAACGGCTGTATTTAAGCTTAGCGTTAGTTTTTCAAAGAGAGCTTACATGTCTCTGGTACAAATACTATCAAAATAAAAAAAGACCGAGTGTTCATAACCATAAAGACATGAGTTTTTTTTGCCGCAGGTTCACTGCTAATAAACGCTGGGAATAGCGCATCGGAACGCCCTTCCCTGTAGTGAGGCCACCCCATCTTTGCAATCGACTCGACACTGTCTTAATCACCAGTGTGAGAAGTTTTAGATTACCCGACAGTGAACAACAAGTAAAAATGATGCCGTTACCTCCTCCAACTCCAAAACGTGGCTCCATTGTTGCCGGTCTCTTCTCGATGCGAGGCTCAATAAGTGGTGAACGAATTTTGCCAAAGTTTGTTATTCATTCAATTTCATTTCACATCTTATACAAACGGCAATAAAAACTATAAGCTCATCTTTTAGACCTTAATTCATTTCGTTGTAATTCGCTTTTGGTGGATGCTATTTTAATCTTGAAACGATGTTTCCTGTTGTGTTAAGCATCGTCAGTCTCATGTTTTATGCAATCGTTTTCGACCCCATAATATTTCCTTCTAGTTCGTTTTTTTTCGACCCACGATATCTCTATTCGGATACGTTTTTCGTTTTGTTTTCTTTATAGAAAACAGCTCTGTTCCAGATATACACAATTACATCTAACAACGTCGTGAAAACGTTAAAATGTTTGTCGCACATAATTTCCAGAAGTGCAAGTTCTTTTTTTGCAGATTCGATATGGCAACCACGGGTGCTAAGCTCTCTACAAATCTTGGCTCAAGAAACAACTGGAGTGCAGGAGATCTTACCAAATTGGACGCCGACAATGAACGATCATTGGCGCACCGTCGGTGCAGCCTGGCGCCACGGCATGGATCCACCGTCGACGACCATCCCCGAATGCATACACCGCATCGAGTCATAGCAAAATGTTTGTTAATGATTTAACAGTTTTCGGGAAACCAAAACTCATGTTGGCGATGCCTATATGATAGTGAAAAAAACAGCTCTGTTCCAGATATACACAATTACATCTAACAACGTCGTGAAAACGTTAAAATGTTTGTCGCACATAATTTCCAGAAGTGCAAGTTCTTTTTTTGCAGATTCGATATGGCAACCACGGGTGCTAAGCTCTCTACAAATCTTGGCTCAAGAAACAACTGGAGTGCAGGAGATCTTACCAAATTGGACGCCGACAATGAACGATCATTGGCGCACCGTCGGTGCAGCCTGGCGCCACGGCATGGATCCACCGTCGACGACCATCCCCGAATGCATACACCGCATCGAGTCATAGCAAAATGTTTGTTAATGATTTAACAGTTTTCGGGAAACCAAAACTCATGTTGGCGATGCCTATATGATAGTGAAGCGATTCATGAAAGCAGAACCGAGGCCAAGAGCTAAGAGAAGAGTAGGGAGAGAAGGGGATGTGCAGAGGTTGGAGTCTCACTAAAGCTGTGTTTTGCGCTTCTGGATGAGACCAACGTGAACTCGCTGAGAAATGAATGAAAACCTATATTAGCGCAGTGTTTCAATCCACAGAACCATCAAACTGCATATATTTTGGACAATGGAAATGTAAGACGCGCATCGTATGCTTCTGCATATGGCGTACATCTTTCATGCGGTTCATACACAGATAATGAGTGCTTGATTCATCCGTATGCATATATAAGTAGAGCATCCCTTACACATTCGGCTTGTTCTGACTTATGACGCCAAAATATTGCTTGATTTCTTCACAACAATCATTTGTACTTTATGTTGCAGCTGAAAGAAGTGTATCGTCGAACGAGTTACAACTCTCTCCCGCCGCAGCTTTGAGACGTCAGCAAGAACTTGTCGAATTTCCTCATCGCTTGGAAGACGTGGAAGAATTGGACGAAGAAGTAGCACCTTCGCGAAAAAATACGACTACCAAAAGTCCGACGGCGTCCAGTAAGGATCTTGTAGAACGTTTTGACGATGAAATGCGATCAATGAAGAAAGCAATACGTCCTGTTGATTTGGACAGTACAGCTATTTTTAAGCTACCAAATAATTCCAACATTGAAACACATGGTGAAGTTGCTGTATAGACAAATGGTGACTTCACCTAAATTCGACTTTTTTTTAATACTAAAATATTATTGAAAAGATATATATACATATGTTTTGCAAAGTTGAGAGATACGATGCGATCATTAGCGATAACGCCATTTAGGAAAACCACATTGAGCAATAGAAATTTCTGCTGGAACAATGAATTAGTTGTTTGAAAGAAAAAAAAACTACCGAATTTGTTTAACTTTCACTTGTTTTCTTAGAAGGGAATGTTTTGAATAAGAAAAGTGTTTTTGAAATAGTTAAAAACAGTAGGCGTTTTGTTTGAAATTGTTAATTAGTTGATAATGGTGAAAATTATTTGTTCGCTTAACCGTTCCTCTTAACGCCATGATTTTCGGTTGTATTGCGAAATACAACGTGAGTGATAATCGCAAAACTTAACAATTTTCATGAGCAATCGTTGAGAAGAGATTTCTTTTCCATTTTGTACGAATGATATTTCAAGCACTCATCGTACCATATTGCAGTTTAGTTCAAGCTCTTCAAATCAGTTTGTTTTGTATATGTGATGAATAATTCGTAATATAAACCTTGCTCAGCATGAGGCTTGCTCAAGAGCTTGAACAAAATTGTGACAAAGGATCTGATATTACGCCATCTAACCGCGTATAAAATAGAAAATGGAGAGAGAATACTTTATTCATCCCAAAATGGTATTGTTTTGTGATAAGATTACTTTGTTGAAAAAGATATAAGAGTACTACATCACTATATGATATTGTTTCGCAATACATCTATGCCGGACATGTCGAGCAATATTCGTCGACATTGAAATTTGATGATGATTGTTAACTAAGGATTGCAACGTACGTGCAGTGTATATATATATATGTGTGTGTCATGTCCCGTGGTGTAACGGTGCAGATTTTAAAAATAAATTTCAACGCTTCACACGGCGGCTGCATGTCTGCGTTGTCGATCGTCGACAAAAACGTCGCTTCTTCGCAACCGTAATGCTTTCGGCGATGAGCATCTTTTGCACGCATTCGCATGTACTATGTATATGTGTGCATTGAAGAGAGCATTTCGAATGCGCGTCGTTCGTTTCGGCTGTTGCCACCACAATCGTCGAATCGTTCGTGCATCTCTTTTTATTACGGATGCAAGCCGATCATCGTTTTGTCGACAGCAATTTCCATGAAGACGATCATCGTTGTCGGCCGTACATTTCTTTTTTTTTTCTAAGTCATTCACCGATAGCAGTTTACTTGTTGGACGAAACGTTTTAATCTTGTGAAATTCGTTGACGGTGGTGTCAGATGTTCAACCACCTTGACTATCTCACACTGATCAATATGATCGTACCTGTTCCTTGATCTTATGTAGCTTTTGCCGCCAATGATGTGGCACATCCGTCTGCATTAGTTAGTTTCCGCATTTGCAAAGCCTTTCATAGATTCCGATGTGCACTATAAAAAGCGAATCTAAAGGTTGCACGTCTCTGCTCCTATTGCTTGCTCTGTTAACAATTTTCCCCTGTCATTTTGTGATATTCATATCTCACTTTGGGGAGAGCAATTGAATCAATTTCATAGCATTTACAATGTGAGTCATCATCATTTTAAACACTTTTAACTTGTGCGCATGTATCTGAGACAGCGCCAGATGGAAAATGTAAGGCCAAGTAAAACAAGCGTATAGACTTAAGGCATATGCTTTTAAGTTAGATTGTATACTATATATATATATATATATATGTACATATATATAGTATACCACTGACAGCCCAGCTAGCGGGTGGTACTTAACAACTAGCTACAACAGCCAAAGCGATGGCTGTGCTTGGCGTGCGATGCCTCAGTAACATCGAGACATCGCACTGAAGTCCCGAGCGATAAGAATAAGAAATATATACAATGTATATATG
>JPKZ01001291.1:458897-480077 GCA_000803305.1 Toxocara canis
GGGGAGGGGAATTGGGAGAGGAGAGGGGACGGGGGGAGGGGAATTGGGAGAGGAGAGGAGACGGGGAAGGCACTTTACAGACGTAGCAGCTTTTATGAGAATAAGGGATTGCATAGATGAGAAATGTTGTAATATCACTGAATGTGAGAATAGCAGCAATATATAAAACATTCATAGCTAGGTTGTACTGTATCTTCACCATTCCCCCATCTTTGCGCTCACTATGTTTCTTCTTGCTAAAAATTACTGGATAATCTTGTCTGTCACTTTTCCGGTACGTTCTTCTACCTCTCATTCACTAATAGTGAAAAGCACCTGGTAATCTGCTGTCCTCTGTGCAAAAATCAATCCCTGTAGAGACCGTTGGTCTCTGTAACCGAATGAAGTGAAATCGAAAATGTTAGGCTGGATTCGATTTTTTTTCTCAACGGAAAAGCAAATAAAACACTTAAGAATATATGAAAAATACTCGGCCGGCTACCGCTATTCTTAGGGTGTGTACAGTATAAGGAATATTTTAAATACCGTATATTCTTGCCGAGGTAATTACTGCATTAACGGTTAAAAAATACCGTGAGACATACGTAAGAGCATTACGGTATTGCCTCAATTCTTGCCATAAACAGGTGATTTGCAGTAATACCGTAGTATTACGGCCGCGAATTTTAGAGTATTACGGTATTCCCCCAAATCTTGCCGGAAACGACTGATACATGGGACTACGGTAATATCGTAATACTCTAAATAGCTTTTTAATGAAAAAAACTCAAGAATCATTTTTGTTCGATTCATCAACTGTACGTTTGAATAATTTTCTTTACTAGGCGAACGCTTGCAAAAGAATCGATGCTGTACAAACCAGTCAGTCAGTGGTTTCTGCCCGATTAGGAAGCCGAATTCCACGAAAACTGTGAGTTCGATTTCGGAGTTAGTCAAAATTTTATGGCTCAGATTCGACATTTTAAGATCACTCGATGGTTATAAGATAAGCGGCTTTAAAAAAAATCAAGTTCGAAATTCAAGCTTTTCATGACGATTTTAGCCCATTTTTTGCATGTAAAGCTTTCCCTTGCCTCTAGTCGAAACGGTCACTTCCTATGATCTGTTCAGAAATTATTTTGTTTATAGGCGTGGAATTTGGTTTTATTTAAGCTTGTTTGTTTTCTTTAAAGTTTTGTGGAAGTCGCGCCAGATTTAAGCTAAAAATCAAACAAACAGACGCACTGGAGATTCATCAACTGTACGTTTGAATAATTTTCTTTACTAGGCGAACGCTTGCAAAAGAATCGATGCTGTACAAACCAGTCAGTCAGTGGTTTCTGCCCGATTAGGAAGCCGAATTCCACGAAAACTGTGAGTTCGATTTCGGAGTTAGTCAAAATTTTATGGCTCAGATTCGACATTTTAAGATCACTCGATGGTTATAAGATAAGCGGCTTTAAAAAAAATCAAGTTCGAAATTCAAGCTTTTCATGACGATTTTAGCCCATTTTTTGCATGTAAAGCTTTCCCTTGCCTCTAGTCGAAACGGTCACTTCCTATGATCTGTTCAGAAATTATTTTGTTTATAGGCGTGGAGTTTGGTTTTATTTAAGCTTGTTTGTTTTCTTTAAAGTTTTGTGGAAGTCGCGCCAGATTTAAGCTAAAAATCAAACAAATAGACGCACTGGAAAAAGAAAATATGATGAAAATGAACAGACCGGTCCAGACTGCAATTGGCCTAACTCCCACAAAAGACAAAGGCATATTAGTTTGATGCTCACCCATTGCTCTTCTAGTGTTAACTATAGCTATACATATTTCTAACTATCGCTCAGTGTAGAACAAACGTTGTTGCTATTTCAAACTCTTTCTGCATCGCATACGTTGCTGCATATTTATATGGGTTGTTTATGAAAAAATGATTAATTGCCATCAGTGGAGCTCCCATCTGAATTAAACGTCTCCTTTCAAGACGCTTAAACGATATAAAAGCGTTTAAAAAAATTGGGATTTGTAGGGCATAGTCGAGGAAGAGAAAATCGTAGCAAGTTTCTTAGCTTCCGGTTATTTGTTCTTGATATTCATTAGAAGGTTATGTAGGGAGCACTACGGTATCAAAGTATCATGCGCCATGTTCAACCGATCAGTGGATTGCATCATCGATGATAGTAGTAATCGCTGGACGTTGCCATCAGATCTGAAAAAAAAACCCTTATAGAATTCAACGAAATCGCTCTCGCTAAACAAGTAAGTAAATGAAATAAAAAATCGATTCGTATTGTATGCTTACGGATGAGGAAGGGAAGGAAGGTCACTTCTCGCATTCGTACGAGAGACTCTCATGCACTCACGCGTCCACATAATCCGCTAGCAAAACCTATGCGCTCACCCGCACTCAAGATCACAGCAAAACGTTTGCGTTAAATAAAACAGCGAGTCCCAACGAGAAGTAGTGAATCAGGTAGAGAGGCTGCGTGCCTAACGTCTTTAAACAGTATATATATGTGTGAGCGTGGGTGTGTGTGTGTGCTTCACACGGTGGCCAATAGGTATACGGAATGCACATAAACACATACTTTGTACAATTCCATTTTTATGTGCTCTATACTTTGACGCTTCATTTTCGTTCAATAATGATCGCTACAATATTATGATATCTTACTCGTGTATTCACTTCCATTGAAAAGAAAACCCGATTTTCAAAAATAATCCCTTATTCGACAGCTTTCAAAAATTTAGGGTCATTGGTGGTTTTCATTACGATAAATGCAGGGCACATAGTCGACAAGCAGCAACAAGTTTACTATTCCATTTTAAGGCGTCGAGAGCTCGAGAAAAATATTTACGCAAACAGTTTGTGCAATTAGTTGTTAAATATGAATTATGATTTCACGAAATATAATTTCGTCTTTTTTTTCATATTTCATATCTCAGATCGGAATTTTTCGTTTCGTTGTTCCGTTTAGCTTTAAGACTTTTACATTCTTTCTTTCTCTCGCCATTCTAATGAAAATTTTTCTTATTTATATATCTTGTTATCTCATTATGTGTTATATTTGATGCAATCTTAAGAATGAAGTGCAGAATATACGTAGACCTACTAGCTTATCCGTTTAAATTCCTTGCATACTTTTCCACGTGAACGTTTATTCGCTTATTCAACTTAAGTTCGTTTATTGTGTCTCGCTTTTTTCTGCAATACTGAATTTTGCAAATAGATTACCATTTGCACAATTTGCAAATACCATTTGCAAATTGTGCAAATGGTTTTATCAGTGTTGCGATCCGTGATGACGCCAATTTGCTGATACGGCTACCATTATTATGATGAGCGGATGCCATCTGACTATCATTTCTACTGTTCGCCTTTTAAGTATACTGCAACCATTGCGTTCGAGTGTTCAAAAAATATCGATTTCTTTTTTGACTGTATTATTCTTCTAGTCGACTGTAGTAGAGAATGCCTTTCGTATTTCTTATGAGTGTCTGCATAGTGGTAAATAACGTGGTATTACACACTTCTTAATGTTTTTTGTATCACCGATTAAATGCAAATGCATTTTACTGCAATCATTAATAAAAAAATAAAAGGAATGATCAATTTCAATTCCATCAATTCGCGAAGGTTTTTGATATATTTTGGTTTTATGCAACCTTTAAGATTACTGCCTTGAAACATGCTTTTCAGGAAACAACTATCGAACATACTTTGTACAATTTTTGTACAATTCCATTTTTATGTGCTCTATACTTTGACGCTTCATTTTCGTTCAATAATGATCGCTACAATATTATGATATCTTACTCGTGTATTCACTTCCATTGAAAAGAAAACCCGATTTTCAAAAATAATCCCTTATTCGACAGCTTTCAAAAATTTAGGGTCATTGGTGGTTTTCATTACGATAAATGCAGGGCACATAGTCGACAAGCAGCAACAAGTTTACTATTCCATTTTAAGGCGTCGAGAGCTCGAGAAAAATATTTACGCAAACAGTTTGTGCAATTAGTTGTTAAATATGAATTATGATTTCACGAAATATAATTTCGTCTTTTTTTTCATATTTCATATCTCAGATCGGAATTTTTCGTTTCGTTGTTCCGTTTAGCTTTAAGACTTTTACATTCTTTCTTTCTCTCGCCATTCTAATGAAAATTTTTCTTATTTATATATCTTGTTATCTCATTATGTGTTATATTTGATGCAATCTTAAGAATGAAGTGCAGAATATACGTAGACCTACTAGCTTATCCGTTTAAATTCCTTGCATACTTTTCCACGTGAACGTTTATTCGCTTATTCAACTTAAGTTCGTTTATTGTGTCTCGCTTTTTTCTGCAATACTGAATTTTGCAAATAGATTACCATTTGCACAATTTGCAAATACCATTTGCAAATTGTGCAAATGGTTTTATCAGTGTTGCGATCCGTGATGACGCCAATTTGCTGATACGGCTACCATTATTATGATGAGCGGATGCCATCTGACTATCATTTCTACTGTTCGCCTTTTAAGTATACTGCAACCATTGCGTTCGAGTGTTCAAAAAATATCGATTTCTTTTTTGACTGTATTATTCTTCTAGTCGACTGTAGTAGAGAATGCCTTTCGTATTTCTTATGAGTGTCTGCATAGTGGTAAATAACGTGGTATTACACACTTCTTAATGTTTTTTGTATCACCGATTAAATGCAAATGCATTTTACTGCAATCATTAATAAAAAAATAAAAGGAATGATCAATTTCAATTCCATCAATTCGCGAAGGTTTTTGATATATTTTGATTTTATGCAACCCTTAAGATTACTGCCTTGAAACATGCTTTTCAGGAAACAACTATCGGGCATATTTGTAATTTAGTTTTCTTCTGTTTTTTTTGTTCTTGATTTAGTTACATCAATCTCCAAAACATATCTCTGCGTTAAATTTTTGAAGCGATCTTCTTAACTTAAATATGGAATGGTTCACCTTCGGAAACTGTTGAGAAAGCGCCCAAAGATCCCAACGGCGACCAATCGTTGAAGAGAGCAGTTCTGGTGCAATCGGATATAATTGCAAATGGTAGGTTAAGGCGTTGCCAATATATAACAATTCTACATTCAGTGCAATTCATATAACAACAACAAATTTGGAGATGTTGTAATATTTCAGCTTCCTTATAATTCCTTGTTAAGCACTGATGGTCCTAACATCCTTCATTGTTATATGTGGATCTCCAAATTTGTTGTTGTTATATGAATTGCACTGAATGTAGAATTGTTATATATTGGCAACGCCTTAACCTACCATTTGCAATTATATCCGATTGCACCAGAACTGCTCTCTTCAACGATTGGTCGCCGTTGGGATCTTTGGGCGCTTTCTCAACAGTTTCCGAAGGTGAACCATTCCATATTTAAGTTAAGAAGATCGCTTCAAAAATTTAACGCAGAGATATGTTTTGGAGATTGATGTATATGAAGGGCGTTTATAGAACGACAGGCGTAAACTATATGTGAGCACTACCTAGATGGTTGATAACGAGGCGATAAAATGTGCTTCCGCACAGAGACGTTCTTCTATTCACAACGTTTGCTTTATGTTGCGGAAAAACGAATCGAAGCACTACTTTCGTTTAATTTCTTCTAATATTCTCCATCACTTTTGTTGCCGTTCTTATATCACTTCGGACTTGCAAATGACATTACTGATGGATGGAATGAGTTGATAATGCTATTTTGCATACATATATACATATATACATATATATACATGTATTTATATATATGATAGATAAATAAGTGCAACTGGTTATTGCACTGTTGGTACTTGTCAACAATAATACAAATATGCATTTCGTGAGCTAGTACCAGGATCCTTATACCAGAAGGTTCACCTCGTCATCACATTTTGTTCTCTCGAAATTTCCTCTCTTTACGTCTCCATCCATCATCAAGCATGCTCAGCGTAATGTTTACTCACAATTACATCACCGTTTCTACATTTAGTAATCACCAAATAAAAAGTGCTATCCTTTCAACGAGTGAGGAGTGTTGATGTCGCTTCAACGAAGAATTGATAGCCGATAAGTAGGTGAAGCTAAACGATTCTATTTGTTTCTTAAGTTATTGTGAAAAATGTTTCAAACGTTCTTCAGTGATTTTCACCGTAGAAATCTTGATGCAATGCTGTCTCATACAAGTGAAGTTCCAAATTGGCGCTTTTTTATTCTTTTGCGGTTACGGAATTCACCAAATTTTATTCAGAAAGGATTAAGTGTTGACTTATTTAATTTTTAAGGTATGAGTCATAATTTGTCATAATAGAAGGTCTGACTGTCACAGCTGCCTTAGATCTCTGATGATCTCCGATTCTAATTTTAGGTTTTCAGAAACCTCGAATAATTCAGGATAAAACTAGTCTGTACTCTTATATCGCAATCGGACTGTGAGTGCCGTTAAGGTTAGGAAAGTTGCAGCAAAAACAATATTAAGTCAGAAGTGAAGTGAACCTGGCCATATAATATGCTCGATTTACGGAATTGTGCAAAATAAAAAAAAACGCTCTTCACGCCACATGCTACAAAAGATTGCACTTGCCCAAGCACCTGGCATATTGATGTAGCGTTGTTGACGTTTGTCAACCTTTCTTTGTCAAACTTTTGTCAAATCTCTCTGTCAAACTTTTCTCAAGCTTTTTTGTCAAACTTTTGTCAAATCTCTCTGTCAAACTTTTCTCAAGCTTTTTTGTCAAACTTTTGTCAAATCTCTCTGTCAAACTTTTCTCAAGCTTTTTTGTCAAACTTTTGTCAAATCTCTCTGTCAAACTTTTCTCAAGCTTTTTTGTCAAACTTTTGTCAAATCTCTCTGTCAAACTTTTCTCAAGCTTTTTTGTCAAACTTTTGTCAAATCTCTCTGTCAAACTTTTCTCAAGCTTTTTTGTCAAACTTTTGTCAAATCTCTCTGTCAAACTTTTCTCAAGCTTTTTTGTCAAACTTTTGTCAAATCTCTCTGTCAAACTTTTCTCAAGCTTTTTTGTCAAACTTTTGTCAAATCTCTCTGTCAAACTTTTCTCAAGAATTTCCTCTCTTTACGTCTCCATCCATCATCAAGCATGCTCAGCGTAATGTTTACTCACAATTACATCACCGTTTCTACATTTAGTAATCACCAAATAAAAAGTGCTATCCTTTCAACGAGTGAGGAGTGTTGATGTCGCTTCAACGAAGAATTGATAGCCGATAAGTAGGTGAAGCTAAACGATTCTATTTGTTTCTTAAGTTATTGTGAAAAATGTTTCAAACGTTCTTCAGTGATTTTCACCGTAGAAATCTTGATGCAATGCTGTCTCATACAAGTGAAGTTCCAAATTGGCGCTTTTTTATTCTTTTGCGGTTACGGAATTCACCAAATTTTATTCAGAAAGGATTAAGTGTTGACTTATTTAATTTTTAAGGTATGAGTCATAATTTGTCATAATAGAAGGTCTGACTGTCACAGCTGCCTTAGATCTCTGATGATCTCCGATTCTAATTTTAGGTTTTCAGAAACCTCGAATAATTCAGGATAAAACTAGTCTGTACTCTTATATCGCAATCGGACTGTGAGTGCCGTTAAGGTTAGGAAAGTTGCAGCAAAAACAATATTAAGTCAGAAGTGAAGTGAACCTGGCCATATAATATGCTCGATTTACGGAATTGTGCAAAATAAAAAAAAACGCTCTTCACGCCACATGCTACAAAAGATTGCACTTGCCCAAGCACCTGGCATATTGATGTAGCGTTGTTGACGTTTGTCAACCTTTCTTTGTCAAACTTTTGTCAAATCTCTCTGTCAAACTTTTCTCAAGCTTTTTTGTCAAACTTTTGTCAAATCTCTCTGTCAAACTTTTCTCAAGCTTTTTTGTCAAACTTTTGTCAAATCTCTCTGTCAAACTTTTCTCAAGCTTTTTTGTCAAACTTTTGTCAAATCTCTCTGTCAAACTTTTCTCAAGCTTTTTTGTCAAACTTTTGTCAAATCTCTCTGTCAAACTTTTCTCAAGCTTTTTTGTCAAACTTTTGTCAAATCTCTCTGTCAAACTTTTCTCAAGCTTTTTTGTCAAACTTTTGTCAAATCTCTCTGTCAAACTTTTCTCAAGCTTTTTTGTCAAACTTTTGTCAAATCTCTCTGTCAAACTTTTCTCAAGCTTTTTTGTCAAACTTTTGTCAAATCTCTCTGTCAAACTTTTCTCAAGCTTTTTTGTCAAACTTTTGTCAAATCTCTCTGTCAAACTTTTCTCAAGCTTTTTTGTCAAACTTTTGTCAAACGTCTACTTCGACAATCGTGTAATTTGTCGTAATTTTGAGCCGGAACTAGTAAGCTTTGGAGCCTATATGTTTTTTTCTAGCATAGTCCGATGCGGTGTATGTTGTTGCCACGCTACTCTATCAATATTTACATGCAACAATCATTTAACCACAACAAATATTTGCTTATATGGCGAAATTTTATAGGTTGGCTGTGTGCATGAGATAAGAACATTTACTTCACAAAACAATCGTTAACCAAATATGATTCATTTGCACTCATTAGAGGTCGCAATCACATATGGACACAGACATATGTAAACGAAGTACGCCAATGAACAATGACAAGGCTACGCACCACAAATATTGTATATTTGAAGAGTGTATTCTATAGATGATTGTTTGTGCTAGAAAAGCGAGGACATTATAAAGAGCTATTGGTTTGCATATATCTATCGTATCTTTAGAATTATAAAAACTCTAAGATCTTCTTCGTTACCTTCACAAAAATCATTTTTGGTTTGTTTTTTCTTCGAGATTCTTGCTAATGATAAAAGAATGGATAAGCTTCCAAACTGTTTCTCCATTTTAATTTTCATTAACCGCTCAAAAGATTTTTGTTTTATCGAACTCTACAATATGTGCAACACATTCTTGTAGTTTCTTTTCTTCTTGGCATCTCTGATTTCAACATTTCATCCAATTGGGCGGAGCGTATGTGAAACTGTCGGCAACAAAGCAATGCCCCATACATACTCTTTGTACGATGGCCGCAAACAAAACAAACAAATCGAACAATTTTATGCTGCTGAGATTTTCGAATGAACGTGTGTGCATTAATGCATATTTGTAGTCCGCTCGACAATTTCTCTAGCGCTTCTGGATTTAGAAAAGATTACAAATAATTTTATGGTGGTAATAAAAGATAAGCAATATTTTATGTTCGTTATATCGTTACTTCAAAAGTGCTAGAGGAAGTTAAAAGGAAGTTAGTGGAAATTTTCTAAAAAGAAGTCGTCAAAACAGAGCGCAAATTCGAAGCATCATGGAGCGATTTTGAAATGTTTTGAAATTTCGACGCATTTAAACCAAAAAAAAACAGAAATTTTTGCTGCTTAAGCAATGAAAAAGCAACGGCTTCATCTTGCTCCTTTGAAAGGATGGTTTTGTGTTTGCACTTTTTTTTTGTAAAGAATCCTGTAATGCGACCACTATGTTGCAATTAAAAAAACGCCTATAGGGGAGGGTATTTTCTATAGGCGATATTTTTAATAATAACTAATTATTAATAATTAATCATAATGCTTATATTTTAATTGCTGAACTAAATTATTTTAAAGGAAACTTTCCTCTCGTCCAATTGAATCTCTTAAAGAATTGCTCGCAGATATTTCCTTTATGAAAAGCTCAAAGTATGAATTTCCGTGTATTCCACAAAACTCGATAAATGATTTCTTAAAGCTTCTCAAATAATATGCCGATTTCGTCGCAACATTCATCGTTTATGGTGCGCAGAAAAGTGCTTGCTTTCTTAAGTTGCAAGCGTTATTTTTTTTCCTTTCGCATTCGTTTACATAGCTCAGTAACACAGAGCACATCCTTTTCCATTCTTCCATCCCATATTGCTTGAGTGTGCTTTACGAAATTTCAGCATTCATTGATTCAATTCTTAAAGATACTTACTCTTTTCCATTTTTATGCATATAGCAACTTTTTTTTGAAGGCGCTTTTTATCCTTCCACGTGCTTATCGCGTTACATAAAAGAACAACATCCTTCATAACATTCTTTTGTGGCGATTTTTTCTCATATGTTTTTCACAAAACCATTCTACTGGGATTTTTCCCCTAAAAATTTCTCATATTTCGGGTATTTTTCCGATCCGGATTAAAGTAGGCAATAGTATCGATTCTTGGTGAAAGGTGATTGTTGATTGCTTATTGATAAGTTTTTTTCAAAATTATCAAAGGGTAGCATATGTATCGTATTTTCAGTTTTTTTTTTTCAAATAATGAATTCAGTAGAACAAGTTGGAGCAATCGACGTTCATCTTTCCAGCTCAGCATGCTCAAACTTTTTGTGGGTATGTTATCGCTTCAGGAAGAACGATGAGCGGCGTTATGGCTTGCGTTACGACCTGTTAAAGCTTTCAGTGTTTAAACGTTCGATAGACCATTTTTAAGTTTTAAACTTTTTTAACTTTCTGTGAAATATTCCAAAGATCTTCAGTAAGAAAAGTTCAAAATTTTGGTAAATATTCCCTATCAAAGTTATCGATTACATTAGACTGTTTCCAAAAATCACTCAACATCTAATTTATCAATATCCCAATCGAATCTCAATCGTATCGAGTAACCAAAACAAATAATGTGTGAAATTATATGTGAAATTTTGTTGGTGAAATTGTATGAGAAATTCAATTTGTGAAATTTTGAGTACATTAGTTTGACTTAAACGCCGTTAATTGTTCGATGTGCGAATTATTGAATTTTCAGATGAGTGTTAAACATAAAACTTTTCTTTATTGCTTTACTATTTCAATCATTTTATTCTTGTTTTAAAAATATTTATTTGCCAATTTTTTGCCAAAATATTCACTCAATTCATTCGACCAAATCGTACACAATATTATCGTACAAAAATTTCGTCTCGTAACATTTCAGTCGCTCATCGAATTAGTGCTCATTCGGTGACAATTTAAAAAAATAAACAATTTAAACAATGAGAAGAACAAACATCACATCGTTGATGTTAACATCAAAAATTTTTGCTTCCATAATGTGGTTTCATGAACGAAAACGTTTACTAAAAAGTTTTTGCTTTAGAAGATCATCCAACCATTGTTCAGTGCCAACAACCGCCGTTATTCACATTCGTCACCACCATAACCTGCACACACAATAGAACTGTTTCCAAAAAGAGTTAGTTGATTGTACTGTCAATTATAGTGCTTATGCTTGTGGCGCATATGCAAGCATTTGATGTGACAAGGTGTAAAACATTGTTAGGATAGTTGGAACCAACATCTTGGTTATGATGTATGCATGCATCGAGGCAATAATTCATCAAATTTTCTTAGCTGGTGTGATATTCGTGTCTTCTAATTTAAGAAGTAGCTTGCCTGTAAAGAGTTTTTAAATTAAATAGTAAAGGAGCAAATAGTAACTTGAAAAAAATCAAGAACTAGTTACTATAATGCAAGCTATCACTTAACTTATTCTACTACTTCATTACTACTTTGTATTATCCCGATCGCTTGTAATTAAACCATAGCAACTAGTCACTATCACTTTGGCATCCATTATTGAGTCTTTATTTCGGTCATATTCAATACTGTTTTAAAGGATTTCCCTCTATCCCACTTACTCGTCGACAGTTTCAACGATCGGCACATTCAAAAAGAGTCTAAGAATAAGTGATGCTAACGATCACCAAGAAAGCCTACCATGTCACCACCCTTTACGAAATGCCTTCGTCAATTAAGCACGCTTCCAATAAACATTGTCTCTTCGCCGTACCGGAAATAAAAAAACAAATTGGCAGCATCCAATCAATGCATAGCTCTTTTTGAAGAATTAAACTTCCGTGACACTTCCAACAAGAAGTTCAAAAAAAGCTGTCCACCAATACCCATTCGAAGTTCGAGTAAACTCTCCTCTACAGCCTATCGCTTCAAACTTCTTAATTGTAGGTTTTTTGTTCTTCGCAGTCTTTGCAAGAATTTTTCTTTGCAAGCTTTACTAGTTCTTATTCATTTCGATAGTTTGACATTTTACGTCAGAACGTTGCGGCTCTAAAATATTTAGGCCATTGTAAAATTTTCGCGTTTCATTCATTGGGAAAAAAGAGCGGCGATTATTCGTATACATATTGTCACAACGAAACGTTTGTTCAGATACGAGCGTATCGCAAGAAATCGATGATATGTGTTATGAATCAGAACGTAAAAGCGATCTTTCTAGAGTGCGCCTTCGGGATTCGCGATACGGATGTACGATACGCCCCATTTTTAAGAAGCACCTATTCTGGGAATTGCTACTAAAATTTTTCTTTGCTCCAACAAATAAGTTTATATTTCGTTGTTTTCAAACAAAGAAATGTGGACGCATTTGTTGGAGCTTTCAAGGCAGCATATAATAAGGACAATAAAGATTTTAAAAAATAATGATAGTGTGATATTATTAATTAATGCCTAGCGTACTTATCTGATGTTCAAGAAAGTTGCTATCATCCCGGTATCATTAGCTTTTTCGAGCATGATCTTTCATCGTTGAAGACATAAAATATGCGAATAATGGGCGCATTATTGAGTCATTGCAACATGTATAACATTTCCAAATGTGAGCCCTAGAATATGATTGCCAAAAATTAGAAAAATCAAATGAAATTTTGAGAGCAATTCGAAAAATATGACCATTCGCTCTAAGCAATTTTCTAACAAAAAAAAATCAGATTCATCCGATTCAAAACTTCTTCTACTCGGTTAGACTCAAAGCGATGGAAGGAATCTATTCAGATTCGGATAAGCTTTGCATGCTTCCATATATACATTTTCGTAAATATTTACATAGCACGTCAATTCCCTAATCTGAATTCAATCGATATCTGAATGTATCGTACTTTAATCGAAAAAATACTATCGATTCGTTCAAAAGTATTTTTGAACGAATCGATAATATTTTAAAAAAATTAAAGATTACTTAAATAAAATCAAAGTCAGTCTTGCTTTATGGAGAGTAACTTATAGTAAGGAATTCCATTCACACTCACCGGTGCAAAAAAGAGTATTTTTTAACACATCGGCAGTAGTACTAATTCAACATTTACTTTTGCCCTATGGATGCTTAAATGCTTACCGATACGTTCATTTCTCAACGATAAAAAGAGTATGGCATATCGCTTTGCGTTGATCTTATCAGTTGATTATATAGAATGTAAAAATGGCAAAGTAACATTGATGAACGACGATATTTTCTCAGCTTTTTTCTATCTGTAAGCAGTTTCCGTTTTGTGGTTTTATACATTGGTCATGTTTTTTTTTGTTGTTTCCATCCCAACCATATATAACATTTTTTTGTTGAGATATGATTCGAAAATCGACGAAACCCGCTATAATTTCTTCGTTTCAAATTTCAAACCTTCAAAATGTCAAAATTTTTAAATTGTAGCACCATAAATAAAAGATTCAATAAGGCGCAAATTTTATTCAACTGCTCTTCAAAAAGTGCAACTATTTAAGTCTACATGTTAAGCTTAATGAAGCTATCGCTTAAAAGATAATTTTAGTTTTGCTGATCGAGCAAAAGAAAAAGATAAACGCTTTTGAGGAAAATACGATATGTGTTATGCAATTTTTTCGCAAATTAGCAAGTAAATTGTAGAGCATATTTATTCCTTTATTATTAAAATAGTATGTGGATTTTGTGCCACGAAAGTAAAAGCGCTAAATTCGTTCTCAACGATTTATGTTAGCTTTGGATGGGCAAGTTGATATGCTTATTTTTTAAAAACCTTTTTTATTTACAATTTAAAACGTATGGAATTATTCAGGTAGTCTATAGTGATGATTTAATACTATAGCTTTTCCTTAGGGATTTTCTCATGCTATTTCAGTATAGCAATATTTTTGATCGTTGATGATCATGCTTCATTATAAAAATTGGTGTTGATGAAAACTTTTAATTTACTGTGTTGAGTTCTCAGCAGATCAGTAGATCACTTCATTTTTGAATTTGATTCTGCTTGTCGAACTCTCTGCCCTAGTACACAATACAAAAAAGAGCACTTAAAATTTCTGATTTGATTGTGCAACGTGAATATCGCTTGGCAATTCTTTAGTAACAGCGATTAGGCAATGCGATAGCAGTTGTTGTCTTTCGAGTAAACATGATCAGAAATTTTCGTCTTAATTTATACAATCATTTCTCTGATATGCATATGCACAGGAATTTATGAAATCAGTTCTGACATCTACGGTTCGATCATTGTATATTCTCTTTGGAAGATGAGCAACATCCTATTTCGATTAGCCAATGAACGTTTAAGCAGTAACATGCTAACAAGCTTAAGCATTCGTTCATCGGCTATTCAGTATCGCACATTTCTTAGTTATAAGTACTTCAAAGCGATCAAAAACGCGACGATCTCAAAAAATTGTGTTCTGGACTCTTGAGCATTTTGGCTCACGCAATGACAACTTACAGCTGTTGACAAAGATAGGCCGAGAGGCGCCGTGGGTATCGTTTAAATGAGCGTCGATAGAATTCATTCCCGAAGCAATGTTTGTTTGTCGATATCGATCACATGAGTAATGATGCCGTCGTTATATGACGTTGAAGTGAATGAGTGCTCTGATAATACTAAGCATTGACGTTGTTATATGGATTGTTAATCAGTGCAAAGGGATGTGAACTATATAGTTTGAGAACAAAGAAATCATCGAAAAACAAATACAACTATATAGCGACTGCATTCCTCAATATTTTAAGAAAATGACTGATTGGAAATGGTAGACTGGTTATGAATACCATACGGTGATGTTGATTGTATTTCACAATTCAGGCAAGGATCACAGTATCTAAGACTATATGATATTTTCTTATGTGACTGATTCCGCTTTCTATCGTTTCGATTGTTAAATTGTGCCAATTGTTTGCCTTTATATTTATGACCAAAACTGCTCATTTCTTGACAAAAACATGCAAACTAAGCAAGCATATTCGGCATTAAAAAACCTGAATTTTTTACATCATGAATTTAAACCTATCAAGCTCGTTTTACCCCTTTCCCCTCCTCTCTCTCTCTCTCTCTCTCTCTCTCTCTCTCTCTCTCTCTCTCACTCTCTCTCTCTTTCGATTGTTCATCAATTCAGCGATCAGAGCAGGGAAGAGAGAGCGACGGTGAGAGGGCTCAGAAGTCTCATTGAATAAGCTCCTAAAAGACGTAACTATTTTTAAATTCACGACTAGCTGGTTGTATGTGGCAACGTTATTAGCCTGGAACGGCTTTAGCTCCTTTAGCATTATTCGATTGCTGACGACCTTAAGTGCATGCAATCATGCTTTATCGGCATACTTCAGCACCATGTAACGCAGCACTGCTATCAGTAGTTCGCTTGGAACAATTCGATATCATTAATCCTAAGCCCAGTGCTACTACTCTTATTTTACTGTAATGGTCTTTCTACTCGATCGTCTTTGGACACATAAATAGTAGAGGGACGGAATGGGTGGTTGGTGGGGTGGAGGGGGGAGAGGGAAGGGGAGGTTAAGGAGAAAGAAATAGAGGGGAGAGGTGGAAGGGGAATGCGGATTTTTAAATTCTTGTTGACATACGTAATTATCGATATTATTTATCGACGCTACGCATGTAAATTTTTAGCTAAAAAAAGTCCCCAATAAGCATTCAGTTCGTATTGTACAGCCCTTCTTTACGAACGCGAAATAAACTATGGCTTATGCATTCCAGCTTCTTCTGCTTGCCAAGAGTGATTGTTTCTTGGCGGATAAATTCCTCGCTTTGAATTACGTTTAGATATCCGAATGGAGAGGGATATTTTAGAAGTAATTTTAGTGAATTTTAGCTTTACAATTTTCTTCCTTTCAAATTACTAATTCGGGACGGAAGGCGACGAAGGGAGAGGCAAGGGGAGATGAAGAATTGCGAGGATGATGCTAAAAGAAAAAAAAAATGAGTGAATGAGTGGTCTGACCCACTTTTCAATCGCTACCTTTCTGATAGTATACACCAATCAGTGATAATAAAGTTCCTTCGAAACCGACAAAAAAAGTTCCGCTTCAATAATTAAATTCTCCCCTAATGAAGAAATTTCTTTTTTATCACAGCTCTACAAAGCGATTAAATGGCTAACATAATTGCTGGATTGGCACGCAGTGTCACGCATTATTGGCTGCTATTTTTCGTGCGATGCACGATGTGCGAACAACCGATCATTGTAATGAAAAGTTTGGCAAAACGATTTCAAATAGATGGGGAAATTAAGGAAACAAGTACCACCAATAATCGTAGCAATGATAGATGCTAAGCAGAGAATTTTGTTTGTTTGTTATTTTATGCTTCGTTTAAAAATGACGAGTAAAGTGTAAATAGTAAACGGAATGAGATAAGTCCAGGACATGCATATTTCTTTGCACAAATAGGCTTTATAAAACCTATTACCTAAAAAGATGTCAACCCAAAACGACGCATCCTTGCTGTTTTAAAAGAAACACAAATTTACCTAACAATTTAACACTTCTGAAACGACAAAACTCGTTGAAATGTGATTTTGTATTGACAAGGAATTATCGGACCTTTATGAACGTGTAAAAATTTCTAAAATATTTCAGTAAACAACGCTTTCTCTCGGCAAGCATTCGAAAAGAAACACAAATTTGCCTATTTGTGTACAAAAATTTTTTTAAAAAAATCTGCTTAAACGTTAGAAAGTAGTTTTTGTCATGATCAGCAAATAATTTTTCTTAACATAAAAAACAAAAATATTCGTTTCAAGCCCCCTCCCCTTTTGAGTGCATCAAAATTAAGCGTCATGGCTATCTTAGTGTTGAGTAACACATAAGTACAACACAGCCGTAATTAAAATCATTCACAGTTTATTCTTTGTACAAAAAAAAATCACATACTTCTATACCATCCATTCTTTTAGGCTGCGATTCAGACGGAAGTCACTCATTTCGACCAAATTATAACTGTTTGCTTGTTTCGAAAATGTTAGAAAATCAATCTTGAACACCCATTCATTAGCGATTTATTTCATTCCTGTGCAGTTTTTTTCGGCACTTCAACAATTTTCGTCATCGTTTTTACATCAAATGCGTTGTCATTCTTGAGGATCCATAGAAAACAACCATGCGAAGAGAATCCGAATATATCAGCGCGCTTCCAAGAGTATGTAAGCAGTTTTCATTTTAGCTGCTCAGTTCATATACAACATTCGGCTGTGTATTGAGAGATTTGCTGCTTACTATGTTAAGCATGCGATCGCAATGCAGAAGCTTTCTTCGTCTCGTTTTATCCATAATAACTCAGATTTCTGGATGAGTATAATAATTTACTACTGATGAGGTTGCCTCGCATTTTTTAAGCATGATCCGATGAAGCATGATCTCATGGAAATTTCACCAAAATCGAGAAACAATTTTTCGTATGCATTAATAATGTGCCAAAAAAAACCATCTAAATTTGAATAAACCATCAAAATCAGTAAATTTTTGAAAATAAATGACCAACTAAAATAGTGGTTTCTCTTGCGAATACCGAAATGCAGATATGAATGGGATCGTCATGATTTCATTGCAACTACCCTTGTCTCCTATAGACGCATATCGTTAATTATGGATAGTATCTGTTCCGTTTGAGATTGATTAGGCCGGCAACTGCACGGTGCTTGCATACTCTTGATGGTCCATAGGTGGTTCTTTCTTCAACGATCGCATAGTTGGAAGTCTTATGAACAGTTATCCTGAAATTATTATCAAAGTTTCCAAGCAACAGTAGATCACACACTCAGTCTTCATCACATATACTGTCTGGCTTAACTTAATGAAATTGTTTGCTTATTGAACGGATATTCGCACAGACTTTCTAGACGGAAAAAATATTAGTCTGTAAAAACGGCCTGATTAGATAATGTCGTTATATTAAATATTAAACGTTGCCAAGATCGATATACAAAAAAACTTAAAAACTAAAAACTGTTAAATTCATTTTGATTTTCAGTTTGAGTACACATCTGGCGATGAGATAGCGTTTTCGTTGGAACACGAGCAAATAACGACTGTAAATGGCCATTGGCTATCGTATGTGTAAGTGCACATGAGACCATTTCTACTGAATGTAAACGAGCAATTGTGCGACCGAAGGAATTGGCTGCCATATTAGTGTTGAATTGGCCAAGAACGATGGCGCCTCGTCATGAGGGCTCACCGTTCCGTATGAACACTTTACTAACATGCATACCATCCTCATGGCCCATGTAAGTTGTTGTTTAATCTCAAAATATTACTGTCAATTTCGCTATCAACATTCATCCGAGAACGATCGTCTTTAGCAGAAATTATTTACCATGACTAAAAATACCAGCATGCGTTTTTGAAAGAAATTACTGCATCGGAAGTGCCTGATCTCTGAGAATTGCGGACCAACCGGTTCGATCAAAAGGTTCAAAATGGGCGAGGGAAGGATGTAATAAAGCAAGCTTGTTGGCCGATTTCCATTTCCTGTTTACAGTTTATGCCAAATTTTCACTAATGTTCTCTATCAAGATCATCACACCTATGATTTGATAAATTTATAGGCGAAAACTCATCGGCAAAACATTCACCAAATTAGTTATGCAATTAAAATCTTCGGCGATAATTACACAATTGAACGCCACTATCAACACTTTTCAATCCCACTTCTCATATCAGTTCTCATCGCTGAAAGAAACCCAATAACTGTTTTTATAGGCATTGAAATATCACACAAGAAACAAATTGATTCCTTGGAGAAATATTTGAAAACATTCAATAGAAAACTTTTGCTACGACTAATTATGAAAAAAACTATCGAAAATCTATGAGTAAGAAAAAGCTGTAAGTAAATTAAACTGAAATATTAACAATGAACTTTATTGACGCATGAGGGAACTCAAATCTATAACTGTTATTACCGAATTTAATTGGTAATGTGCAAATATTATCATTAAGTTAGCACAGTTTTATCGTGCCGTTTAAATTATAGTTGAGTGCAAGCGCTCCGATGAAAACGTTATAACGACCAAATCTGTTAGCGAATAAGGCTCCAAGAAACAATTCAACTTGAACGTTATATCAAAAGCCGGTGAAACAAATTTCTAAGTAGATTTTAGCAGTGATGTAAATGACGTCTACACTTGTAGTTAGTGAGACTGGAGTCTATAGGTATAATTAGTGCGAGTCCAGCGGTGGCAGTAGTTCAGTGGTAGAGCTTCCGCTTCACACGAGTGGAGGCCTGGGTTCGATTCCCAACTGCTTTCCCAACGGATTGCCAGCAGGCTGACCACGAGGCGTTCTGAAACTGGTCAGAACAATCATGCCTGGGAGTAGCTGTCATCTGCATCGATACGGGAATCAATGAAATTACAGCTGCCTTTGCATCGCTCTACTTTGCATGACTTACTGACATCCAGACGTACATTTAGTGCGACTGACTTCTATCTGCGCAGGTAGTACGACTAATGTCTATACTTCGAGTGTGAATAAATACACTAAATATCGATAATTCAAATCGTCATACATAAACATGTGCACGTACTTGATGGAGCAACGAACTAAGCAGATGAATACTTTTTGGCCCTCATAATGATATAATCGCGTATAAAAGCGCCTTGCCTCCTCCTCCTCCTCCTCCTCTATTCATACTGATCGGTAATCCTATCAGACTCTAGTAAACAGCACGTAAACGGATTGAAAACAGAGTCAAAATATTAGGCTTATTTAGTTCGTGTAAAGATTAGCGCAAACAACAGTTCAGCGTAGTGTCATCCCGGCAACTCGCGGCAGTTCGTTTCCTCCTCTGTTGTCATTTTCGGAGAAATAAGAAGTTTAATAGTTGACCAATGAGCTGTCTTGCATGCTAATTAGCATTCTGTATTGCGAAGTTTCTCGTTAGCAATCAATAGTAGCTATAGTATTTCCTCTTTAATTTTGAGCTCTAATTGAATGGTATCTGCGATATACTTTATAAGTTTTAATGGAAGTCCATAGCTCATAATGTTGTTCCTGTTTCGAAAGAAGTTTAACTACGATTACAGAAACCTTCTCTTTTCTTCAACGGAATAACAGCGAGCAAAGTTGACAGAGCGCTGCGAAATGCTGATGCTTGCCTTAAATCTAAGAAGCTACTACTCGCCAGGTGCTTCTATTAATGCTTATACGGTGTATATGGTTGCTCCTAGTTGGATGAGTGATTGAAACTGTTGAGGGAATTTCAAAGAATAATTTTGTAAAGCATAATTTGTGGCTTGATGAGATATTTTAAGACTTTGGAACCTTACTTACTGCAATTGGCATTTTCGCACAGAAAATTGTTGGCGCATCTTTAATCGATTTTTATGATGGAAAACGTTTCGTATATCGTTTGTAAACTAAAAAAATTTGTCCTTTAAAGTCTCATTGAGCATTTTTTGTGGTCATGCTTATGCGACCTTCGTTTTATCTAACAAAAAAAAGTTTAAAATTATCAATGAAGTTGATCGCGCCAACTGTTTGCACAATTTCTTGCCCTAAGAGAAAGTGATGATGAAAACAAATTTTGCCGAAAATCTTGGGGAATTTCTGAGTTCAGAAATAAATCGTTCTGCTTAACAGTTTACTATGATTTGCATACTTGCTGCGAAATCTATATTTAACTCTTCAGAATTGTACTGAGTATACATAAAATGAAAATATTCCTTTAGAGCAGAACGATAAACGATAAACCCTCATCATTTCACATTGCGATTATTTTCTACTCTACCCCAACCCCCTCATCACTCTCCTCGCTATACCGCCTCCCGTCCCCTCTACTATCTTTCCTACTCTCGAACAAGTTATAAAATGTTGCTGTTTTGTACATTTATTGCGATAACGTGTAACGCTCAATCAAAGTGTAGATGTGAGAAAATGAATGAGAAAGCCGATCGGTTTCATCCCAAACAATGGAAGGTCTTTCATTTATATATCTCCATGGATATATGCCAGGTGTAGACGAGAAGGTTTCCTTAACGTTTCTGTAATTTTTCAATTGCTTTTCATTGAAATTCATCTTATTTGGCCTCATTATGAAACGTCACGTATACTACAATGGTTGTCAGAGATCTCAGGCTGTGAAAATATAAACTCTTCATTGAAACCCAGGCTCTCCTTTGAGGATGAGTCATGGGAACACCCAATGTCTCGTCTAACCTCGCTTG
>JPKZ01001291.1:484173-501811 GCA_000803305.1 Toxocara canis
GGGGGAAGGTGGGGAGGGGGGAGGCGAAGACAGAAAGGTGAAGGATGTTAAAAGTAGTTCTCATAATGCATCGTGCAAGTTAGAGGTGGAATTCAGTTTTCCCTTGTTTCTCTCCTTCCGTTGCAGCGAGGCGAAATTTGAAACTCGAATTTCAAGAACTCAACGCCTCTGTTTTTTCTCTTCGTCAATGCTTTTTCTTCCTCTACGTCAATAATGAAAGTTTCTAGCAAAGTATATAAATTCTTTCTCTAACGGAGACAACGCATCTGTGTTTATTAGTCTCTTTTCGGCGCTTTGCAACACTTTTTTTTTTTAAAAACAACAATAGGACATTTACTATGCGAAGATAGTACAATTATCCCCATCTGGTTACTTACCCATCGACTGG
Organism: Toxocara canis; assembly: GCA_000803305.1. Taxonomy (NCBI): domain Eukaryota; kingdom Metazoa; phylum Nematoda; class Chromadorea; order Rhabditida; family Toxocaridae; genus Toxocara; species Toxocara canis. The sequence goes on from JPKZ01001291.1 coordinate 484,562, forward strand.
GGAACTTTGCAATGAACAATGAGTGACGATCGGCTTGAAGCGAACACAGTGAAATTCGGAAAAGCGCTGAAGAGAATATAGGACATTCATTTCGCTGGATGCAACATTCATTTCGCTGGATGCAGGATTCGGCTATCTCGTTTCTTTTGCGCTAATACGATTTTTTTTTGCTGAGGTTGAAATATTTTCTGAGGTTAGCTAATAATAGCCCCAATCGGGACACTTAGCACATAGCGCCCAACAGTTGGCGGTAAACTATGTTGGTTTAGGAGTTAGAATGCGCGTAAAAATTTCATAAAATCTAATTTCTTATAGATCGGATTACGAAATAAAGATATTTCAATTCAGCTGAAAGTTGTAACCGAACGCAGTCAACGATGGGTCTCGATGCCTTCCATGCAAATTATATTGCATTTATTTCGCAACATACACTGAATTGTTAAACAGCTAAATCTAACAGTTTGAAATTTTTTTGAAAGTGAAATGAAATTTTTCGTGAAATGAGAACATTTTTGGCAGTGAAATGAAAAAAAAAACAGTAAATTTTCTCAGGCTAATATGACATTCTAAAGCTTACTGTAATTTGCATAGAACATCTGATACCTCCTGTATTTCTCGTGCAGAATTACTCAGATGCACTGGGAAATCACATTTACTCGTACCATTAGACTTCGGCACAACATGAACCAACTTCAAATCATTTCCTTTTTTTCAAGTAGTCAACGTAAAAATGCCACTTAAGTGAAACTGTTGCGTCAGCGATCCATCATTCAACGACTGTTAATCAATCGTTTTGTGCGCAAGTGGAATATAGCTGTAATGTTGCGCAGACAATTCGATAATAAAGACAAAGATCACTTTTATTTAAGTGAAGTACTTTCTACGTAATTCCTCTGAAGAATCATCTCTATTCAAATGGGCAAAAATGTCGCTCTTCTTTGTTGGGCTCGCATTTTCTCGCTAAAGAATAGTCAAAGGTAGAAAAAAAAGAGAGAGAAAACTGCTAGCGTTCGCAAAGATAAACATAATAGCATCAAATATACTGGAAAAACAAAATTTTACTGCGAAATATTACTCATTTTTACTTGCATTTTACCGTAGAGTGTCGCAGTCGGACCTATAACAAACGACTAAGGTGTTATTATGATAAATTGTTATAAGAACATTGTTTGTGTGCTACAGAATGATGCCATTATAATGTGCTTACGTCTGCGTAATCCAAGCATGTGTTATAAATCTTCTTTGTTGGGTTCGCATTTTCTCGCTAAAGAAGAGTCAAAGGTAGAAAAAAAAAAGAGAGAGAAAACTGCTAGCGTTCGCAAAGATAAACATAATAGCATCAAATATACTGGAAAAACAAAATTTTACTGCGAAATATTACTCATTTTTACTTGCATTTTACCGTAGAGTGTCGCAGTCGGACCTATAACAAACGACGATGATATGACTAAGGTGTTATTATGATAAATTGTTATAAGAACATTGTTTGTGTGCTACAGAATGATGCCATTATAATGTGCTTACGTCTGCGTAATCCAAGCATGTGTTATAAATGAATTGAATTTGTTATGCGAGCATGTATGCAAATATATGGCATCACTAATTTTGTCGTACAATAGATAGAGGGTTGTTTATCATTGATCTGCTAGTTTGTCTTTGTTCTACGTATATCGTTTTGATCGGTTAACATCATACAGATGCATTCTATACAATTATATTGAATTCGTTCTCTCTCGAGTAGAGTTCCCCGTGAAACCTCTTGATGAATAAAGCTCATAGCTCTTGAATCTTTTTGCCCATTTGTAGCTGAATTTTTGTTCTTTTTTTGTCGCTAAATTTTCCCATCACTTTTATTTTTACCTTGGCACTCACAATCTCGGAATCGAAAAAACTATAGCCGATTCCTGAATAGAATCTATTTTTCGAATGAAGCTTCGTCTTAGAAGCGTTTGAAAAATATTTTAAAAAGGTCGTAAGAACCCTATTCAAGATAACGCATTAGCTATTCATAATGTTGTCTTGAAAAACAGTTTTTCCTGCATAACTGATTGCAATCTGCCCAGCAAAGATTTGCTGCTTCCTTTTAAGCAGAGTTACAAATGACCAAAAATTGGCTTCATAATCCCGTAACGATTACAATTTTATTCTATTTCATGTCATTCAATAAATTGGCATCGATGAAGTAAACGAAGCTCGGCGAGTAACTTAAGAAAATCGGCCTGAAGACTAACGTTTATGGCTTTATAAAACTCCTAAAACGATGTTGGCTGTACTGAAGAGGACATTGGTGCCAATAACTTTATTAATGCGGACAATAAAATGATACAGATGACATAGCTCAATTCTCATAAAAGCCTAATTGGTAGAAGAACGAGGAGTTCATAGCAATAATTACAGACTTGTTTGCTTGCTCTCTTGGAATCATTTTTCCTTTCCGATCTTTGATCCGCTAAACGAAAGTCGCTTTTTACCTCGTGTGATGCTCGTAAAAGTCGCGGTAATTCGAAGAGACTTGGAAACTTCAAGCCCGCTATTGTTTAATTGGTCCATAAACGTTGTAATTGTGTGACAACACCATTTTCGTAGACTTTTTTCCTTTTAGTAAACCGTTAAACATACCTCTGAGCTCATTAAACACTGAACCATAAAAGTGCAATATCCGGCAATGTTTGCCAGATATGTTCGCAAGTTTCGGTAGCAGCACCTCCCTTCTAAATCACTTTTAATCTTCTTCAAACTGTGGTTATGTGCGCACAAAGTGATGACCTTTCATGGACAAAACTTGATGACCTTTTAAGGACAAAAGTAAGGATTATTTAAGAATTTTTCTCGAAATCGATAAACAACCCATTGGTTTATGTTTCAGTCTAGCGTTGTGTTCGGCAGTGAGTGCATTTATTGGTCTCGTCTTTTTTATCGTTGGTTTTATTGGTGTGCTCGGTGGTTCTGTAACAGTAAGTTCGTTCGTTCATCTTGTATTCATCTCATTCATACAAGAACTCCTCCTGCACCATTTACTTGTTCACATTTCTTGCAAACGACTCAAATACCGTACTAACCAGAATAAAAGCCTCTGAGGTGAACCATTTTTTCCCGAAAATAACTTCTGAAAACAGTATTGAAAAATCGCCTATTGTGCGAAACAACGGCTTTCATTGGAGCGCGAAACATCATTCTACGCATGCATTATATTGAGTTCAGTTGCCCGCTTATCAATCAATAATGCTCGATTATCTTGGTGCCAATCAAGTTAGTAATTTACCGACTGCTATTAAAGAAAATCCCTCAACATTTGTTTGTTTCAGTATTTTTTTTTGTTGCTTTAAAAATGTGGCAAAATATGTTTGTTTTGATTTATAACGCAAATCCCTTCAAAATTTTAATTCAAAACTGAGACTCCTTTTTTTCTTCCGTCCACATATTTCTGTACAGAACAACAATCGCAATGTATAGGAGGAGAAATTATTGGGTTACTGATCAATCAATGATCGATTTTAACATTTGCCCTCGCAAAAATTTTGAAAGTTGAAAGAGATATATCGATTCCAAACGATAGTTCATCAACATTTAAAGAAAATGAATGAAATAAAATACGGATAGCTTCAAGTGAGTGATATTTGACATCGAAAAATATAATCGACTTCAATATCGACAAAGTTTTGCCCAATTGGAATTCAGTCATTCCTCTTGGGAAAGGAATGTTCTTTCTCAGCAAAATACATTTTAATTTCTTTCACTGTAAATTTAAATTTTCTTTCTGTGCAGTTAAATTTCCCAATGTGTAATATTCCCATAACAACATTCTGTTTTTCACGGCTAATAGTTTAAAAAAAAAAAAATTAAACTCATTGCAACAGTACCTCATACACAGAGAAATGCTTTCTTTGTTCAACGAAAAATAAAAATAAAAATTCATCCATAGAACTGTTAGCTGCAACAGAGGCATAAGGCTTGTTGAATTTAGAATAATAAAGATATTTGTATAAGGAAAAGTATAGAGAGTCTTTGCTTCTGTCATTGATAAAAAATTGCTTGTTTAAAATAATGCAAAACACTTATAAAATAGTTTCAAATGAGCAGAGTTTACAAAATAATTCATAGATATGAACCTTTAATGTAACTTCCTACCACCCTCCCTTTCCCTCCTCACGTTGTAAATACTCAAGTCTCAGAATGATTACATAAATCAGAAATGAATGATACATAAGTATTTCATTTCGGCGAGTCAAAATGGATTTTAAATCCGATAAATTCTTTTTTTATTATTGTAATTGTGAGAGTATTCTTGCTGAGAAGTTATAAATTACTCAATAAGCGGTGAAACAATTTATAATACGAAACCTAAATTCCTCCCCCTCCCATACCCCCTGCTGTGGGAGAGGGAAGAATTCAACCTATGCCATCAGTCCGGCTAGTTTATTAGCCGACCGAAAATGAAGCATGAATGATTCGGCGTTAACTGGAATCACTGCATTGAAGCACCATGCGAAAGCGAACATAAACGTAGAAGTTTGCACCTCTAAAATATCATTGAAAGAACTGTTCGATATGAGGCCAGATATCAGAGAGGGAGAGAGGGAGACAGAGAGGGAGAGAGAGATAGTATTAGAGAGAAATTGAACAGCTCGTAAAGATTGAACAAATAATGGGTAATTAATTTGCAGAATTTGTGCCGATATGTGATAAAACCACTGATTTTTTAAGCAAACGTAATCTAAAGTAGAGTTCGAAAAGGACCCCGTCCACAGGAAATCTCGATGGGGGATGGGGTGAAGATCCTTCTCGCCTTTATGGGGGTAGAATGTGATTTTTGTCTCGGGTGATTAGTCTACTTTAATGCGTGGTGTTGTTAGAGTGCAGCATCAACAACATCTGTATGGTTGAAAGCGGATTATTCTCTGAGTGAAATTGTGAGGGAAAAAGAGGAGGAAAGAGATTCTGCTTCAGATTCTGCTTCTGATTTTTTTTTCTCAATTAACTTTCGCTAAGCAAAACCAATTTATTCTACTTTGGGAATATTTCCTTAAAGTTGCGTTTCCGCTTTATGGCCAAACATTGTCGAGTAAATTCCTGATACAATGATGTGTTGAAATATGGTGACATTATAAACGTAATTTTCAGTCCAAAGCTCGTGATTGGATCTTTCTTAGTCTTGGCATAGCAATGTTCGCCACTGGGCTATCGTTGCTTGTACTTTGTCGGATACGAGCAAATTCTTCATCTTCGTCATCGCGAAGACGGCCACGCAATGATGCAACTCGACCGTTTAGTAGGCGTGATCCGTTACCAGTGTGGACCATCGATGCGGTTGATCCCACACTTCGGCCACCGCCTGACTATTACGAAGCTATTCACTGGTAAGCAAATAAACCCTATCGCGATTTACCCGAACGATTTTGCGCGTACGACTTGCGCGGTACGCAATCGTTCATTCGTGCGTGAGTTGAGTGCACCAACATAAAGGCATGTCCTCTGCTTCCGATTTCCACATGACAAAACGTTCATGTATCATCTCAAATATACTGTGATAATCTTGCACTTTTTCTTTGGCGATTTTCTTTATTCTTCTTGTGCAAATTTTGTCCGCTTAAGACGATTATGAAAAAATTTAACACAATTTATATTTTAGCTCGCCATCTTCTCCCGTGACAAGACAAACAATTTTATTAGGAGCAAGACCACCAGCCTATACGCCATCACCACTACGGCAATCGAGAATAACTGATGTTTAGAAGGTTGTTGTCGTCTCTCTGAGAGATCATTTTAAATGCGAGATTTAAAAGTATACTTATACATTCATGGTAATGTTGATGGTTTGCTGCCATATATTAGCAAGAATAACGAATGGAAGACGATTTGAGTTAGATTAATTGTAAACAGTGCATGTTTTTTTATTATGACAACTTCTTAAAATATACTGACTGTAATTTCAGTGCGTCGCCAAAATGTACCCTCGTTTAGCGCACTTTTTCTTATCCTAACATAAACGGTACTATGTTATATTGTAGTTGGTTTTCCTTATACGATGCCTGTACCATACGAGTACTTTTGCCTCGTTAAGCACAAATCATTTGCAATAGACGATAAAAATGCAAATTTGTTGGCCGACCGATCCTAATAATTAGTATCGATGTGATTGCGACACGATGATGGAAGAAATTCAGTGTAAAAAGCAGGAAATGAGCCACGTCAGTCGGCACCTTTAAAAGTTGATTGATAGCTTACTGCTATACATTATGAAGAGTAGTTAATGGAATGGTATTTAAATATTCGTGCTGGTGTTGATAGCTTGCTGGTGTTTAGGAGGAAAAGCAGCTTTTAAGCTTTACATAAGAATGCTCAACTTTTGGTTGCAATTTACAGTGACTGCCTATTAGCAATGGATCATTTCCGAAAGACGACCTTTCAAGGACAGTATATAAATAAGTATTACGTTTTTGTATATCAGTTCATGTTATGGTGAGCTGAAAAGTGGTGGACCGGAATAGCCGATAGGCGTAGTTCTGAAATGAATGACCAGCTGGGCCCGCGGTGCCAGTGGAACTCACTATGGCTACTGTTGATTCGAAGCTAAGTTAAGATCGAACATCTTGACAAAAACAGTAAGCTCGCAGTCATCACACTATCGTCTAATGCGTACTACTTACGAGACCTTCATTGTTATTGCTCTGTTCTGTATTCTGTATGATATATAGTTTCGTGTATATGTTCATATACTAATCCATTTGTACATATTACCTTTCTTAGTTACGGTTTACGAAGATTCGCTGTTATCATCTGTTCGATCGGTTGAAGCAAAAAGTCTGAAAATAGTATGCAAGGATTCTGAATGTGGTCATTAAGGAGTCCGAAAAATATACGAATTTCTTCAAAGATACAATCTAGGATTTTTTTAAATATGCGCACTGGGAAATTAACATATTTACAAAGTGCGTTGTGGTGGCGTTATGCCTGATTGCATATACGTGTGTCTTTCTGTCTGTCTATATCATTCGGATAGCTTCAACTTGGAAACGATTAAAGACCCAGCTAAGAAATGTGGTAGGTATAACCTACATTTTGAGTTAATCTCCTATACTCAATATCGACCCAGTTTAACGACCTTAAAACAATCTACATTTCCCCAAACGTCGTTTCAATTCTCATCGATTGCAAGCAATTTATAAAACTGGTTCATTTGATTCATGAATGTTTAAAGCGCTATTATGCCCTAGCTTCTCAGTAGGCATTTCCAATTTCCTCTTTGCTTTGATGGACAAGCATTGCCTATATAGGTGAAAATATGGAAGAATTACACGAAATAAATGCTATCCTATAGTTTCGAAAATCATTTTCGAAATTTTCCGGGCACTTCACTCTGTAAATTTCCAAATCCATCATATCCTTTTTTCGTGGCACCTATCGTTATCGCAGGAAACTCAACCGTCATTGTTGATGATTCTGAAATGAAGTTCTGAAAAGAATTCTGCAAAAGAATCGGCTATACCTAATACATTCAATGAAATTTTAAAAAAATTTCCAAAACGAAACGATCTGAAGAAATTTGCAAAGATGAATTACTTTGCTGTTTACAATATGATTGGTAAGACTTTTTCTTGTGGAATGGGAAATGAAAATTTTCGGCAATTTCCGGTAGTCTTTCGAGTGTAATGAACATTTTGTTCTTCCTAATGCTTTGTTCATAATTTCGAGATGAATTTGTGACTTTCATATAGTCAAAGAGTACAAGAAATATAGGTGAATGGTATCGTAGTTTCCGAAATGTGCCACATGGAATAACAAAGTTCTCCATTTTGTTCTATTCTGTTACAGCTATATGGATCGATTACAGACTAAAACTAATGAAAGTTTCACTACAGTCTGCAGCTAATAAAAACCCACGTTGATATATTCTATGATGTGCTTTATTTTCTTTGTGATGGCGGTGCTGATTATTGTTTATATGATATGAATTCATATTGTATTCTTTAACGAATCCTTGAAAAAAAAAACATTTAATTGACCAAGAATTTGCAAATATTCACCAATGAACTTCGCAGCTAGAAAGTCAACTTATATAATAGGCTAAATCGATATAAATTTTTTTTTGAGACCCTTTTCAAGAATACTACCCTGCATGCTAGTGCCTGCTATATATCGGGAGGTGGATTAAACTGGGTACGCATAACTGCTACTATTAGAACCCATTTGGTTATTGTGCCGTTCCAGGTGCCTTTCACTGAGGCTGTGAAATATCCCAACAATGATTAATTTTGAGCCTCCGGCTATATGCTCATTTTTGCATAGAGCAATTAAGGCTTCAAGACATGCTAGATACCAGTTTTTCAAACATGAAAGGAGACCTTCCAGTTTGACGTTATCAGCGATTTGAAGGAAGCTACGAATGATGCTGAATTTGGCATCAGGGGATTCGACAGATGCAGCATTAACTAAAGTGCAAGTCGAAGAAAATTACGCTAACAAGCGACTATAAATCTGTGACCATGAAAAAAAAGGTAAGGGGGTTGAGAAATTGAAGATGGATATTTATGTGATGGGGATGCAACCGTCAGTGAGATTGGAGCATATGCACATTCGCTTCAAATGACCAATAGATATGATGCCGAAGAACATGCCTCCCACCCAACGATCTATGTATGAATGAACAGAGCTCCCTTCGAGAGAATGCATAAACACTTTAGCTATTACCATTTCAAGAATTTTGTCATAGTCATGTCAAGCTTCTTTTGCACAAGCAATAAAAATTAATTAATACTCATTCAAGGGGGAGGGGGGCAGAACGCGCCGATTTTCACCATAATGTCCATCCACAGTATATACAACGGAGTTGCGAGAAATATTTCTAAAAGGCTACCAGTTTCAAATCCACCAAAGCAAGCAAAAATTCTGTTGAGTTTTGCATTACCGGAACAAGACAAGAATTCGATTTTATTTTTTAAGTGAGGGGAGGCATAACTGAGTAAGGGAGATTAAATAAAGGCAATAACCAGGACATACGATGAATGCGAATACAGATGTGGGATTAATGAGGCGGACTTCGTACGTAATAGGAGCAGTAAGCATGAGATTAACATCAGACTAAGTCGTTTTACAACTTTAACGAGCAATGTTGCTTTCGAGCCATGCGGTCCCCATGTTCTCTCGTCTCACTATGAAACGATCACGCTGCCCATATGCTAAACAGAGATGAAACTTCCGACATTCTTAAAAAGAAATCACTGAATCGCTCGGTGAGAAGACTTAGCCATGATTCCTTTCCTAGCATTCTCCCTTCCACGCTCTCGACTACGCTAGAGATGATGCAAAAATACTAATGATTTCGGGCTAGCGGGCTCATCAATGATATAAGAACTTTTGAAAAAGTGCAACAATATCATATTAGAATAACATTCCGTAAATTGTTCATGGGGCTTCATACAGCCGACTATAAGGCTAGGTTAAACGTATTCGATCTCGAACCCGCTGGAGCATCGTCAAATCAAATCTGACCTAACGTTCGGTTTCAAAATTACCAGAAGGTTTTCTGATACACCACTGGAAAGACTGTTCACGCTTCTCGACCAGCGTGAGCGCCGACCACATCGTTATCAATGATTGCGCATAGCCTATTCTGCGCGCGCTGTCCTCTATAGCTCTTAGTTCAGAGTTGTCAGTATTTGTAATGAACTTCCCCGTTGAATCACTGAAGCCGAGAATCTTTCCGTGTTCATGAACCGACTCGACTCGTTTGACTTCAGAACGATCACTTATTTAATTAATTGAGTTCTTTGTCCCTATTGGCACGATTTGCTTGCTGTTTTATCCTAACTGGTTTTGTTTGTTCTATACATACATGTGCAACTGATTTTCTTACCAGTCTTCACTTACTGCTTTAGGTTCTTCCATGTACATATGTGCAGTTCACGTGAATGTGTGCTCTTACACCTATCTGATCGGAATTGTGCTGCAAGAAATGAAATTGGACAAAGCGAGTCTCAAGAACCGAACTATCGAGCACGCGAACAACAGGCCGAACATTTCAGTACTTTCGTTATCGTGAATTCGTGTTTTACGAAATTGATTGATGGTTAAGGAGTTCGCTGGTCATGAGGTATGGGAAGAGGAGGGGGGGGGGAGGGGAGTTGGGTGTTATTGAGGGGTCGAGGGCGATGTGTTGAATCTTTTTTTTCGCTTCATATTGTTTTCATGGCAAGTTGGAGATTATAGTGGTACTTAGCGAGAGAAAACTTCGCGGACTTCAGAAGCTTGTCTATCATATGGGCGTGACTGATGTGCCAGCTTGTCAACTATGGTATGATCGATATTTGTATGTGAAAGTATTTGGTGCGGTCATCGTTGAAGCTGCGTTCAGAATAAATCGGACTTATGGCGTTGTCGACCAATTTTCCGCACAACAGGAAGCGAACGCTCTATGTTGGTGGTTTTGGTGAAGAAGTAGACGAGAAGATATTACATGCCGGCTTTTTGCCTTTTGGTGAAATTGTTGGCATATCGATTCCCATGGATTATGAAAGCGGAAAGCATCGAGGCTTTGGGTAAGCCGTACAGCGTTGTTGAATCTATGATTTTGTAGTTGAGGTAGGTAGCGTCAAGAAAAATATGGTTTTGAAATGCGAATAACCATCTGAGGCATTGCTGCATACTTTCGAAGGCAGCTGTTGTCATGAGTGTCGGGAATTTAAGTTTGAATTTCTTTTTTGAGCGCTTTACATCGTTAGTACCGCTTGAAATTCTTCAGATTCGTAGAGTTTGAATTGGCTGAAGATGCGGCCGCCGCCATTGATAATATGAACGACTCAGAAATGTTCGGCAGGACGATTCGGTGCAATTTTGCACGACCGCCTAAGGCAAATGAGCGGAGTCAACGACCCGTATGGGCTGATGACGAGTGGCTTAAAACGGTTAGCTTTAACTGAACGTTATTATGGGCGAAGGAGATAGAGGTGGGGGAGGTGATGAGATCACAAGAGGACAATGTGGTCGATATTTGATAAGAGGGGAGAGGTATTCATCGAATCGATGTGAATTATGAAAGCATGGAACGGAGACGAGCAGCAGACATAGTTTCTTGTTTTACAAATATTAGTCCAGTATTATAGCCATGCGCTTTTTCTTAGCTCGCTTCGTTACCTGTTTCTCCTAATGCATCCAATTTGGTCAGATCCTTTCTTTACAGTCAAGCATCCAGGGTGAGCGACTGAAGGGCGTCCAGATAGGACGAAGTGTTAATTTGTGAGAGATACGTGGTGTTGGAGGATATCACTACCGTTCAGTTGATCATTTGCTTTGGGCTGACTTATGCGTTACTAACGTGGTCGGGAGTAAGCTTCTCAACAAATAGAATTTCTATGTAGTTAATGATAATTTGTGAAAGATGATCGGTGAGGTTTTATTCATGATTAATGGTAGCCGTGACTTGTGCAGTTGGTTGTTCGTTACGGTCTAATTAATGCGCTTAGGTTATCATCTGAAAGGTATAATCAATGAGAGAGGGTTTTAGTACGGTACTGGTGCAGCAGAAGATGGCGAAGGAACAACGGTAGACGAAGAGGCTGGTCCTTCGATTGGCGCTACAAAGCCAGCACTTCCACGAGTCTACTTTGGCATCAGGATTGGAATCAGGTTATTCGTTTATCACATTTCATGGAACTGGTGCTCTTTAAACTGTCCTTTAATTTACTTTGCGCTCAAAAATTTTGCGTTTGGATTATCGGTTAGAAGATTTTCGGCCACCTTTGAATGCTTGGTCGAGTAAGCAGTCATTGACATATGGAGTAATGGTTAATAAATGATTGATAAATAGTTCATCAAAGGGCATCTCGAATACTGTCAACGTCAACTTTTTAAACTTTTTTAATCATTTCATGCACCGACGTGAACGTATTTGCGATAGTTATAGCTCGGTCGAAATTTTCAAATCGTCTTATCCAGGGAAAGATGCTGTTTTGGCACTTACCCGTATATTGTTCAGTCCCTGTTGTGAAATTACGACAAGGTCTATGAAGGTTTTCCTCTCAAGTCGTTGTTTATGTAAATTTGTTTTTTTTAGTAAAAAATCTTGAAATGGCACATTTTATTTTAATATTTATGTCGTTTTTATCAAATCTCGAAATCAGAACTCGAACTGAGTTCATCCAACATTACAACAAGTTATGTCTTCGTTAGTTATCAGCATTGGATCCCATTAAGTATGCTTTTTTTTGAAGGAAAGATTCAGGAGAACGGGGTTGCGAGTTGTACTTAAAATTTCTGTGAGGACTGGTTTTGAGAGTAACTTCCACTATTCAGAGAGCGCTTTTTTAGGTATATTGGCAGAATAACGATTGAGTTGCGTTCAGATATCGTACCGAAAACAGCCGAGAATTTTCGCCAACTTTGTACCGGTGAAAAAGGATTCGGATATGAAGGTGAGAGTCATTCAGATTCTTTGTTTACTTCGTGTTTAAATGAACGAATTTGTTCATTTATTAGATAGATTAGAGGCGTTTATGGGTAAACTATGAAAAAAAAAACATTCAAAGGAGGCATGGCAGGAACGAAACCAGTTTTGGGCCATTACAAAATGCTGCCTAGGTACAACTAAAAGGTATATGTGACGATATATGGCTGAGTGGCTTTGTGGCCAAGGATTTACAGTGATGAATGCATACCAGTCTGTGAAGTACGTGAGAACTTAAGTATGAAATGAAGTACTGCAACATGTCAGTTTTTCCGATGCACTGAAATGAATGAACTTTATCATCTGCTCAGTTGAGTGGACTAGGCTGTTCAATTTTATGAACGTCTTCGAGTAGATGGTTGAAGTGAAAACGGCGGAACAAACCCATCGGCTGCAAGAAAATGTAGAACGAGGCTTTCAGGGTAAAGTTATTTTGCGAGATGTGGAATGGTAGTCCGTCATTTTCGCGTCTTTTATCTTTAAAAAACAGTATTCACATTAGCGCCAGGGTAGCATAGAAAGGAAGAGAGGGAGAGGGAAGTTGTCTTTATGGAATGTGTAATTAATTTTCATTATTGAAGGTTCGCACTTCCACCGTATTATACCACAGTTCATGATACAAGGAGGCGATTTTACGAAAGGCGATGGAACAGGTGGTAAATCGATTTATGGGCCCAAATTTCCTGATGAAAATTTTAAGGTAAAATTTTCAAATTTTTTTTTGAAGTTTTTAAGATAAACTTTCATGTTTCTTGTCAAGATTTTGGCATTCAGTCCCGTGTATCCGAGGACCAACCGTTCTTCTTTTTCTTTTTTTTTTAAACTTTTTGCCGACTGTGAAGCTGCAAGTACCCAGCTGGCCTGCCAGTGACAAATTTACTCGATTTTTTTCTACGAAGACCAAAAGATACTAACCGATTTTGCTCACTACGTAGTACAAACATTGGCAGTGGACTGAAGAACGCGTCAGTCGACTCGAATATATCGAACCGTGCGCTACCCACTTAGGTGGGCCTAGCGCTAGTGAGCAAATTCAGTACAACGAACACAGCAAATACGGCCTATTCAACTACCGACTAATGCGCAAACACTGCTTATATATGGTTCACAAGACTGTAGTTCTGACATTCGAGGTCACGCACTGCATAGCACCGCAAACAACTACTCATTTGATCACGCTCCAGTAGAAGGTAACATATCTATCACAGAACATGTTAATCATTGCCAACAACTGCGATATTATCACATCATGTGTTGGACTTACAACTGCATGCAGTGAGTGAGGTTTGCTAAAGGCTCAAATATAAGGCGCGTTTTTTAGAGGAGGAGTTGCATTCAAGTGAGAAGCTTTTAGGAGCTTTGACAGGGGCAGCCAGTGATAGTTGAACGCAGATCTGGTGTCGAATAAGAAAGCACCTCGTAAATAATTAGCACATTACGATAGCGCATCGAGATATTCGCTGACGAACTCCGTAAGTATAATTTGACTGAGCAAAGATTCCACTTACAAATGAATGACGAATAATTCGCAAATTAGGTTTCATTCGCCAAATAAAATTAGTATGTGAACATTTACGCGAATTCTTGATAGAAATTTTTAATGTTGAAAAAAATATTCGAATTTTAGCTGAAGCATGCAATGCCGGGTACGGTATCAATGGCAAACTGTGGTCCTGATACGAATGGATCGCAGTTTTTTATATGCACCGAAAAGACGGATTGGCTGGATGGAAAGCATGTCGTATTTGGGCATGTGATCGAGGGAATGAACGTTGTCAGGCAAATTGAGCAACAAGGGAGCAAAAGCGGCAAACCGATGATGCAGGTGTGCTTTCGAAGCTATGTGTATTTGTCACTTCTTAAGAAAGGAAAAGAGGAATTTAAATAATTTTATTCCGCAAGATGTGGGCGAAGGGAAAGAGGAGGCGGCGAGATAGGTAAGAACCCGATGAGATATTCTCTTGAAGCGAAAGGTTTGCTGTGAGATTCGAGAGTGACTGATCAATAAAATTCAGTCAGCTATCATTGTGTAACCTGAAATCGAACCCTGCTTGTACGAGTTTAGCAACATTTTGGATTGAATCGCACGCTGCGTCTCCACCTGAGTAAGTTGGGTTTGGTCGTTTTTCGCAATGTTACTAACTGTCGAATTTTTTAAAATTAATATAGCCCCCCTTTGATCATCATCAAGGAGGCTCAACCATCTTGCGTATAACCCGGCTTCGTCAAACGCCATGTAGAGCTTTCTTGGCTGCTGCTTTCTTTTGTCCCAAACCATCTTTCGTTCAGGAATTGGAATCGAACCAATTTTATGTAGGGAAACGGTGTTAATTCTGACGGTGAAATACTGACGTATTTTAATTTTCGGTTGGTTGATCAACCACAGTTGCTCGGAATTCGTTTTGATGTGATCTTTCTTTATCCATAAGCTACTCTGTGAGAAACGAAGGGCTTGCGCCTCCCCACGTGGCCCTCGGATGCGCTTTCAGTGCGGCTGTATGTGGCTCATTTCATTTGCAATATTGGCTGATTATGATTCCCCCATCTCGTTTTTTTTTGCGGGGGAGGGGGAGGGAGAGCTATAGGTCTGTAGGAAGGAGTCGTTTACGTATGATTTACGGCAAATTTTTTTGTAGACGGCTTTTTTGTTCTAAGTTGACGTTCAATTACTTTAGGTCACAATCGTCGAATGTGGTGAAATTAAGCAGGAAAAGGCCGTTGAAGCAGATACAGATTCGTAGCTTGAATTTCGATCGTCGACAAACTCCGAATTTCGATGGCGTTATGATACTGCCCTGACCAGTGAATCTGTTTTGCTGGTTTTTGATGCTTGCTAATCTTTGTTTGGCCGATGCAATTTTTTTTTTTGGGGGGGGGGGGATCGTGAAACGTTCCTCCATGACAAAAATCCGCTATTTGAGTAAGCAGGATGTTTCTTTCAGGTTCACAAATGATTTCGCAGGCCCCCCAAACTTTTTTTTTTGAAGCATGAGGCTTACGACTGTTAAATTATTTTCGTTGGTCGCTGTATTGAATAAATTGTTGCTGATGTTTGTAAAGCTGTCAAGTAAATAAATCATGAAAACATTTTTTTAAACATTTTTTTACACGTCGTTTGTTTTATCGACGGTACTATTTTGTTGATTTCTTCAGTGAATATGCATTTTGTTTGTTCACCTTTTATGATTTCATTATCTTCTGAATGTTGTTTTTTCTAGCGGGAGCTTTTTATAGAATTTATTGTTGACTTTATTTAACCTTTCAAAATTTAGGTTCTGTTGAGAACGAATGAAGCTGCCATAGGGGGTGGGGACGGACGGTTATTTTGATGAAGGAAGTTGGGGATTTTTCATTTTTAGACTTCATCGGAGGGTGGTATTGTAGCAGAACATTAGGCCTGGCTGTTGGGGTCATTTAGTGCGCTTGATTCGAGCCAGTTGAAATAAGCTGTTTGTCAGTTCTTTGCCATCGATGTTTTAGTGTCGTTTTTAACGGTGAATGGCTTTTGGAGGACATCCTAAGTGTATGTCCCTTCCAGTGGTTTGGGGGGGGAGGGGGGGGGGATTTTTTTCTCATTGCTGCGTTGTGATGCGATGTTTAGAAGATATGAAGGCGTCGAATTTTCCATTCACTCCATCATCGATAAGCACCACTGTAGTATTTGAGAATTTAATTAATTTCGTCGTTTTTGTTGCTGTTTTTTTTCCTGGGACCGGCAGCCATATAGTGCAGTAGCTATTCGCGTTTGCTGGACTTTTTCAAACCAAAGGGATGTTCCCGCATAACTTTTATTAGCTGGCAGTTTTGCATAGCCTTGCGGAATGGTTTTATACCGGTATTTGACGCGTCCCATAGTCATAGTTCACCCAAGTTATGCTCTCGCTACAAGCTGCGGGCGTTTTGACAATTTTTGTTCTAACCATCCATTTTTATTTTATTTGTTATTGGCTTTTTCCATGAGTGAAAACGCTGAGTCGCATTCGACGAGTGTTGAAGTTTTCGAAGTGCTGCAAAGTTTAATGTTGTTGTTTAGTTGCGTCGGTGTGGTGCGAGTTTTGTTTCGTTGACCGTGATCGCACCATAACGCAGTGGTTTATCATTGTCTAGAGCGCCCGAAGTGAGCAAACATTAATCGATTTTGGGAAGAACTTGTTCGCGATAATTGCTGATTCGTTGTGAATAGGGTGTGATGATGTAACTTTTTCACTGATTATTGCCGGCGCGTTCCCGCTTGATTTTCGCGGTTCATTTGCTTCGCCAAAGCCCATTCACGTAGAGATTTTGATGCTTGGTCTTTTTTTTGTGAGGTATCTTCACTTTGAAACGCAACTGCGATGTATTTAGAGTACCAACCTGAGACATCGATTGGCGGCTTGATTTTACTCGCTGACGAAATGCTAACGCTCATTGTATGCGGTTATATTTTTTTTTTTACAGAGGAAGATGTCTTCACGTGGTCGAGATAAGACTGGCGGTAACACGGAACCGATGCCATTTGTGCGCAAATTTGGTGCCGCTGCGGTGGCTGCAGCAGCTGCTGGGGAACCAACCGTTGAACCAGCCAAACCGGATGAAAATGGTTTGTGAGCGTTTTGATGTTGAGTGTGCAGAACGGAGCACTGCTTCAGAAGAGCGTTGTCAAAATTGAACTGGGATAGAGAACAATTTGAATTTTGGAATTAACATTGTAAGAAAGTGGAGGTTCTGGAATTAAAAAGTAGCTGAAATGTTGTTGTAACATTGATGTAGAAGTTTGGTGTGATCGATTGCCTCAAAGTGTTTACGCCTTAGTAATTGCTGAAAGCAGGTCT
>JPKZ01001291.1:502194-514584 GCA_000803305.1 Toxocara canis
GGGAGGAAAGGGGGGTGGACGAGGCGTCACAGCCTAGTGGTATTTGGAGATTCTTTCAAAAACAAAAGCTAGCAACTATTAAGACATTGCTGCGGTTTCCGTATTACGCTTTTCATTTAACGATCTGAATAGACTGTCAAAAATTCCGCACACCAAATGAGGATTCAGCTATTTTTGGGCCATCTCATGGGAGTTTGTGGCAACACCTGACCCTCCTTCGACTTTCCGCACCCTTCTCTATCCTCTTTCTTCTCTCCCAACCGTGTTGAGTTGGAAAATTTTCAGAAAACGGTCTGGCAACCGCCAAACCGTCCTCTTCAGCAGTGTCTGCGTCGCGTTCTCGCTCTCGTTCGCGCTCATCTCGTCGCAAACGCCACAGGCGTTCATCGCGTTCGCGTGAGCGTAGCAGTAAGCGTCGCTCGAGATCTCGCGATCGTCGTAGACGAGGTAGCAGGTCGAGGTCGAAGTCAAGCTCGCGACATCGGAGACGTTCCAAGAGTCGAAGTAGGGATCACAGGAGTCGGAGTCGCAGAAGTCGCAGTAGGAGCAGAAGTCGCAGTAGAGAAAGGCACAGAAGACAGAGAGGTAATGTTGGATACGGTTGTCTTCATGCGATATGTAATTGACAGCATAAGTGTTCGCCGAATTTTTTGCACAGAAACGAATGAACTTAGTAAGATGAAATGGGGAATTCCAAACAGTCGTCATAATTAAGTAACTAAGAGCCGTGGCAAATCGAACGTATCGAATACATTATGTGCGCTAGACCACGGCAGAATATAACACTCATGCGCGGATTACACATACGCGAGTGGTATACCAAATCGATGGAATTGCTATCTAAATATTTCCGCACAGCAATCTCAGGTCTATAAGATTTTTCGGGATGTTTTAAAATCGTTTTATTTTACGATCATAGTCTGTTTCGTGTATGGATGGATGAAACAGTTGAAGCCTTTTTTAGCTTTATTATTTTTTACTTTCCGTTATTGTCGTGGCATAGAAATATAATGTCGAATTTTTAGAGCGTACTGCTTCGCCACCAAAGGATCCGGCTTCAGAAGCACAGACGAGTCCGAATGGTGATGTAAGTTCCGCGATTTTTTGCAGCACTTTATGGGACTTATAGACCCATTGAGGTAGCATATTTGGTTTAGACGGAGTCAGGCAATATTTGATTGTAAAATATTCATGAAAGAGTAAATTTTCTTCATTCTTAAGAGATGTTCTATGTTGAACAAGAAGCAGAGCTGTTGTGCACACCTTTCTGGATTTATTTTCATTGCTAAAAGCAAAATAATAGGTGTTACTGTTGGTTCCATAACCTCATTGTTTTTATTTATTTATTTTTTTGTGCGCTAAATTATGCAGCGGCCAGTTTTACCTCTTAGGTGGACGGGTCGAATAATTTAGTTTATTGGCTGAAATGTTTTTCTTTCCTAGCAAATGGCTTGAGAAGTCATTGTGAAGCCTTATGTACAAGTCAAAGAGTACAGTGTCTATTTGCTATATTTTATGGTTTTCTTAGAGAGATTTTTTGATGTTGCTTTTTTAGATCAACAGCGCTTTGGCGAAACTGAAATCGACGCCGGGAGTTTTGCCGTTACTTGCCAGACCCGATATTGGTATTTTTTCACACCATTCTTGCTTTTTAAATTTCTTATTCAAGTGCCAGAGAAGTTACGAGGGTTTTTGGAGTTTTTTAAATTAACAAATAATGCCGTTAGCGTGACTAGATTTTCAGTAATACAAGCTACGCATCAGAACAAATGCGTTTAATTTACCACTTCCATTGCCATTTATTATCAGTGAACAAGAATCATCGGGTCGAAGGGAACTTAGTTTTGAGAATATTCTGGACACCATAGTGTTTTGCTTTCGTTTTTTTCTTTAAAAAATCGTTCAGCGCGTTTTTTTTTTTGCTGATCATTTCAGTTTTCTTGCAGTTTGCTCGCCCTGAGATATTTTTCCATAATTTTCACAAATACCGCATTGCAGAAGACCTCCGTAATTTGTATTTGTCTCGAATGATATGATGTATTCGAAGTGGCTCCATTTAAACGTCTTGTAACGATGTTGCATGCATGTCTGTGATTGATGTGTTTGACTCTGTTGCAGTGGAATCGATGGTCTCAGGCGATGGTGTAGGAGCGGCGGCAGAGACGGCAAGTCCCAACAGTGCAGAGCATTCAGAGAAGAAAGCACGTAAATCGCGATGGAGTACCACCAAATCGTTCGTTCCGGGTATGCCGACTATTCTACCGTCGAATCTCAGCGATGATCAACGACAGGCTTATCTTCGTAAGTAATCCGTTTGTTTTTTTGAACTTTATGTGGTTCGTGCAAAAGACTGTGAGCAACAAGAAACGAGCCGTCGATCAGGTTCATGCCGAGATGTCACAAAGACGCTTGGATGCATTGAGTGCCCTAAGACGATGACAAATTCTGATATCTTAACCCACTGCTTAGACTGTGGTGGGTACGTGAGGATATGGGTGGATTGATTTTATTGAAAAATCAGTTGGAGGTAAAGGAAATTCATTTCTTTTTTTAAATCTCTCATGGAGTGGATGTTGGGAAAGCGTTACAATATAATCGTATATGATGGCACATACGGATGGATTAGCGTTACTGGAAGGTAAGTTCTCTTCGAATTAATTTGTGTTCTGTTTATGGTGAAGGAGCTTTTGCGTCGATTGCGATTTTGGTTGTTTTTAACAAAGAGATTAGCCTCTCTTGCTCGTGTGGTTGAAATCCTAAATGTTTTAGAGCGGCACATTGATGGGAGGTTGGTGAATGTTTCATATTTGTTGAGGAATTTGTCTTTGTTGAATGCCTTTCTTAATTTCACACAGTTTTTTAGCGTGGTGCAAAGGTTTCCTTTGAATCGATTGTTGAAATTTTATAAAAAATGATACGTATACTATAATAACAATGATTAACATTCCAGATTTTGAAATTGCTATTAATCTCATAAAAGCTCTTTTTAAAATGGTCGCATTTGTTGAATGGCGTATTCGATGGAATTTTTTAAAAACTTTTTCCCTTTGATTTGTACGATATTAGGTCGATGCCCCAGGCAATGGCGAAAAATGCTTGTCGTTCACGTTACTTTCACTTTCTAGCAAGATCAGTCGAGAAGTGGAACAGGGTATACGCAGCAAACAGGTATGCCACGCTCAGAGTAACCGCTATTATAAGAAACTTCATTTGTTACACAACAAAGAGCGACCGCAGAAGCTGCAAAAAGTGGCAGTATTTGTGCATAGGATTACGAACACAGGCATCAACTTTCGGGACGTGCACAGTGTCATGGTGTACGGCAGTTTTTGAGAACTCCTACTGCCTCCAGCTGCAGTTTTAGTGGTGTCTGTATGTATATTCAGTTGGTTTAAAAGGTGAATATCAGAAGGAGGGGTTGAATGTGAAATTTTTAAAATTCTTGGTATGTGGTGGTTAACTGATATTTTATATGGTCGTTTGCCTTATATGATGTTGTTTACGTTATGATTTGCGTAATCTAATCTGTCGGGGTTGGGTGGCCCCTAATCCGCCCTTTTCAGTTCAACTGGAAGTGGAAGATGCAACACGCAAACTTCGATTGGGCGATTTTATGGGCAATCCGGATCCTGCTCTAAGGTTCTTATCTCGTTGCCTACTCGGCGTCTAATCTTTTTAAGCCATATCCAATACGCATATACGGGCCGAGCACTGAAGCAAATTCGCTGCCGATACCCTGAGAGCACATGCGACCTCTTTTTTGGGGGCGTATGCTTGGAGATATGCACATGAAGTCGTCTGCTGCAACTGGACAAGTTTTACTGCTACATTTATTTATATTAATGCGTAGTGGAAGGTGAGAGGAAGATAGAAGAGAGAAGGGGGCGAGGCACGAAGATTATATAAATAGTTCGATTTATCGGCGCTCAGATGTGAGGCTTGCCAAAAAATTTGTCACCATAATGAGAAGCTATTACTTTTGCCATGTCACCATTTCCAAGCCAGCATTTGAATATGAATCCATATAGAATTATTCGTTTTTTTTGTGCACGAAGTTCACCTCTGAAATTGCGCAAGGCGACCTGAAAATGCTGCTGCCGATCTTAGATGCAATAGTTGTCTTCTGTTGTGTTGCTATTTGAGGGGGAAGAGAACCTAGAAGAGCGTTAATTAACAGTAGTTTTATTTTCGAAGTGAAGGAGGAGTTATTGGTCTTTCATGTTTGATTTCTCTCACTTCCTCTACACCCCTTCTGTCTCTTCCGTCCCCTCCGCTGTCCAGATTTGTTAGTTTAATCCCAATTTGAAATATGGAAAAGGCTCATTTAACATCGATATAGAAAGGGCTCTTGTCTAGGTCTCATTTTCGAAGAAAATTGGTTTTATGATCTTTTTTTTCACTTGGAGTTATTCTGCGCTATTCCTCAAGAGGGATCTTCATGACACCAAATCGCTCCAGGCCGCTGCTTTCACCCCATCCCTGTCCTCCTTCTCCTCCCTCCCCGCCCTTTCTATCCAAAGTTCTATTCGAGATGACATATTGGTGGGTTTGACGCGCTGCAGTGGATCAGCATTCTTGCCATATTACCGTAAGAATTATCCAACGCTAAACATTTCGAGAGACTGCCGGAGATACAAACAGATTCGATTGTTTTTTTTCTTTTGATATGGAGTGGCGAAGATTATTTGTGTCATCAAAAAAGTACCGTATAAGAACGCTAGGGGAAGAATTTTCAAAAAAAGAATTTTTGGTTTCCACTTCTCACATTTGAGGCAAAATAGGTTTTCGAGATCAAGATAAATTTCGTTAAAAATCGATTTATAGCTTCTACACCACGTCATGATTATTCGTTTCGAGAATTTAAGGTGCACGAAGTTCACCTCTGAAATTGCGCAAGGCGACCTGAAAATGCTGCTGCCGATCTTAGATGCAATAGTTGTCTTCTGTTGTGTTGCTATTTGAGGGGGAAGAGAACCTAGAAGAGCGTTAATTAACAGTAGTTTTATTTTCGAAGTGAAGGAGGAGTTATTGGTCTTTCATGTTTGATTTCTCTCACTTCCTCTACACCCCTTCTGTCTCTTCCGTCCCCTCCGCTGTCCAGATTTGTTAGTTTAATCCCAATTTGAAATATGGAAAAGGCTCATTTAACATCGATATAGAAAGGGCTCTTGTCTAGGTCTCATTTTCGAAGAAAATTGGTTTTATGATCTTTTTTTTCACTTGGAGTTATTCTGCGCTATTCCTCAAGAGGGATCTTCATGACACCAAATCGCTCCAGGCCGCTGCTTTCACCCCATCCCTGTCCTCCTTCTCCTCCCTCCCCGCCCTTTCTATCCAAAGTTCTATTCGAGATGACATATTGGTGGGTTTGACGCGCTGCAGTGGATCAGCATTCTTGCCATATTACCGTAAGAATTATCCAACGCTAAACATTTCGAGAGACTGCCGGAGATACAAACAGATTCGATTGTTTTTTTTCTTTTGATATGGAGTGGCGAAGATTATTTGTGTCATCAAAAAAGTACCGTATAAGAACGCTAGGGGAAGAATTTTCAAAAAAAGAATTTTTGGTTTCCACTTCTCACATTTGAGGCAAAATAGGTTTTCGAGATCAAGATAAATTTCGTTAAAAATCGATTTATAGCTTCTACACCACGTCATGATTATTCGTTTCGAGAATTTAAGCTGGTCGAAGCTTTTCTATGGGCGAATTCCATTGCGTCAGCATTTTTTATGCGTATCCGATAGGGTGATCGGAAATTGCTCATAAATTGCTTGCATATTATTTTTGGTATCAAACTCTTTTGGCGGCAGACGAGGTTTGATGGAGAGAGATCGGAGAGGGGATGACGCTTTTGAGTTTTTTGAGCGTGGGGTTGGGAAAGGCAATTCTTGGCGTTGCTGCCGCACAATTTAAAAAAATTCTTCACAAAGGCGCTGATATGCGGTGCCGCCGAAATTCTTCATGTAAAATCACACTTTTTTATGGGAAAACGCGCCAGGCAATTTGCAATCCACTTTTGAATTCGTTCCATTTGAACTGTTGATTAATGATGATTCAGAAAATTCTGATTTCAGTTTTTATGTTAAACGCTAATTGGACGGGAAACAGGTGCACTATTTGTGGAAGAGGAATTTCGCATGGAAGGCGAACACTAATCATAATAACCCTAATCAAATTTTTTTCTTTAGCACAGGTTTCGCAGTATTTCGCTCGAGAACCTCGAAAACTCCAAAACGATGGAGACAACTGAGGATGTTCGAGCAGAAAATAATATTCAAACTATCTATCTAATCCTAATCATAATGCGTCTCTTTTTAGCGTTTTAGCTACAAGTGGGCACTTACTCCATCACATCGTTTCAGCGCATATTCAAAAGCGAGCGAACACCACCTCAAACGTCCTGGCAATTATAATATACCATATTGCCGAATAAAGCCCTAGAGGGCTGTAATGTCGGTGGCTTTTTATAAGCCGGGTAGTATTGGGTGATTGCTTTAATTGGTGTAATACGGTGATCAATTCATGTTCTGATAATCGTGATGAAATGTTGCGTTTATGAAAATATTTTATAAGAAGTGCTTAATGTTTAGGCAAACGATGTTAGATGTTATTGAAGAGAAAGATGAGGAGGATAGAGGATATTGGGGTGGTCGGATATGAGTTTACGAACTTAAAATTGCTGCATATCGCCATGAAAGAAAATGAAATTTAAGTGATTTCGTAATAAAGATGTTATTGATAGAGAATGTTAAACCCAGCCTCTATACAACCAAATCCAGTAGATGAACCCCAATATTCATCACTTTCGTCACTTTTTTTTCGATAATTTGCTAGCATCGTTCGTTCAAATATTTGGCACTTTTTATAATAGCATACTGGCAATTGTTGAAGGTTGGGTTGTATAGAGGAGAACCCTGGAGGCTGTTAAGTTGGCAGCTTTTTTTTTTCAGAAGTCCGTCACCTGAGCCGGTTTACGATGCTAGCGGTAAGCGGTTAAATACGCGTGAAATACGAAAACGTCAAGAGTTGGAACAGTTGCGTCATGAGAAGATTCAAGCATTACTGAAGCTCAATCCCAATTTCAAACCACCAGCTGATTATCGGTGAGTACGAAGTTACGAAATTAGTTGCGTTGTGCAAAGTTGGTAGTTTGCTAGTTGATTAATTACTAAGGATTATTGATAAATACTTACCTAAGCGTTCACTTCTTCCACTATACAAATGATCTTCGGGTCTTCGGATCCGTATATGAACAGCCATTTCATGTTCTCGTGCTGTTTTTCACGAGGTCTTGGGCAATAGGGCTCTGCTTTCTGCGGTGTTTAATGGCGCACTGTATAAACAGGAGTCACTCTGACAAGGCTGTTGATGACAGGTCGTAATTCACCCATTTGTGCTGTACTTTTCTTTATTTCCAACCGTGTTTCTATAACGAAAGTATATTCGTATGTACTGCTGTTGGGATATGCAATGCGTTTTGGTCGACACAGTTATAATTTATCATAAGTGGGGAAACGGCGCGAGATTTGCGAGAATTATGGGTTAGTTTAGGTTTCTAAATTTCAACTGATTATGAAATTAGTTACACAAGAGGATAGTTTGTTGATTGATTATTAATTGAGAGAATTATTAGTACGTAGGTGACCTGCCTAAATATTTAGTAGCGAGAAGGTAGTTGGAGGATCGATAATTTGCAGGGCTCCGATGATTCGTTTACACGATAAAGTGTGGATTCCTCAAGAGAATCATCCAGAGATCAATTTTGTTGGGCTGCTGATTGGCCCACGAGGCAACACTCTCAAGTCGCTTGAAGCTGATGTTGGTTTTTATACACTTCCAGCTGTTTGCTTTAGTGTACATTGTCATACTTGGCCTACGTCATGTGCCAGTGTAATTGGTAGAGGTAGAGGTCAGTTTTCATATGAAGGGACGGGAGCGCGTTTCTCTTTCTGCAATGTGGTCTCCGGGAAGGACGGTGGTAGACGGGGAGTTTGTTGTTGAAAAGTCTTCGTAAGACGAGGGCTACTGCCGTCCTAGGAAGTAGAGATGGGGAGACGATTAAATCATAAGAAAGCAAGCTGCATGGTCGCGGTGGGAACTTCCGATCTGTTTAATCCCACATGAGGGCAGCTAGGCTTCGTCTTCGATGACAGTCCCCTGCGGGGATAACAGGTTTCTTTCCATCACAGGTGAGCTTACTGCTTTCGTCCTTTCTCCCAGTTTGACAAAAAGTGCCCCCATCCACGTGGAAGTAGCATCTCCAAGGAATGGTGTATGATACGCAGCATTGAACGAAAAAGCATCCATCGGTAATAATCCTCTTACCCCTTTAGGAAACCGTGTGCTTTATAGCTTCCAGAAGGGTTTTACTCAAAATGACAGACAGTTTTGTCCGGTGGTTTTTTCCTATTAATTTATTGAGATACGTTAGGGTCTAAGGTTTTTTTGTTAATTAGTTTTGTTTTAAAGACGGGAGCGAAGATCATTATCCGAGGCAAAGGCTCGGTAAAAGAAGGAAAATTGGGAAGACGTGAAGGACCGATGCCTGGTGAGAACGAGCCTTTGCATGCCTATGTCACCGGTACGGACACGACAGTTATAAAGAAGGCCTGCGAGAAGGTTTCTTTTACCATTCTGCTGTGCTCCTTATTATTTTCTCGCGCGTTATTAGTTGTACAGCCATTAACACGACAAGGTACTGGTCTACGGTGGTGAGACTATGGGAGAGGGGGGGGGGGGATTGTACCGCGGGAAACATCCCGCGAGATGTTCCGCCGGTCTTCGCATCGTAACAGACTCGCTTCATGCGGTGTTTCATCGACTGCTGAAATGGGTAAGGCGAAGTTGCCGCGATGTGTGTATGTAGCGGTGTCTTTGTGAATGTTTATGTTTGCATAAGAACGCGGCTTAGATATACTAATCTCAAAGCATTGAAATGTTGCAGGCACTCATCTATCGTGGAATCACCACAGCCAGTTTTTTCTGACATTGAAAAAACCTCTCCAATGGCAAAGGGAAGGGGTTGCGGTCCGAGAAAGCTGGTAACCACATTTTTTGACATCCTTAACCTTCTGGACTAACTCTTTTTCTGTTCAGATAAAAGCAATCATAAATGAGGCATTAATGATCCCGGATGGTCAAAATGAACTGCGTAAGCTTCAACTAAGGGAACTGGCCCTATTGAATGGAACATTACGACCCGAGGATTTAGTGAGTGGCGCACGTTGCAGCAACTGTGGATCTGATGAACACAAAACGTATGTGTTTTTTTTTATTATTATTTTTTTTTTAGCATTACAGAGACTGCTTGTTATTCAGATCATAATACATGGCCGATACATTACGTTTTGCCACCCCCAAATGGGAGGAGTAGAGGGAGAATCGCATGAAGCTTTGAGGTTTTGAAGACTCATACAGAATTCTCGAAAGTTCGGATCGTGTATGGTATGCACATCTTAAGAATATTCCTGATTCCGCTTCAGTGTATTTGTTGACGTGTTTAACTTTCTGGCCTAGTATTTTAGCCATATTGCTGGCCGGTTGTGCAGGCCTGCTAGATGGGGATGGGGAAGGGGGGCAGGGATGGGATAAGCTGGAAACCCCTAACCTTTCTATAGGCTTAGCGTGAGGTTACAAAGAAAAGCTGATCTGTTGGGAGTGGGAGGGGAGGGGGAATTAGTGAAGAGAAATATTAATTTAATATAACATTTGTTGATAAATGAAAAAGTAATTGTAATTAATTGTTCACTACTTATCTGTTCAATTAGTGCATATTTCGATGAACTAACAGCTAACGTTGATTTAAAGATTTTTAACGCGAGAACTCGGAGTGATATAATCAGCTTCCAGATGGGAATGTCCGGATGCTCCAAACGTGACGGCAAGTATTATTTGTACGGCGTGCGGCGCGGCGGGACATATTGCCAAGGATTGTAAGAATCCGCGTCCAGGCTCGGGGTCCTTCGGCTTTGGTGGTCTCGATGGGGGCATGGACGATGAGGTTGGATTTCTTGCTTGCTTTTGAATTCTGAATTTAAATGTGACTGGTTGACAAGTGTTTAGTTCAAGTGCACAGAGTTATGGATCGAATGCGGTCGAGCACGACAGTGAATTTAACGCAGTTACGTCACTCGCATAGCTCTAAGTGATTGTTGCCAAAGGGCGTTCAGTGTTGTCATACGCGTATAGGAACGACATTGTTTGTTGGGGAAAGAAAGCGTGAGGAATCTTTTAGATTTATTTCTTCCCGCATATATTTGATGTCGACTGGGGAGCAAGGGTTTTTGCTATATTGACGTTTCAGTCGGTAACTGGGAGAGAAATGGCATGATGAGTTTTATTGAGCATCAGTGCGTTAGGCTAAAATCACTCTTGGAAGTAGTTATTTTTGGTAGTCCTAATTGAGATAGAAAGTCCCCTTCTTTTAAAAGAAAAAATTTGGAGCAGTAGGTGAGCAGTTTCTTGTTGTGATCTGAATGATACAGCAACTGCGAGTTTTATGGCATTTGAAGGAGTAGGCATGAATTTCTATCTTGAACGATGCGAACGTACATGTCTTGTTTTTAAAGGAACGAAGGATGCAGCACGCATTAAAAATAGGAATGAGGTAACATTCACAACATTTGTTGTTGTAAAGGATAGACAACTTTTGTTCGATCTGGTGATGTCACAGTAAGTGAATCGGCTTTTATATCGTCATCTTTTCAGTATTCGGCACTGATGGAAGAACTAGGCGAGAAACCACCACAGAAACCATTCGGGGGAGGTGGTTATCAGGGCAACAAGCCACATTTTGGCGGTTCGTCCAATGGTGGTGGTCCAGGCGGTGGATACAAGGTGAGATACATGCTGCCTTCCGTTTATAAAATTTTCGTAAACATCGTCTGTTTTCAATTGAGGATTGCAGGAATTGCCCAGCGTGAAGTTGTTGAGTGACAATTTTTCTATTTCTTCTTTCGTTGAGCAGGTTCCCAACCAGCAGATGTTTTGCATTTGCCCGAAATCGCTTTCTAAACGGGCAGGGTTGCATCTGCACTGCTATAGTGAGGGACAACAGTTTCAGTCAGTGTCGTCTGTCAGTATAAAGGCAAACATGGTGATTCAGTTGCTTGAATTTATCAATGCAAATGAAGATGAAAATTTTGATAAAACGATAGAAGAGAAAACCAAGGAACGATGCAGTCGAATTTTGACGGGAAAAGGGAAGCAAAATTCCGTTAACTCGGTTCGCACTGCATCGAAAGATTTAGTCCGCTTCTGGTGTGCACATGATTTTGCCTCAAATGAGTTAAGTTTTCTTGAAATGTATAAAGAATTTGTGAAAAGTAGCACTGCGAAGTGCGCTACCATGCGTGACATTTGGACGGATTTGTGACATTTTGTCGAGCGGAATGCTATCAAAACGTTCAGCCTTTTACCTGGACCTATGTGTCCTGTGACTTTTTTAAATAATGTGGTGTTCGCTACATTCATCTTGCCTGTTCGTATGAGATAGATACTGTTGTTAACGTATGCAAAGTTTAGCCACGATATCCGGTACCGTCGGGTACACCAATTGTTCGAATCAATTTGATGAAACCGCAGAATCAGCAAAGTTTCGGTTCGTTTTTTGGCTCTCTTTGTTATTTATTTCACCTGTTGGTTTTTAATTTATTGTTTTATGCTCAATGAGTGTTTGATTCAGGATTGATACGGGGAAAAATTAATCGTTCTTCGAGAATTGTGTTTTCATTGACGAAAATGTTGTTTTATATTTGGCATGCGGTTTCTAAATAGGGTCAAATTACATATGATAAAATTTCTGAACCAGCTCGTATAAATCACGCAGAGATATAATATTTCTCGATGAAGGGCGAATGGATTCATAAGGTTTACCAAATTCCTAAGGTTAATTGTCAACTAGGGGTTTAGCAAATTCGTAAGGTTAATTGGCAACACTGATCCAAATATCACTGAAAAGAACAGTTCACTATACGACTGCTCTGGACCTATCTCAAAATGACGAGTGTGAAAAGCGATTTATTATTTAACGTTTTAAGATTATCAGTTAAAAAGCATGCTGTGAAATGTTGGCCGTGCAGTTTCTGGTTAAATGTGCAAGTGGATTTATACAGTATTGGGGGACTAGGTGCATGGCCTCCGAGAGCACGCACACGTATAAAAAACTGTAAAACTTCGCAATACTTCACATCTTCCAACTCTCCGCCTACCCCCTCTTCTAATTCCCTCCTCGACCATTCCAACCTGGATTTATACAGGGGGACTAGGTGCATGGCCTCCGAGAGCACGCACACGTATAAAAAACTGTAAAACTTCGCAATACTTCACATCTTCCAATCCAACGCCTACCCCCTCTTCTAATTCCCTCCTCGACCATTCCAACCCCC
>JPKZ01001291.1:516333-543747 GCA_000803305.1 Toxocara canis
TCCCTCCGTCCCAAAAGTTTCCGTATTGTTTTCATTTCGCAAGTTTAGTTTTGATCCTTATTTCTGAAAACCTGAAACCTCGGGTTAAATCAGTCATTTGTAACAGTAATTTATAATATGCGTCTGTATGTATGTATATATACACATATATATATGTATATACATATGTACATGTATATATGTACATATGCACATATATATGTGTACACTTAAACATATATGTGTATATATACATACATATATACATATATATATGTATATATATGTATATATTTATATATATATCACCGCTGTAGATTACTCGTAAATAAATTATTCTGTTTGGGCCATAGGCGCATTGAGTATTGGCGAAAGAAGGGACAAAATTGGGTAGGCCAAATCTTTCCTGCTGCTTTCCTTCCCCTTCCTGGCTCCGGTTGCGAAACTCAGCTGTTTCGTAATTCGATCATTAGTGAGATTTTATTCCCATTCTTCCTGTCAAATGGTACTGATGATGTTATTTGCTTCATCAGCCACTCTTGGATACCTTTAGCCGATATTCTTGCTGCATTTCATAAGCGTGATGGTTACTGATCTTTACAAAGTATCATTCATTATCTGTGCAAGTTTGACTTTCTCCAGGGCCGAGGGTGTTGTTGTCACGTCCTTTCAGTGAGCACTAATTTTTGTTGATTTGTCTGAGGTGAGTTTGGTTGATTTCTTTAATTATTTTAATGTTGTTGTCAGTTGACTGGAATGGCGCTCGCTTTTCGTCTTCTTTTTTCGTAATATTTTTCACGTGGACACAATTCAATAAACTCGGTTTAAGAATGAAAATGTCGTAATCGACACTCACCTGCAGTGCAATTTAACGATGAAATGAAATGCAAAGACTGCGAGGAAATAAGGATGAAAACGAGTTTTTTCTACGCATCATTTAATGGAATGTCGGCAAGGTTTCTCACAATGAGGAAATCGCTTTTCCAAATAGCGAGTTTTAGGACGATTGTGGACTTGTAGAGCTGAAAATACCAAAACTGTATTCATTTTTGCGTCTGATATGTGTTAGCAACTTTCATCTATGGAGTATTCGAGGCGGCTATACATAGATGCGTGACTTATCCGGAAAAAAAATAAAGAAGAAAGAAAGCGGTTGTCTGAGGTGTTTACTGGAAAGAAAAAACTCGTTGCTTAGTTTTTGCGATTTATTGCAATTCACGGAATGCCCCTTATCTTTGTTACGTATCAGTTTTTTTTTTGAAAAGTACGGAGAGAAATTGGCATCTTGGGCAACTCTACAAATACCTGATTCCCGGACAGCAATTGGAAGTGGATTTAAGAAAGTACATTCGACGTAATTTGAAATAAAGAGCGTATCAGTCACACTCGTTGCCTGGGTAAATTTAAAGCGGACACAATCACTTTCAGTTCAAAGGGTTGAACAGAGTTAACCCATTTCGCCAACTGTCGTTCTCGTTGGCGTTCTTTTGCTGCTCTTCCGGTTGGAATTGCTTTGAGATATATATGGTAATGTTGCGATGAAGTCCGATTAAAATAAAATTAGTTTCCGATATGATCTGATTTTATGGGGAGAAAGGGTAACATAGCATTTACTTGTATAAGCGATTCAGAGAAAGTTGTACGACAAAGTGGACACAAAAATTAGTAGATTTTGGAGTGCGTTGAATTACAAAAGGGGTACGCACCACAGCTCGACGTAAATGCTCAGTGAACGAACGCGAAATGGACGAAAACAAGATCAAAATCATAGCGGTATAATCACTAACCCTTTAAATGAGGTCATGAAACGATATGCAGCGATTAAAGAGTTGTTTTATGCGTTCCACATTTTTGCTGTATGATAATGACGTACGGGACATCGACATACTTGAGAATTTGGTGACTAACTAGCGGATCGATGTCCTTGCTATATTATGGTCATCCATCTTATGGTCATTATGGTCATGATCGTCATTGCAGACAACAGTTTGCAGTTTTATGCCAACTATTTCTGTTACTGTTATTCTTATACTTTGAATCTGATTTCTGTTTCTTTTGTCTATTTCTGCTGATTTCAGAGAAGACTCATAGGTCTAGACATCTCCTTTTTTTCTCTCTCTGCTTTAGTTCTGCTAAATTGTCGCTTCCGTCCACCAATGCGTCGGAACGCCAATTGGCATGTACACAATAGGTCAGTGTCGAAGTAGTACAACACCATAGCCTCAAAGAAGGTAGGGGATTTGAACAAGATGTAAAGCGGTATCAAATATTTCGTGCGCGTTAAATTGAAATTCTGGTGCTTCTAACTATTGTGTATATGCCAGTTATACTCCGTATGTGTAACTATTGTGCACTGATCAATCGTTTCGTTTCTCAAGAAGTATATATATATATATATATATATATATGCTTATGCACAGGCTAAAATGGGGCACAGGTTCAGCGGGGCCTTACCATTGGTGATGATGGTTGCGGTTGGTATGCTAATGATTTCATTGATCATCGCTGTAAGTATCTGTGAGGAACTGAATAATCTTTGGACCGAGTTTGACCATGAGATGGATTCCATTAAGGTTCGTTCTATTCACTGTTATATTCCTGATTCGATTACTTTATATTGTTGCAATTTTTATTTCCGTCTCATCGCATATATAATGTATTATGCATCGCATGTTCCAGGTGATTGAGGTTTCACTCGCAGAAATTTGAGGTCTATTCAAAGTAATATTTCATGTTTTCATCAAACTGTTATAAAAAAGAAATGCATACCGAGTGTAGCCACATTTTTTCCCTTTACAACTTAATGTGATAGAAGATCGCCATCCCCCTGCCGTTCTCAGAACATATTTTCCCCGTCCTTTCCCACCCTTTTATATGGACTGTTTTTTTGCACTATTTTGTCTCGCCACCATCACTGATCATCATCCCCCCCCCCGCCCTGTAATATGCCAACAATAACAGTGTATTTCACTGATGATGACTGGTGAGATGGAAACGGACGATTCGGATGGTATGAGTGACAAGAAATGGTAATGATCATAGACGTAGAGGGTTGGAAAAAACAAAGGAATTTGTAAATCGAAAATTCCTAGAAGAGGAAGAGTATAGTGTGAGAGAGCTTAGATTTTGTTTTAAAGTTTTCATTTAAGATGATGAATGATGATTTATGGGTGGCAATGCTACAAGTTGGAGCCGGTACGCCATCGAATCGGATGCGAAGAAACAATCAATATAGGTCAGCTATCGCTGCGACGGCTGTCCCTCAAAAATGCAGTTCGTTCTATGGCTTCACACTTTGCGCTTTTTTGTCTTCTAAAGTGTTACGTGTGCAATAAATGAGAGACAATAATGCAAACCTGTAACGACAAAACAACTAACGCAGAACCTGAAGCGTATAGCTTGAGGAGGTACATTGTGCTGAAAATAGATTTTGCGCAGGAGAAAGGCGAGTGAAATGCAAATATTACATCGTTTAAGGGGTCACATTTAGTGATGAGATAATAATACGCCATACGCATCGCTTCCGCTATTTTCTCCAAACGTCCTATTTTATTTTGTTGAAAAAATGGAAATATTTTGGTTATTATCATAGAACGTGTTTTAACATATGAATACGCATTCCTTGAAATGCAATAAGCGGATTGAATTTGGAGATTTACTAGATTATCAATTTTGACGATTGTCCGGATCATTAAATTTGGGGACTTTCAGGATTATTGGATTTGGGAGTTTTTTCGGATTATTTGCTTTGGGGATTTTACGGATTGCTGGTTTCGGAGATTTTCCCTATCACTCATATCCACTATTTCGAATTTTTCTGTTTTCTTTTTTTCCATAACAAAGCTTACCTTAAGTCCAAACTATTATACTGTTTTAAATTCTGATTAACGAAGAAGTTTCTATATACACTCAAGGAGTTTGCAATGTGCCAGTACAGGTCATGAGAGAGAGTGAAATTGATCGTTACATGATATGCAATTTTCTTACTGCTTTATGTTACGATGTAAGTGGCACAGGAATGTTTCGATATTATGCTTTATAAGTGATCTTACTGATTTTTTGTAGTTTTATTAGTATTTATTTGCATATATCCTGAATACCTTTAGAAGAATTAAGTATCATTTGTTCTTAAACTTCTGCTTCCCATAGTTCGTTAAGTATTAACAGCTGAGAACAGCTAAATAACAGCTAATAAATGAGGAATACACGTCGCTGCTAACGCATTGCATTCACGATAACAGTTAAGTACCTTTCTTTGCTTCTTCCCTCATAGAAGATTTAATCGCCATATTAAGTATGCGTCGAGAACACGTGCCCACCAGGACCGATTGGTGCTCCTGGCGAGAAGGGGCTTGATGGTCATTCAGGACTACCGGGCAAAGATGGACTTGACGGCAAGCCAACAGAGGATATTGTACAATCAAGTTTTGTGGTAGGTTGACAATTTATTCGAGACAAGGTTAGCGTGTGACGAATATGTTATGAAACGTAACCCAGAATAATTTCTCTTTTCCCAGTGGAATACCCCTTCGTCCTAACACCCACCTCCTCCTTCTCCCCACCACGCTGTTCTTCAGCATTTCATTTCAAAAGCCAGCTACCGTAGCTCTCCAAGGATTCGGTTATTTTACGATAATTATAAAGACCAAGTAGATAAATCTATAAATTGATTTTGTTTTATTATTGCGAAACGAATAGTGAAATGTTCGTTTCAGGCTTTTTAATGAACTATGATCATCACACTATACAACATAAGGCGTAAGAAATCTCAGTGGCCTTATATTACAGTACTTTACCCGATCCGTTGGCATCCTCTTGAATTTTAAGCGTCTTTTAAAAAATTTTGTGTTGATTTCTCCAGGCAACCTGTCGTTCAGTGGAGAAGAATCGGAGAAATTCCATCTTGTCTAACAAATTGGAATTATGAGTTTATTAACTTTTGGCTTAACATAGTAACTGTTATCATTATTAAAAATTACATGGTCATAGAACTGTTCTGAATCATTCTTACAGTGTTTACAAAGTATTCGAATATAGGAAGTGCATAATTGATCGTTTAGATAAAATATGAAATGAATATGATTGTAATTCATTCTGGCTTATGACGGGTAATCGTTAAAAAATTGATGATCTGGGAGTTGTCGCAAAACTGCTTCTCTTTGTGCTAACAAAATTCCAGCTCGCTGACGAAAAGCTGAGAGACTGAACGAAATGGGGCATGTTGAGATCGGAGGAGCTAGATTCGAAATTTTGCGACGTTCGTATAGGCCGAAATTCCCTTATATGTGACGCGTAAATGAGATGTGATGTTTTCTTTGGGTTTGGCGGAGTTCGATAGTTTGGACTCAATCCTAATTGTGATAACCTGAATATATGAAGTTTGGCTTTTTTAAAGGGCTGTATAACTTGCCCAGCGGGTGAACCAGGGCCGCGTGGACCTCTTGGTCAACCGGGTGTGCGAGGAATGCGTGGAGCAGCAGGCAGGCCGGGATATCCGGGCAATGATGGACAACCGGGGCTTCCGGGCGAAATAGGACCACCAGGACCTGAGGGTTAGTGTTCTTTTGTTGGAGTTTTTTTGTATTACCGAATTTGGCAACACTTATTGAGAGAAAAATTTGTAGATTACAAAAAACAAAGAAGTCGGAAGTGCTGTTCTAAAATATTTTTGGACATCACATTGGGGCAACTACATTTGTGTAAAGGTGTGGAACCAAAGAATCAGTATTCCCATATGGAAAGAGCAGAATTACGAGCTCGTAATTTAGTCGCTACTAAAAACAAAGAGGAGAAGCACAACGATCCTGGTGGAACCTTGATGGACGAGTGACGGAGCCAAGATACGATGTGAAAAACAACTGGATATGCGCGAAAGCACTGGTAAGAGTGCAAAATAGCGTAATGTGGAAACAGGATGGCCTAGACGAAAAATAACGGTCTTATTGGAAAGAAATTTTAAACTGTGCACATCTGCCGGTCACGTTACGTCATAGATTTTGCGCCATTGAAGAATAGCAGCACTTAAGTACTCTTGAACTCGAAATTTCAGGTCCCTCAGGTCTTGCTGGTACGCCAGGTGAGAAGGGTAAAAATGCCGAAAAACCAGTCAGTCGGAAAGGTCCTCGAGGATCACTGGGTGAACCGGGTGAACCTGGAGCGGAAGGTGAAACAGGCAATTCAGCAAGGGCTGGCAAGCCAGGACCGCAAGGAATGAGCGGGTCGCAAGGCGCCATAGGAGCATCTGGAAGAGTTGGTGAGCCAGGAGCTCGAGGGAAAGCCGGTGTTCCGGGTCCGGATGCTGAGGTATGAGCACTGCAATGTGCTTTTAGTGCTACTACAAAACTGAAAGACAATTAGCCATTATCAAATGATCAGTTAATTTCTGAAGCTGCTGCGCATATTTGTGGCGTTTAAGGTCTACATGTCACATCACCATGGAGCACATCTTATGAACTTCGTATTATTACCGAAGCAGTCATAAGAGCACGACTTAATTAAGTAATGAGTCAAAGTGTTCTGGAATATAAATTTTAGGAAAATTTTATTTATTCGCAATTTGAAGCGGGATTTCAAGATCCCACATAAACTTGTAAAATGCAATACAGCCATAAGAATCTGCTCTGAGTGATTATTACGGAACTATCAACCAACTAAATCTTTTTTCAAATGTGTTTACTCATAATTTTTCTGGAGCCGAGTGTTTTTCGAACTGTCGAAATAAAAAAAGGTCGCGGGAAAAATATATATGTTTCTCGTAACTTCATATATATATATATATATATATATATATATATATATATATCACAGAGAAAAGAGTTGACCATTGAAGATATCATATTTCTATGAAATTTCAGTATTGCAAATGCCCTTCTCGAACGATCCGTTTATAGGCGTTTGCCGCATATAACGATTCCGTTCGACAGTGATCATCTTGACGTGTGCGAATATTGTATATAATTGATTATTGAAAATGCCGTAATGCAGTTCTTTGCGTTCTAAGATTTCGTTCGTAAAATAAAAATTCGATTTACAACTAAATTTCTATATTTCTTCTCTTCGTTCTTTCATGCAGAAGAAAAGGGTTGAAACTGCTCATATAACTGTTTTATTTAGGGATGTTTCCACCTTATTTTGATGAATGTTTACTAGGTAAATGTTATGTTATATTAGTATTATTGTAAAGTTTGCTAAAAATCTTATGTGGGCTGTTTGGGTGCTAATTATTCCAGCATTTTCTACGTACAATTTATGTTGTTCTTTTTGGGTGAAATTTGCCTTCTCGTTTGATTGCTTTTAATTACAATGAAACTAACCGCTAGATTGGGCGATTGGCATTCCGCCGACTTTATACGAATTTAGCGTGATGGCCGCCGAAAAGCTGTGCTTTGATTCGGTAACCACCACGCTAAACTCCTATGAAGCCAACAAATTTGAACTTCGATATTCGCCGCGATGTCCGCCGACAGCATTTGCCAATCTTTGCGTACATCATTGCCGTCGCGTAAATGATCTTCGTTGAAGTAGTCAAATCAATATCAACTGTTGCTGCAAAGATCGAATGGAGGTGCATTAGGGAAGTTCAAGGTATTGACAGCAAACGAACATATTCTTGCTTAGAATTTCTCAAATTTTCTCGTACTTACTGATTTATAGTTAGCTTATTGCCTTCGCACGGGGATTTGCGAATTCATGGAATCCTCTTAAATACGACTTTATAGGCGAAAAAGTCGATTGCGTGATTGTGCGAGGAATTTTAAAAAAACTTTCAACGAAGATAGCCACATTCGATTGTGATTGTCCTATAGCTCTCGAATATACGGCAGTATCCTCTTTATCGGCAGCAGATATATTCCAAGGTCTATCAGCGTATGACTGAAACCGTTTATTAAAGAGCAACGCTAGATATGTTAAAAATATTGCACAATTTTCGTGTTTAGAGCATTTATGTGTGGTTAAGTTCAAATGATAAGTTGAGCATTGTATGGCCTACTCACCAACGTTACGTAAAGACATTAAAAACTGTTATATATTGGGCAGCAAATTTACACGTTTCGGCTGTTCGAAGAGGCTAAACAATTATGAACACCACTTGTGATTAAAGCGAGAATCGCATTGGAACTTCATATACGCTTCAATTGCATTCTATTGTTCGTTCATTTATGTGAGTATTTACTTTAATATCCAAATGCTCTAACAATTTCGATATTGAAATTTGTACCGTAAAGAGTTATTAAGGTTGTAATGACGAAGACTTCTGCTGTAGTCTGAGAAAATAATCAAGTACGAAATAAATCAACAAAAATGGCAGCATCAAGAAAAGTAGAAGAAATGTCGTGTAAACTTATAAGGGCGGTCATTTTCATTTCCTACCTTTTACATCAATTCTACTTTGTTAGCGCGCATTTGTCATCCAAATGTTATTTTAACCAAAACAATAGATAAATCATTTTCGTTCGTTAACAGATACTTAGTTTTTCTAATGAAAATACTTGCAAATGAA
The DNA here is from genome assembly GCA_000803305.1 of Toxocara canis. Lineage (NCBI taxonomy): Eukaryota > Metazoa > Nematoda > Chromadorea > Rhabditida > Toxocaridae > Toxocara > Toxocara canis. The sequence goes on from JPKZ01001291.1 coordinate 524,813, forward strand.
ATATGTTGCGTACAAAAGTAAGGTGAACAAGGTTGTTCGAGTATATATCGTCGAGGTTGCTAACAGACGGTAAATATAAGTTGTAGCTCTTTTAAATGGAGAAAAATAAATGTCAAGTAAAAATAGTGGAAAAAAACCCGAACTAATGCAGCGCAAAGCGAGCATAATATGGATGCATAATTGAGCAAAGCAAGTTTTGCAATTTCGATTTGCAATATCAGTAATGCAAAGCGCAATTGACCGAGAAATATGGATTGCAGTATCAAATGCTTAACGGCTTAACTAAAATAAACACATTAGCACATATCATTTTCGTGAATTTCCATAAATCACGAACATTTCAATAATTTATCGAGGAACATCGAATGCATGAAAATTAACCGAAGTCGAACAAAATCGAATCGTATCGTTTATTGAAATTCGACGAATTAAAAAAAACTGCCTTTATATTAATTAGGAAACGAAATTAGTTGCTCTATTAGTTAGATGGTCTGATGGTTATTAGTGGTGAATTGTATGGGCATGTTTTGTTAGTCACCACAGAAATAGTAGCCTTTCTTTGGATAACGACATTATAATGAAAATGACACGATTAACAAAATGTTATTAAATCACGATAAATGTATTTCTTTTTTTTTTTACAGCTGCGGAAAAAAGTTTTCTCTCTCTTCCACCCCACAATGCGTTCTTTTAGTAGTCTGTGATGAAGTGATAAAAGTATATATGCTATATAATTACTCGCAAAAAATGTACTACTGTTTCCGTTGAAGTTGTCAGTCGTGCGTTGTTTTTCTCACTATTCACTTTGCTTATTGAGCGTATAAGATGCAGCCTCTATAAACTTCCCCCTGCTCTCCTATCAGAAGCACATCTCAACCTATGTGCATCAACGTTTTACCATTTAGGCTAGTCGTATTAAAGCATCACCTACGGAAGCCATGTTTTCATTTTTAGCCTTTCTCCCATCATCTTATTGCCGTAATTGCTTCCTATCGAATATGTTCATCACGGAATTTCTGCACATTATACACACTAGGCAAGCAATTGATGGTCGTTCTCGTTAACAAAAATGTTGTTATACAATCGCAGAATTACACAACGTTATACAGTCGTTGTTAAACAAAGCAATCGTTCAATTAGTTTATATTTGTGCGTTTATAGCATGTCAGATGGAAGGAAGGCTACTGATATAAAAACACTAGATTCTAGTGTTCCTTTTCATCTGTTTCATTAAAAACGGAAAATGTTTTTTGAAAATTCGACCTTTTTCGAGCCACCAAAACCCCGCATATCGACAACGAACAAACCATGCACACCGCAACAGCAACAGCAGTTGAATTCGAATTTTTCGTTGCAACAGATGATTGTCTTCACCAATGCAGAAGGTGCTATCGTGCAAATGTGCTTCGTTCTTTGTGAATGCGCTCTCGACCATACCACTATGCACATTAAAGTGCATCTGATTGTGGGTGTGCACAGCGGAAAATCGGTCGCGCGGTACAATCTTGCCGTTTTTTTGGGTTCCATATTAGAAGCGTATAAGGCTGCATTTGTGTATTGCATCATCATACGTCGATATGACCGGATGCGTTCAGTTCTACGCACACTCGATGTCAATTGTACAAAGGGTGCAACTGCCTGTGATATTGTAGAGCATAGGTGGATGATATCCGAGTGCGAGGAGGACTGAAAACGTGATGCTAGGGGGAAGATATTTGCGGATGAACTTTGGGTGAAATTCTATGCGCAGATTTGAGTGGGCATGAGCGAATACGACCAATAGTTGCCATAAAAAGGGCAAAATCTTGCACTTGAAATTGCCGAAATATATTTATTTTGTCTTATTCGTTGTCATTGATTCGAGTGATGAGCGTTCATTTACTATATTTCATCTAAAACGTTCATTTCAGTATTCGAGTGAATGAGTTATAAAAAGATGACTGATAAATCGTGAAACGATAAATGATAAATGATAAAGGATAAATGACAAATGATAAATCATTTAGTCACAAATAGATGGCTGAGCGATAAAACCATTCTGATTGCTGCTTAAGAATACGGACTTTGATGCCATTTCTTAGACTACCTTTTTTTTCAGTTTAGAAGATAACATCGATGCTGCGTGGGATTAATGTCTGTTTGTGCAAATCCTTTATTCATAGGAAGCCACTACTCGCAATTAATTAATCTAGGCAAAATTTCTGCGCTCGTTTTTAACTTTGGATTTTGAATCGACTGGAGACAAGATGACCACTACTATTATTACTATATCGCTACTTTCAACTAACAGGTAATGATATTATATTTTATCAAAGAACCATTGATCGTTTAGTGAGGTCTTGCACTATTCAGCTTAATAGTTGCGCGTACAAAATAACATATGTGTTTTGCATGTACATTCAGTGTTTTCAACAACTTCAGAATACATCTTTTTTTCTGTTTGAGTGATAATTGGTTGTTGAGCTATAAACTGATGCTTAAGCTTGTTTATAAAACTTCAACGTACTTTCAACAACTAATTATACTGTTGTGTTGACCGTTTTTATTGTGTGATGATTTCTGTCGCTTATAGTTTTCGACTTTATATGCTCGATTTATTAGTAAATGACTATTCTAACAGTAAGTTTTAAGCAATCAACCTTTCCAAATTGATGTGCGTTGATAAACAAGTGATGATAGCTGGTGGAACTGATGATGACATTAACTTGTAATAGTGGAAGTAGTAAATAAATAAATCATTACCGTTCAAGCTAACGCATTGAAATAAACGTTAAGCGGCAAATAAGCAGCAAATAATAAGTGGACTGTCAGTAATAAATGTTCATGGTAAGAATTACAAGTCACTTCAATCACTGGTCAATTACCATAAGTCGTCTTGTGGATGAACAACTCTTCGGATGCTTAGATAAATCGCAACTCCTACCTCCTACCTCCTACCTCCTACATGTAGCAATCGAATCAGTTGTTATACTCTCTCGGTGAGCAATACAGGAGAGTACATCCACACCTTTATTCGCCTTTCTTATCTTACTGATATTTGTTATGCTAAGAAAACGAAATCTTGGAATCTTGAACCAGTAACCTATTTTCCAAACGCTACGTTAGTGGCAGTCCATTGCGATAAGTTAAGAAATGCTACTAAGTAGGACGATATTTCGATCAATTAAATGCACGAAGAGATAATACGATGAATTCGCATTGCATTGGCAGATTGCCAAAAACGAAGCAAACTAACATACAAATTTTGGGCAAATTTTGAACACTTCATCAAAAATTTCTTCGTAAATCTGTGATTTGCGCATAAAATGTATCCCATTATATATTCAGAGCAATCCATACAATGTTAGTCGGCCGGGAAGTCAAATGATCGTATCTGAAGTTCCGTATATGAGATATTCGTTTACAACGTTTCACGTGCTCCTCTTGTTGAGACACTTTGGTGTGCCCTTCAACACGAAACACATTTAGCGAAACTGAAATAAACACATCTAAATCGGGCAAACTATTGTTGGCGCGTTTTTGATCATGCGCTTACGTAACGATCGCTCATCATTCTTTGTTCTGGAAAACGTTTTATGTCTTGATGAGTCAGCAAACCCCTCTTATTGAATGTGACTCTTTATCGGAGTCACGTGAATCAAGTATGAAAAACAGACAAGCGTGCCATTTCAACCCAATTTTGTCGTTTACGACGTCGAGCGCTTCGGGAAATTTCATTAACGTATCGAACTGAATTGAATTGAATCATACATAAAATCACCGTAAACGTTGCATTTTGAAAGCCATTTTATGATCGCTTGAATCGCAGGAGACAGAACAAAAAAAAGCGAAATTAGTATTACACATGTATTATCGATCGGCTGGCTGCAAACTTAATTCAGATATGTTTTTCCTGATAACAGTTTATGAAATCCGTACTCCTGACTTACTCTCCGAGTTAGCAAAGTTCTTTCTACACTTATTCCCATAGCCGCATGCTTGATTCTTTCTTGAAAATACCTCATAGGGTCACCTTCGTTCTAGACTGTTTTAACTGTACTAAATAAGAAGTGATGAATTCTTGAAGTCAGCACTACAGCATAGCGTCGCTGTAAACGTGGATGAGAGGAATGAGGGCGACGGGGAAGGAGGGGGAGGGGGGAGGGAGGGAGGAGTAAAAATCGGCAAAAGGCAATGAGGACGGTGTCGTTGAGCGAGAATTGTTGAAGTTCTCCTCACTTCAAGTAACATTATGTATCTGTGCCGAATTCGTTCATCTAGCCTTTGAATGTACAAAAGGAAGGAAAAACTCTTGATCATGCAAAAAAAAAGTCAAAATTTGAACCAACGTTGACAATTTCTTAGCTATTAAACTACGCCATAGTTGGCAATTTTTAAATGCCCTACCTTTTATTACGGCTCTATCAACACCTGAATTACTATGGGATGATAGAGTATGTGCTTTAACAGTTTGCTTCAGCTTTATAAATTTTTTGTTTAAGAAATCTTTACGATCTTGTCCGTAAAGTATTGATCTTTGTGGTTTTTTTTTTCTCGTCTAAATGCGTCTAATGTACTTTCAAAGCCCCATATTTGATCGCTGCGATTGAGCACTCACATAGGTGAGCGATATTCATTTCAATACTTAAGGTGGTAGCACCTGGCACCCAAAATTTGCTTTCAGTTGATGCGTTCAACAAAGCTCAGTGTTCAAACGCTATAAAATCCAGTTTTTAATGTTGTCGATTTACGCTTTCATCTCGAACGGTTTGTTCATTATTCTCAGCGAGCTCATAATTGTCGGACCCCCAAGAAAAAATAGCAACTGGATTTTTATTGAAATGAATCATCTACGCGTATATTTATGACAGCTAGGAAAATAATGAAACGTTCAAGAATGTTTATCGCTGAAAACCACATAGAATGCTGCCGTATAACGGGCAGAGAGAAAATTTCTCAATATGAACCCACTTGATTCGCACAGAGAACAGTTATTTGCGCCCACTTCACCCGTTCACTTACCGCATTCCTTTTCGAAGACTTTCCCCCCTCCCACCCCTAACTCTTTCAATAAAACATTCTATACAATACAAGCCTCATTCTTTCTAGGTGGAAACTTTATAAGTTGCCAGATTCATTTTAGAGTTAGTGCAGTAAACCGTTATTGCTATATGCAGGAATCGGCACCATATATGCATAGGAACAATTTACCGCATATCCATAGGAACAAACGTTCTCAGGAAGAGCCCTAACGCATTTCATGGAGAAAAAAATAAGGGTCCCTCAAATTGAATCTTTCCATTCACTTCCTCTTCCTCTACGAAGTGCCACCTATACAATATTCACAGTTCACCTCTACTAAATGTAAGTGCGATACGAGTATTCACCTTTGCGATCCTTTTAATTACCTTTCGCAAGGGTTGGTGCTCTATGCTAGATTCGTATAGAGTTCGAGAGAAGGAAGGCATCAAAACTCGCTTGAATGATTTTGTTTCATTTCGAGTGAATAAGGCACATGAAGATTTTGTATTTTTTCCAAAGTTGCCTTATTCGTAACATTGACAATAAGCATTTAGCACTACTAATTAAGCATCGACGACAGGGCAACTTTGTAGAAATCATTGGATGATTCGTTCGTTCAACTACGTATTCTCGAAGTTGAAGCCTTTGTTTACACTGGAGGCTTCAGTGAGCCAAATTACAATGGCTCAAATTGGATAACGCTCATCAGCTTCAATCGCTGAGTGGTCTTCAGAGGCTGAACGTGTTCAATGATCGCTTACTTACCTAAATTGTTCTGAAATTTTAAAAAAACCCCATGAAATATCGATTCCAGGTCGCCTGTCAGTAAGTGTAAGTACACCATCAGTCATAGTTTCATCTTCGCCTAGTTTCCTCTCCCCTCCCCCCACCCCTTTGCCCTTCTCCCTTCTCTCTTATCAAAGAATTATGAACTCATTTACCCGATGTCGCCTTCCTTCACTCATTTATAACCTTCCGATATCACCCCTTCCCCCATTCAACGGCGGTAAAGCATTGAAGGTGTGCAACCTTTTATTCCTTATGAACCTTTGCGTATTAGCTTCACCTTTACATTGTGACGGAAGTTGAAATTTTTCGCCATCGATTATTTGAATTGCCCTTCCCCGTAGAAATTAAAAGTATGCTAATTTCTAAGGGTTATGTCTTACAGAAAAAGAAACTTTTTTAGGCAGTAATTCCTTCGATGACAACTCCTTTAAAATATTTTTTTTTTGCAGAAAGACATAACTTTTGAATCTTACAAGAGGGGTTTTATGGTGTACACCTAGTTGTCTTTCCTTCTGTTGAAGCATTACTAGATTTCATCGTTTTTCCTGATTTTTAAAGGTTGTTTTTTGCCTTAGCGATAAATCTCTCTTGCATTCCAACGTTCTTTACTAAAATAAGGAATTTTTGACTTTCAGTATAACCTCACTGAATGCAGTTGCGAAAGAGCCATAAGAAAAGTGAAACTTCCAAATGATATCTCCTTTTTCTTCCACAAAATTTAATTGCAAAGTCCAAATGGTTCATGAGTGATTTCGAAAAAATTTCTAAGAGCAAAAAATAAACCGAGCTCACAAGCAAATATATGTTGAACTATTTGACGCATTTTTTTCCTCTAAATTAAATTGCTGAGGAAATGGTTGGCATAGAGCTTTCTGTTTATCGGTAAGTATAGTCGCACATAAATAGTAGATAGAGCCACAGCCTTACTCATTTTCGTTAAGGTGTGATGAAGTCTTATAGAAGTTCTTGCTGTTTGCTGGAAATGAGCAAATCGCAGCACAACGTCGCGGACTCCTCTCAAGAACTTTTCCTTTGGAACGTATAAAGAGGGAAACTTTTTACCGCTTATCTTATCCTAAAACTTCCTTTCTACCGTTTACACTACCGAAAATGTACAATTTGTAGAGAACTTACTTTATTTACAGAAAAGTTTTAATGTTATCCTCCTATATTTATTCCAAGAATAGCATACAAGCCCCGTAAAAATGAAACATTGACACGTCATGCATTGATATTCCTTTAAGATATGCAAAGGTATCGGTAGAGAAAGCTCTGATGGAGAGCACCTTAGCTGAGAATAGACCAAAGCAAAACCTCCGGCGATCTTTTCCTATCAGCGTCTCAGATGGCGAAATGAGATTTTGTAGAGAACTTACTTTATTTACAGAAAAGTTTTAATGTTATCCTCCTATACTTATTCCAAGAATAGCATACAAGCCCCGTAAAAATGAAACATTGACACGTCATGCATTGATATTCCTTTAAGATATGCAAAGGTATCGGTAGAGAAAGCTCTGATGGAGAGCACCTTAGCTGAGAATAGACCAAAGCAAAACCTCCGGCGATCTTTTCCTATCAGCGTCTCAGATGGCGAAATGAGATNTCTTACGTATGTTGGAAATGCATATCTGTGAACAGTTTCGTCACATTGTGTTGTTCTTCGATTTGCTTATGCATGCAAACCAGTTTCCCTCATGATTGCTGCACCGATTTCGACAACAGTTTTCGCAAACTGTTTGTTCTTCATGTGCATCCCATGCTGCTGTTTCGTGTGAATGCGCGTAGATCATCAACAACAGAGAACCATCACCAACCATTTACGACGATATGAGCGTTCTTCGTGCGTTCAATGATCATCGAGATCTTTCGGAGTCCACAAAGGCTAGAGAGTATTGCTGGGTCAGCGTACGAAAGGATTAATGGCAAACACTCGCTCCCCTCCTCTCCCATCCACCCCATCCTCCTAGCAGGTCACGACACTATGGTGTGAAAACGGCTAATTAGGGTGAATTAATTGTGCGAAATATTTTTTCGCAATGAACCGTTTTTTCTGTCGCAGTTAAATTAGGTCATACCAAAAGTATTTTTATTCGCCAAAACGTTTCTACACCAATATGTATTCTTGTAAACAACCAAATTTTCAATTTAGCTATGCAGAAAAATATTTTAGACAAACAGTGTAATTCCTTAGCTACTTCCAAAACCAAACCTCATTTCTTGTATCATGAGCACATTTCCCGTAAAGCACGAGTGATGCACTTAATGTATGAACACTCGTATGCATAAAAGCATACTCCTACAATGTATAACATTCTGAATATCACTCTTTGAAAGGTACGTCACGATGGTTCGATGGTTTCAACGTTACGATTATCTGGCATCACTGACGAATGCTGGAGGGATCGACAAAACAATGAAAAGTGCGTATATATAGCGCAATGGATCACATGGAACATTCGTTAATCTCGATGGTACGTTGAAACACTGTGAATTGGTTCACTGAATGTTTTGCTTGGTAAGGCACGTGTCTTTCGAGCCGAATTAGGACATGACCCGTATAGCGATCGATCGACAGCTCACGCTGAGTCGGTCATTCTCTGATCAATCTTAATCGCACTCCCTATGCGCTGTGCGGTGATCAGTGGGAATTTGAATGAGTGGTTTTGGTTTTCGTTAGTCGTATAGTGCATATCATTTCAAGCACGTACTTTTATACTCGAAATGCTTCGAAGTGATAAAAGAAAAGAGAAACGGAGAAAGGAATATGCAGAAGGAGAGTGATAAGGGGTGTTAATCTATATTGCAATGTGGTTGAAGCATCTGCTGCGGTCATAGGATCCTAGGCAGGTTCGCCCAGATTTCGCAGCCAGTGTTGTTCTCGCTTTAAGGTGTAGATCAGCACATTGCAGAAGGGGTTATAAAGCAGATGGACTTCTGAAATGGGAGGAGGAGGAGGTATTCGAGGTGGAGAGTGCGCCAATGGCCAGCTTATTTTATCCAAGTTCTGCTGATCGGCAGGTTTCCGATCGAAGTCCGTAGCATTCCACACTATTATCGATGGGGTAAGGGAGGGGATATGTCGAGGAAAAGGCAATTTTCGCCGGACTCATAAAAGAGATTTATTCCAGAATGGAGGCCCCCAAGAGAGAGATCTATTCATGATTTGAACTGTGTCGAGAGAGATGCTTTAATCGAAGAAGCACAAAACCAGTATAAAATAGAATCTTAATAATAAATAGTCAGCCGTATCTTAATGAGTCCGGATTAATATTTGTCGTAATAAATTCAAGCGTTAAACGGAATAAACAAGCAGGCGAGCACAACGAACAAAACAAGCCATATACATATACTACGTCACGCATGACATTTACGTGCTTTATTTGCTGAGTGTTATATAAAAATGCTCTAACCGACCAGTCTAATCTAGACGACCCTATAATTTCGTTTCGTCATCCGAGTGTGATATTTGCCCCATTAATTAAATTGTAATGAGTCATTAATAGAGAAATTCGAACGACTTTCAAATCAAGCTTCACAATATTTAAATGCATAGCTGTATTTAAAACTAGAGAGAAAAGTTTTAATGAAATTTTTGAATTTTGCTCATTTTTATTGTCGTAAAGGCAACTTACATGTTCCGTACCAATCAATTTGAGAAGAATTTTTTAAATGATTCGATCAAGTGAATTGAAAATAATTTTTTAAAGACGATATGATTTTAAGTAATGAATAACGGATAAAATGATTTTAAGGTAATTAAAAGAATTTTTTAAAATGACTATATAAAATTCAAGAATCTTTGCATAAACTCACAACGAAAGTAAGTGCAGTTACGGATTTAGGGGAGGGGATAGAATGTCAAAAACCTGAAATTTCCTCATTGCAGTGTTCGTTGATGTCATCGTTGTTTACGCAGAGCGCCCTCCATTATCGAAACGGTGGTGGGTTGGCCAAATTGTTGTGTGAGTGCCGTCGAGTCCCCCACGCCCGCATGCTTATGACACGTCAGCTGACCATTGAGAGTCGGGCAAATTATGCATCTTCCATTCGATTGTTGGCATCATGCCAGTTATTGGGGAGGTCAGAGAGACTTATGGTAACGTAGATGAAAAAGAAGAATGTGGTCATCAAAAGAGAAACCGAACAAATAATGCAAAAGTGTTACGGAAGGAACAAGCAGATGTCGGTTAGAAGGCATAATAAGGGATGTGAGAAAGGAACAAGCAGATGTCAGGTAGAGAAGACATAGTAAGGGATGTGAGAAAGGAGCAGGCAGATGTCGGGTAGAGAAGATATAGTAAGGGATGTGAGAAAGGAACAAGGAGATGTCAGGTAGAGAAGACATAGTAAGGGATGTGAGAAAGGAGCAGGCAGATGTCGGGTAGAGAAGACATAGTGAGGGATGGGAGAAAGGAACAAGCAGATGTCGGGTAGAGAAGACATAGTAAGGGATGTGAGAAAGGAACAAGCAGATGTCGGGTAGAGAAGATATAGCAAGGGATGTGAGAGGTGCACAGCAAATAGAAGCGATCAACGAACACGAGGAATCAGAATGAGGCAAATGTTGACCAGTGGGATGGATGGATGGGAATGGTGGTCAGTCGCCTAGTCAACCTCTCTTTGTTTTGTGTGTGCAATTCACCCCCGCCCCCCAGCTTTACATTTCTGTAGTGCAGTTCACTTGTGATTGAGTGCGTTGAGATGTAGGTATGCTTGTTTAGTCACCACAACGCTAGCTACATGTCTCTGCTCTACTACGCTGCAAAACGTTTTAATCGTGTCGATTTTCTGCAAATTATGCTCGTCCTTTGCTTTTTTGCGATACATAATTATTCGCATTACTCTTACAAAAGTATAGAGGGTTGGAATGACTCTGTTGAATTGGGTTGACCTTTGACCTTTTGCATTGTTAATGGTAGGTATACAAGTACGTTTGTCATGGTGATCGAGTCCATGAAGCAATTAAAAAGTGGCTCATATTATTATTAATAATCGGTTGGGCAGTTATAATTGGAATTACGGTAAAATACATGCGGTAAGGCCGAAGGATTTTCCTTGGAAAATTACAGAAATAAGTTCATAAACGTTTTGAAGAAAAAGGTTTTTTGATTTTCGAGAAAAATACACGTGATTTCATTTTCTCAAACCTCAAAACTTTATGATTTTTATACGTAATGCTGCTTCGTCGGATTGTACGACAAATAACGTTTATTCGGTGATGAAGCTCGGCTGGCGGCAAAATGCATTTCCGATTGGCATTCCGAAACCGATGATTCTTGAAAATTGCTAATCCACTGACGTGTGGAACGGATGATTCGCAAGGTGACCGTATTGGCTATCCGTATTGAAGGAAAGGGGGAAAGGTGGAGACCAGGTAGGGAGGGAAGGCGGAAAGAGAAGGTTAATAGGTAATGGAGGGTTCTGGCGGCAAAGGAAAGGGTTCGCAGTTTCTCAGGATCGGATAATTCGCCTTTTTTTTTTTCAACAGTGCTTAGCATGCACACACTGAAATGATTTCTCACGATATTGTCCAGCATGGACACTTCTTTAGTTTTTTTGCTTATTGTGACATACTTGCACGTTTATTCCGCCAACGCATGTCCTTAGCATTTTCGCGTTGCGGTATTTAATGAACTCACTTCCCAAATGCCATCCTTCTCCTCCTCCTCCCCCTCCCCCCCCCCCCCCCCCCCTTTTTAAAAAGTGCTCTCGAACGGAATCCCTGAAAGACCTTTAACGATCTTAAAATGTAGATGTAAGTAGAACTGAGCTCTTCGATGCCACAGAAGTTGCAAATCAAAAATGCGGAGTCGCTGCTCATAATTGGGGTGGAACGGTCCACGAAAAGCTTTCCTGAAAGCCGTCTTAGCAAAGCGCCGTTTGACTCTTTCAATCATCCCGATATCCTTTTCGCGGACGGGGACCAAACCTGAGTACAGTATTCTAAGATGGGGCGACAGTAAGCAACGAAGGCTTTCCGATAATTTCCAATGCGACTGCATTGCGCAGCACGCGGAATATAGTTCGCAACTTGAGCAACCCTCCGCGAAACTTCAGCACAATGATTATGCCAACTATGGTCAGAACTCACATAAACACCTAGATCCGTCATCACTTCCTTTTCAGGGAGATCCAGACTGCATAAACGCAGAGGACATTCAGCCGAGAAATTTAAGTGCAAGACAAAGCATTTCTCAGTGGATATATCGAGTTGCTATAGCTGTGACCATTTTCCCAATGACATCATGTCCTGACATAGCACGTTGTAATCGAACTGGGGATCAATAATGGTCCTGTATATCTTCACGTCATCAGCATAGAGCTTACAGCAATTAACTAGTTCTCTGGGAGGACACTTACATAAAGCAGAAATAAAAGAGGCCCCAGAATGCTACAAAAAGTTTTTCAGCCAACTTAGCGCCATCTATTCCATAGGCCTCCAACTTCAGCAGTAGTTTTGGATGGGTCACCGAATTGAAAACCTTGGCAAAGTCAATATAGACCACATCTGTTTGGAATCCGTTATTGAGAGCAGCATACCAGTCACAGTAGGACGTCATGAGTTGTGCGAGCGTAGATCTTCCTTTGAGAAAACCGTGCTGGTTATCACTGATAACTTTAGAAAGACTAAGAGGACTCAAAATTGATTTTCTCAGAACAGTTTCGAGCACCTTGCAAAAAGATGACCTAAGGTTGATGGGACGGTGATTAAAAACACGGTTTAAGGAGGCTTTTTCAGTAATGGCACTACTATTGCAGTTTACCAAGCATTTGGAACAACTGGGGATCAATAATGGTCCTGTATATCTTCACGTCATCAGCATAGAGCTTACAGCAGTTAACAAGTTCTCTGGGAGGTCACTTACTTAAAGCAGAAATAAAAGAGGCCCCAGAATGCTACTTTGCGGCACCCCACTGAACAGAGAATGAAAAGAAGACAGGGCATTCCCGACTTTCACTCTAAAACTGCGTCCACATAAAAAGTTTTTTAACCAAGTTAGGACACTGCCACCTATTCCATAGGCCTTCAACTTCAGCAGTAGCTTTGGATGGGTCACCGAGTCAAACGCCTTGGCGAAGTCAATATAGACCACATCTGTTTGGAAACCGTTGATGACTCAAAATTGATTTTCTCAGAACAGTTTCGAGCACCTTGCAAAAAGATGACCTAAGATTGATGGGACGGTAATTGGAAACACGGTTTAAGGGAGGCTTTTTCGGTAATGGCACTACTATTGCAGTTTTCCAAGCATTTGGAACGATGCTTCGTGCAATACTATGCCTGAACAGAAGACATAAAGTGTAATAAAGGCCAGTCGCAGCTTCCTTGATGAATCGCGAAGGTATACCCTCTGGCGTTAGCGATGCCTTATCACTACGCTCAGAAATATCGTCTCTGGCTACGTCTAAATCTCTCCTAACGGCACCCAGATGATGGCTGCATATACACGGGGAAGGTGGGAAGAAAAAGATTACATTTTACTCATTTCGTTCATCGAATTTCGGCTTTTTTTCTTGAAAATCTCAAAATGTTTTTCGTGAATCGCATTAAATCATTTAATATCACGCACACATGGGGTGAGGAATGTTTAATGAGGGTGGGGTAATGCGGGATATGTATATATATATACGGGATTTTATGCAAGTTTTGCCAGAATAAGAAATACGGATTGTACGGAAATTATGGCAAGAAAAATATACAGGAAATAAACAAAAGAAAATGTAATAGTATTCAATAACTGTCATGTTCGAAAACCTTCGATAAATTTCTCAGAGAATTTTTAATGTTGAAATATTCGTATATCTTACGTATTTTAGACGTCTGGAAATTTGATTTTATCTAGTAGAATATGTGGCTTAAAGATGGAGTTTTATTGCCCGAGCGTAACCCAATGCGTTGCGCAGTTTGCGCACTTTAAACTGGATTCTATTCTTTTTCAATGACATCGTATCAGACCTTGGCGTGCTAAGACATCGCATTAAATCATTCAATATCACGCACAGATGGGGCGAGGAATGGTTAATGAGGGTGGGGTAATGCGGGATATGTATATACACGGGATATTATTATACTCTGGAATATATACAAGTTTTGCCTCAATAAGAAATACGGATTTTACGGAAATTATGGCAAGAAAAAAATACAGGAATTAAACAAAAGAAGATGTAATAGTATTCAATAACTATCATGTTCGAAAACCTTCGATAAATTTCTCAGAGAATTTTTAATGTTGAAATATTCGTATATCTTACGTATTTTAGACGTCTGGAAATTTGATTTTATCTAGTAGAATATGTGGCTTAAAGATGGAGTTTTATTGCCCGAGCGTAACCCAATGCGTTGCGCAGTTTGCGCACTTTAAACTGGATTCTATTCTTTTTCAATGACATCGTATCAGACCTTGGCGTGCTAAGACATATGATTATGACTTGTATGACGTATTGAGCTCTGCTTGACATAATTCATCCGGTTTCTAAACTCGTAGGACCTTCTATAATATTCGTTTCTTGTTCACATTTACGAGATGACGTCATTTGAAAATTCTCTGTGATGAATTATTTCATGGAGAAAGCTGTCGATAAGATCATTTTTTTTTGTTTTCATTCAAAGACATCCCTGCTCAATCCACGTAGTCTTTTTTTTGCATAAATATTCAACGAAATAAAAATATTCTGGCAGAGTGTTTTGCTCAAATATTTGTTCTTTCCGCGGATTTGTTTGCTTCAGTACCGTTTTATTTTTTTCGAGCTAAGAACTCTTCAAGCATTTTCATGCAATAAACGCTTAATTTTAGATAATATTTTTGGTTATTTTATTTTAAACATTTTAAATGATGTTTGCCATATATTATATTTATAATTAGTAATTCGTAAGACATTTCTTGTACACCTTTCCAGAAAATCTCATCTAGTATTCCATTGTAGAGAATTGGTGTATATGAATGGAAAGAGAAGATAGTTGTCTTTGGTCTTATTCGTATTGTGAGGTAGCACGTTAAATATACAAAGGTACGGATCTGTTTCAGCGATAAGTAACATACGAATAATATATTAAAACATTGGCTGATTTCTAGTTGAGCGTTTTGCTTATCTATTAGATTTCATAAATCTAATGGACGGACCAACGCCGAACGTTCGAAGCTAAATTTTCTATCCAAACGGTACTGTTTACTCTCACCGTTTTTTTTTCAGTAGGAAGAAATTGTTTCCATATGGTGACTTCAGACGAAGTAGAAATAATGCACAAGATTGTAAAGCTGTCAATAAGATTATTTTCGTTTTTTTTTTTTTGAGTGCGGCTAGTACGTCTTAGAGGAAAGCCAATTACTTTTTCTGCTATGATTCATAACCGGACGTATGCAACCGATCCATACTCGTCACAATTTTATATTTGAGCTATGCTATACGTTACCATTATAAGACTTCAAAAGTGCATAAACTTCTATTTACGATATCTCAAGAGTATTTTAAAGCAGAGTATATGTTGGTGTTCATTTTACTTCAAGGTAAAGTATACAGGTAATGTATAGAGATTTCATGTTGCTTTCGTTGCATTCTGTTGTTTCTGTATCGTATTTCAGCCGTGCCGATATCCCTATCAAATACACTAGTGCGAATTAAATTCCGTTTAAGAGGCTCGCCATTTCTTTGATTTCCACACCCTTATACTGTAGTATATCCCGCTGCTTATTCGATATTGCATCTGTTTCTCCTCTAAGCTACAAATCGACGGGAAACCATTCCGATCGGGGAAAGATTGAGCAGTCGGTTTAACTAAGGGGTAACCCCGCTCTCTGGATCCTATAGTCTTCCCTTTCTCCCCTTCAAATGACATCATTCGCGTTTGCATGTTAACCACGCCCAATTGTTTACGCCGATGCAACGAAGGAGAGTCGCACATTGTTCGAGAAATGTGTGGCGGATAGCATCTGATATATAAGGTGTCTCGTTGGAGGTCATTTGTCCGATTGTTCGTCGGTTAGCGCGCTCGGGGGGTTGACTTTAAATAGCTCGGAGGGCGAGACAAAGAATTTTCTAGAAACGGAATTCGAGCTGTTGGATGACCGGTTATGATTACTTGTAGACAAAATGTAATATGTCTGATGGTGCGAAAAAGTTTCGAGTAAACCGTTTGCTAGGGTGATCTTAAGTGCATCCAGTTTTTTTGCGAACTAGTGATCTTAAGTGCATCCAGTTTTTTTGCGAACTAATTTCAGAAGAATGGTTATAACTGGTAGTAAGATATTGAAAAAACGTTTTTTAAAAGAGGAATGCTTTTTCCCACAGATGTCGCGACGAATGTTGTCGAGCCTCAATGCGGAAAAATGTATTTTTCGAAGTATATTGTAAGGTTAATCTGAGTAGTTTTATTAGCTGTTTTAATTGGTTACTACTTTTAAAGCAAAAACGACGGTAGCTGTATGAAAAGGGATAATAATTTAATCAGAATTAGTCAGTAAACTGCTTTAAGCTGGTATTATTAACTAGGTAATTAACTGAAGGCAATGCTTCCGTTGGATGAGCTTCCCATCTTGGCTAATGGATGTTTCGACAAGCGGTTGTTTTTATTCCCAGTTTGTAGAGCAAAGATCAGTAATTTAAATTGGGATCATATGGATTAGTTTGAGTATGTGTATATTTTTCGTGGGTCAATTTGTGGAGCTTTTATTATGTGCATATGTGTGTATATGTACATATATATATAACGTGTACATGTATGTAAATATATACATATATGCCCATGGATACATATGATTATATATAATGTATGTATATATATATATATATATACGTATATATATATGTATATACATACATATATACATATACATATATATAAATATATATATATAATGCATAGGGCGGCAATAGCTCAGTGGTAGAGCCCCGCTTCGCGTGCGGGAAGACCAGGGTTCGATTCCTGGCAGCTTCCCAACATAACACTGACAGCCCAGCCAGTGGGTGGTTAACAACAGGCTCAGAGAGCCAAACTGATGGCTGTGAGCGGCGTGCGATTGCCTCAGTAACATCGAGACATTGCACTGAAGGCCCGAGCGATATATATAATACATATATAATATGAAAAGGTAACATTTACGTGTCTTTGTGAATAATCAAGAATCGGTGAAAGGAAGAGTTTCAACTAATTTCATTTCGTAAACATCGTTCGAATTTGTTCAATTAGCATTCGAATGTAATAATTCAGATAAATTTGTTCAATTAAATCAATAACAAATAATTTCAATATTCAGTAAATTCAAATAAATATTAGTAAACATTTTTGGAATTTGAATAAGCTGTTGGGTCTGTTGTTTTCCTTTACCCTTAGACATCCACAATTTCTCATCATCAGATTAGTTCGTTCACCGCACGTGCATCGTTTTGCAAAAAAAAGAGTGCTACGCAGCAACTTCGTTGTTGACGATCATCGGTTGCGCGACGACAAATGTCCTTTGTGCAACGTTTCGAAATCTTATTTCATCATCAGCAATACCATACGTTTGATGCCGATATGCACCCCCCGAGGCCTGCGCATATCACTCAAATTGCACGTAGCACAAATTCGAATATGATTTCGCAATCAGCTTGGCGGTAGCAATTAATGTCGTCATGGTCACGCTGCGATGTTTATGCTAAATTCGCTCTCGAAAATAGCCTCGTAACATACGCGGCTTTTGCTGCTGTGTAGCCTGCATTCATTTCGTCATATTTTTAGGCGCATTGCGAATTTAGTTGGCCGGTGACGTTTTTGCTATTGTTTGGCACACGCACACTTCGGATACCAATCGTCCCACAAGTATTTGCTGAATTTTTTGTTCACTAGTTGACTTTTCTATGAGTCGTATGAATTATGCAGTGCAGTCGTCATATATATTCTGTGCAATATTACGTGCAGCTATAAAAGTAAAAGCCAAACAAGAGAACGGTATGGGGTGTGAACTATAGAATAAGATCGCATCCCTACGATCTCGTCCGATCTAATGCAACGCACGTATTGTGACCTTTTCGTTGGAGCTTAATTCTGCTTGCTTTAGTGATATCCACCCACATTGCTTGCTAACGGCGATCAAAATTTTAACGCCATTTTAATGTCTCCATATCCATAAATGTTGTCAATCATACCGATTTTAAAATTACGAAGGTTGTGATGGTCTGAGGTCACTTGAGATAGCATTGGATCACATGGGTTACTAATTTACCACAAGTCTTCGACGAAAGACGATACTGTATTCATCAGTAACTCCCTACGTGGACTGATATATGTTTACATCCACACTTCCATTTTAATGTGATCTAATCACTTGAGTTTGTATTTTGAAGAAGTACTCATTGAGGAATGCGTCTGGATAAGTGGTTTGCCTATTCAGATTTCATAGTCTTATGCATTCCGCCAAGTACTCGTATGCATTAAAACAACTTTAGAACCTAATTCATACCCTCACGCATTGTGCAGCGCTCGTCTGATTGAGTGCCATCGATAGATCATTGAAGACAACGCGTGCCTGTGCTTGCGCTGGTTAAGTATACTTTTCCCTGGTTGCGATCGCAATGTTCAATCAAAGGCTTACTCATTGCTTACCTCCTCTGAAGTCATCACTTTTCTGGAAATTGTGCGTGATGACTATACTAATGCGATGTAGCATTTGTTCTGCGGATAACTTACATATGCAGATCGGTTGTTGATCCTGTTTGAGATTTTTTTTTTCGCTTAGCAACGGTCGGCCTTGTTTTCGCTGCAGTGAGTTGTGCGTGAGCGTGCTGAATGTAGGACAGAAATAGAATTTGTGCCAGTCATATGCTTCATGGCAGCTAACTAGCTGTATTTTGCTATGCTTCACTGCGAGCATTTATTTATATGTACATTCACACGCATGTGTTCAGTCTATACCGGATTCGCGTATGTTGTTTAATTAAACCTCAGATGCGTTAATTACGTACACCACGAATAGTATGACCGTAAACTTTCAAACAGTAACTATGGCCGTAATTCTATGCATTTATGTTTGAATTCAGTTTAACTGAATATGTACTACTGTAACGTATTTTGCTTTACGCATGTGAGATGCTATAAGTTCGCCTTAGGGTTCCCGCTGGCAAGGTTTTAGCATAAACCTCCCCCCCCCCCCCCCCCCCCCCCTCTCCAC
>JPKZ01001291.1:543840-561409 GCA_000803305.1 Toxocara canis
AATGTTGGTCCTTTTTAAACTGCACATCGCTATATTTAATCGCTTTGAGCGCTTTTTGATTTTTTGCTGAAGCGTTGTTGTTAAATAAACGACGACAACTAAGCCGAAGGCGAAGTACGATCGGACTGCCCCTAATGAGACTAAATTGTTTTGTGCTCTAAAATTAACTCGGTGTTATAAATAGAACTTCGTGTGATGCCCATTAAAAGCAAATATTTTTATTTATAGGAAATTTGAATATATAAAATCTTAATCCCGAAAATAATTCACTGAATTTACTTTCTCAGGTCAACAACACTTTCATGAAGGTTGACTCGTGGCCTAAATTTTTTACCGAGGTTGATTTGCGGCCTGAATTTTTTATCAAGCTTGACTCGTGGCCTGAATTTTTTATCAAGGTTGACTCGCGGCCTGAATTTTTTACCAAAGTTGGTTCGTGGCCTGAATTTTTTACCGAGGTTGATTCGTGGACTGAATTTTTTATCAAGGTTGACTCGCGGCCTGAATTTTTTACCAAAGTTGATTCGTGGCCTGAATTTTTTACCAAAGTTGGTTCGTGGCCTGAATTTTTTACCAAGGTTGACTCGTGGCCTGAATTTTTGACCAAGGTTGAATCGCGTCCTGAATTTTTTACCAAAGTTGGTTCGCGGCCTGAATTTTTTATCAAGGTTGACTCGCGGCCTGAATTTTTTACCGAGGTTGATTCGTGGACTGAATTTTTTATCAAGGTTGACTCGCGGCCTGAATTTTTTACCGAGGTTGATTCGTGGACTGAATTTTTTATCAAGGTTGACTCGCGGCCTGAATTTTTTACCGAGGTTGATTCGTGGACTGAATTTTTTATCAAGGTTGACTCGCGGCCTGAATTTTTTACCGAGGTTGATTCGTGGACTGAATTTTTTATCAAGGTTGACTCGCGGCCTGAATTTTTTACCGAGGTTGATTCGTGGACTGAATTTTTTATCAAGGTTGACTCGCGGCCTGAATTTTTTACCGAGGTTGATTCGTGGACTGAATTTTTTATCAAGGTTGACTCGCGGCCTGAATTTTTTACCGAGGTTGATTCGTGGACTGAATTTTTTATCAAGGTTGACTCGCGGCCTGAATTTTTTACCGAGGTTGATTCGTGGACTGAATTTTTTATCAAGGTTGACTCGCGGCCTGAATTTTTTACCGAGGTTGATTCGTGGACTGAATTTTTTATCAAGGTTGACTCGCGGCCTGAATTTTTTACCGAGGTTGATTCGTGGACTGAATTTTTTATCAAGGTTGACTCGCGGCCTGAATTTTTTACCGAGGTTGATTCGTGGACTGAATTTTTTATCAAGGTTGACTCGCGGCCTGAATTTTTTACCGAGGTTGATTCGTGGACTGAATTTTTTATCAAGGTTGACTCGCGGCCTGAATTTTTTACCGAGGTTGATTCGTGGACTGAATTTTTTATCAAGGTTGACTCGCGGCCTGAATTTTTTACCGAGGTTGATTCGTGGACTGAATTTTTTATCAAGGTTGACTCGCGGCCTGAATTTTTTACCGAGGTTGATTCGTGGACTGAATTTTTTATCAAGGTTGACTCGCGGCCTGAATTTTTTACCGAGGTTGATTCGTGGACTGAATTTTTTATCAAGGTTGACTCGCGGCCTGAATTTTTTACCGAGGTTGATTCGTGGACTGAATTTTTTATCAAGGTTGACTCGCGGCCTGAATTTTTTACCGAGGTTGATTCGTGGACTGAATTTTTTATCAAGGTTGACTCGCGGCCTGAATTTTTTACCGAGGTTGATTCGTGGACTGAATTTTTTATCAAGGTTGACTCGCGGCCTGAATTTTTTACCGAGGTTGATTCGTGGACTGAATTTTTTATCAAGGTTGACTCGCGGCCTGAATTTTTTACCGAGGTTGATTCGTGGACTGAATTTTTTATCAAGGTTGACTCGCGGCCTGAATTTTTTACCGAGGTTGATTCGTGGACTGAATTTTTTATCAAGGTTGACTCGCGGCCTGAATTTTTTACCGAGGTTGATTCGTGGACTGAATTTTTTATCAAGGTTGACTCGCGGCCTGAATTTTTTACCGAGGTTGATTCGTGGACTGAATTTTTTATCAAGGTTGACTCGCGGCCTGAATTTTTTACCGAGGTTGATTCGTGGACTGAATTTTTTATCAAGGTTGACTCGCGGCCTGAATTTTTTACCGAGGTTGATTCGTGGACTGAATTTTTTATCAAGGTTGACTCGCGGCCTGAATTTTTTACCGAGGTTGATTCGTGGACTGAATTTTTTATCAAGGTTGACTCGCGGCCTGAATTTTTTACCGAGGTTGATTCGTGGACTGAATTTTTTATCAAGGTTGACTCGCGGCCTGAATTTTTTACCGAGGTTGATTCGTGGACTGAATTTTTTATCAAGGTTGACTCGCGGCCTGAATTTTTTACCGAGGTTGATTCGTGGACTGAATTTTTTATCAAGGTTGACTCGCGGCCTGAATTTTTTACCGAGGTTGATTCGTGGACTGAATTTTTTATCAAGGTTGACTCGCGGCCTGAATTTTTTACCGAGGTTGATTCGTGGACTGAATTTTTTATCAAGGTTGACTCGCGGCCTGAATTTTTTACCGAGGTTGATTCGTGGACTGAATTTTTTATCAAGGTTGACTCGCGGCCTGAATTTTTTACCGAGGTTGATTCGTGGACTGAATTTTTTATCAAGGTTGACTCGCGGCCTGAATTTTTTACCGAGGTTGATTCGTGGACTGAATTTTTTATCAAGGTTGACTCGCGGCCTGAATTTTTTACCGAGGTTGATTCGTGGACTGAATTTTTTATCAAGGTTGACTCGCGGCCTGAATTTTTTACCGAGGTTGATTCGTGGACTGAATTTTTTATCAAGGTTGACTCGCGGCCTGAATTTTTTACCGAGGTTGATTCGTGGACTGAATTTTTTATCAAGGTTGACTCGCGGCCTGAATTTTTTACCGAGGTTGATTCGTGGACTGAATTTTTTATCAAGGTTGACTCGCGGCCTGAATTTTTTACCGAGGTTGATTCGTGGACTGAATTTTTTATCAAGGTTGACTCGCGGCCTGAATTTTTTACCGAGGTTGATTCGTGGACTGAATTTTTTATCAAGGTTGACTCGCGGCCTGAATTTTTTACCGAGGTTGATTCGTGGACTGAATTTTTTATCAAGGTTGACTCGCGGCCTGAATTTTTTACCGAGGTTGATTCGTGGACTGAATTTTTTATCAAGGTTGACTCGCGGCCTGAATTTTTTACCGAGGTTGATTCGTGGACTGAATTTTTTATCAAGGTTGACTCGCGGCCTGAATTTTTTACCGAGGTTGATTCGTGGACTGAATTTTTTATCAAGGTTGACTCGCGGCCTGAATTTTTTACCGAGGTTGATTCGTGGACTGAATTTTTTATCAAGGTTGACTCGCGGCCTGAATTTTTTACCGAGGTTGATTCGTGGACTGAATTTTTTATCAAGGTTGACTCGCGGCCTGAATTTTTTACCGAGGTTGATTCGTGGACTGAATTTTTTATCAAGGTTGACTCGCGGCCTGAATTTTTTACCGAGGTTGATTCGTGGACTGAATTTTTTATCAAGGTTGACTCGCGGCCTGAATTTTTTACCGAGGTTGATTCGTGGACTGAATTTTTTATCAAGGTTGACTCGCGGCCTGAATTTTTTACCGAGGTTGATTCGTGGACTGAATTTTTTATCAAGGTTGACTCGCGGCCTGAATTTTTTACCGAGGTTGATTCGTGGACTGAATTTTTTATCAAGGTTGACTCGCGGCCTGAATTTTTTACCGAGGTTGATTCGTGGACTGAATTTTTTATCAAGGTTGACTCGCGGCCTGAATTTTTTACCGAGGTTGATTCGTGGACTGAATTTTTTATCAAGGTTGACTCGCGGCCTGAATTTTTTACCAAAGTTGGTTCGTGGCCTGAATTTTTTACCAAGGTTGACTCGTGGTCTGAATTTTTTACCAAGGCTGATTCGTGGCCTGAATTTTTTACCGAGGTTGATTTGCGGCCTGAATTTTTTTACCAAGGTACACTCGTGGCCTGAATTTTTTACCAAAGTTTGTTCGTGGCCTGAATTTTTTTACCAAGGTACACTCGTGGCCTGAATTTTTTACGAAGGCTGATTCGTGGCCTGAATTTTTTACCGAGGTTGATTTGCGGCCTGAATTTTTTTACCAAGGTTGATTCGTGGCCTGAATTTTTTATCAAGGTTGACTCGCGGCCTGAATTTTTTACCAAAGTTGGTTCGTGGCCTGAATTTTGTACCAAGGTTGACTCGTGGCCTGAATTTTTTACCAAGGCTGATTCGTAGCCTGAATTTTGTCATAAACTTACTCTCAGCTTTTACGCTGTGTTTAACAATTGAAGTGTTAACATGACGCGCACATCCCACAGTTCACCCTCATATGTTTCTCGTTGCTATAAGCAACAAGAATTTGATTTAATTCGCTTGCACATCACTCAATTTGCAAATGTTCATAAAAGCTTTCGTTTATTTTGATTGATTTAAATTTTTTTTTAATGTCATTATTCTTTGCATTGTTCGTTTGCTTTGCCGCAGCTGTAATAGTGAAAGAACATTTGCATTGCTTTCGCTCTTGAGCTTAAATATCTCATTCGAATTTCTATTTTGCATTGTTTTCCCTTGTCTTTTTTGCTTGAATTTGATAGGATTTTTCTATTAAGTATATTCATCATTAGTTTAAAAATGCCTGTTTCATTGAACGGTTCAAACAACCTTTTCAAATTTGCCATGTTACCGCCAGAGTTGATCACTAGGAGCTAAGTATTGAGAGTCTATTATGAAATAGGGCCAATTTAGGTAAACTGAATTTGTCGTTACGGTTGGATGAACTTTTGTGTTTTCGTAGAAGCGCCATTCAACAAAACTTGTTTGACTCATGGGCATACTTGTTTAATAGTAAATTCGTATTTATTAACAAATGCTTTCGTATATTTTGTCAAATTGCATCCCTAATTGTACTCACTGAGCTAGTTTAGTGTTTACAGTTATTATATGCTAAACTGAAGCATCTCCTAGAAGCTTAATTGTAAAACCGTTATATGACACATGACATATAGGACATATTCGTAACGTTCGTAAGCGAAATCTCAGCTCATTTAGTAACCGCAAACTAACTAACGCAATTGCCAGTAACTAGGCGGAATTTTTTTTTACGAAATATCCTGAAATCCTATCATGTTCAAAGTCCTTTTCAATATGATTAAAAATGGTTTTCATACGGTTTCTATCGTTATACTCAACTGAACTGGAACATCCGTTTCACAGTAGATATGCGAATAAGCGCCACGTTATCGATCGATGCCTTACTAGTTAGCAGAGTTTTTAAAATCATTTTTTAATCATTATCAACTTTTCAGAAGGCAAAAGCTGCCGATCAGTTGAATTCCGAACAAACGTTCAGAAGTGTTATGATTTTGGAGGAGAAAAAATTCATGGATTATTCCAAATTGAACGGAATTGCAATCAAGCAAAATCAATCGAATGCGTCTCTGATCTCAAGAAGTCTAAGTTCATGTAGTACGGATGATTTTCTACCCACATTCGAATCCGAAGATGATGATTGGCGTAAATTCGGTTGGTTACTCGAATTTAATGACATCAAATTGCCTTGCCTTGACGATGATGAAAAGGTGCTGAAGTTGGACGACGTTAAAGAGGCGCATAAATCGGTCATCGAATGCGATGAACAAAGAAGATTACGTAAGCCATTTTGTGTTTTGATGTTTGACTTAGTGTAAGACATGGTAAAAGAAAAGTATCATAACTTGTGCAGACATGTGATTCCTTATGGCGGTGTACAGTTATTTGGGTTTCGTTTACGCAATAGGAAATGTTCGCTATGGGCAGTCAAAGCTCACGCGTTAAATCGCGAGGTTCGACATGAAACCACAATTGTTTTCCTCCATCCACCCTCCTCACCCCACACCCCCACCCAGTCCCAACCCGTCCGCCTTCCGTTTTTTGATTCCGTTTCGTCCGGATAGGGCTTACTTATGCGCTACGCGGCGCATGTAGGTAAGCCATACTTGGGATCCCTGATCCCATTCAAGTGGTTCTTGTGTGGCACTCGTGGCGATTCTATGAATCCCTTAATGAGTAAACCATGTCTGTAGAAGTCTGTAAGACATGGTAAAAGAAAAGTATCATAACTTATGCAGACATGTGATTCCTTATGGCGGTGTACAGTTATTTGGGTTTCGTTTACGCAATAGGAAATGTTCGCTATGGGCAGTCAAAGCTCACGCGTTAAATCGCGAGGTTCGACATGAAACCACAATTGTTTTCCTCCATCCACCCTCCTCACCCCACACCCCCACCCAGTCCCAACCCGTCCGCCTTCCGTTTTTTGATTCCGTTTCGTCCGGATAGGGCTTACTTATGCGCTACGCGGCGCATGTAGGTAAGCCATACTTGGGATCCCTGATCCCATTCAAGTGGTTCTTGTGTGGCACTCGTGGCGATTCTATGAATCCCTTAATGAGTAAACCATGTCTGTAGAAGTCTGTAAGACATGGTAAAAGAAAAGTATCATAACTTATGCAGACATGTGATTCCTTATGGCGGTGTACAGTTATTTGGGTTTCGTTTACGCAATAGGAAATGTTCGCTATGGGCAGTCAAAGCTCACGCGTTAAATCGCGAGGTTCGACATGAAACCACAATTGTTTTCCTCCATCCACCCTCCTCACCCCACACCCCCACCCAGTCCCAACCCGTCCGCCTTCCGTTTTTTGATTCCGTTTCGTCCGGATAGGGCTTACTTATGCGCTACGCGGCGCATGTAGGTAAGCCATACTTGGGATCCCTGATCCCATTCAAGTGGTTCTTGTGTGGCACTCGTGGCGATTCTATGAATCCCTTAATGAGTAAACCATGTCTGTAGAAGTCTGATCGGAAACATCGCTTGAATTGGACTCATCTGGGCATAATGCATAGTTTTTTCGATCGATAATCTCAAAATGTATGTGTCGTTTCATATATCGAACATAACTTAGTACTTTAACTTTCAGCACTCGCGGTAACAGAGGTCAAAGTGGAGCAACGTGAAGAATGTGTCGATCCTAGCGAATTCTTTTTGAACAAACATGAAACAGTGTCGCACTGCTCTGAAGCGATTCAGTCAACGATTGACAGTATAAGTGTGCGTTTTATGTAGCTGATTTACTCGCTGTTTTAGTGGATTTCTGTGTCCGGCTTAGCGAGTTACTCTTTTTCATTGATCTCCGGTTCCAGTTCACTGAGTTTTATTTTGTTTTGAAAGATCAGGATGTTTAGTTTGACGCCGTTTGTTTCTTGTTTACCAGTCGAAATGTCGTCGCCGATTACATATATCATATATCTTTGGAACCATCAAGCATAGTAGGTCTTAGTTGATGAAAAAGGCTGACTGGATGGCATCGGAAACTTTTTAAGCAGTCGAGTGATAAAAGTTTCTACGTTTGAATAACAGTCATTCATCAAAAGTTTTTTTTCCGTCATTCACAGCTGATAATTAATAGTTTCAAGCCATCATGGATTAATTTACATATTTTTATGGGAGAAAAAAGCCTATTCAAATAAATGTTCGGCAGGGGAGCGCTAATGAGTTCCGGATTTTCAATGTTTGATATGGTAGCAGTATTGGAGAATTTGAAATTTACTTGCGATGTCAAATATCTTACTTGAAAAAAGCGCTCTTTAGTTTTTTCTTCAGCGATTTACATAGTTTTATAGTTTTGTTAAAGTCATACCAGCTCATCTTCTACTGTCTAATGCATCATCCCATTCTTGTTGTTTTAGGCTCAACTTTTGCTAACGGCTTTAATAAGTAGCATTTTTATGGGCTTGCCAAAATAATTATATCGTTGTTTTGTATTGTTATATGATTTTAGGGTGAGCCGAGAACACCTCGCACTACTGAGTTACCAACACCATATCTTTGCATCAGTGAAAGACCAGTTTCGGAGGGCAGCCAAAATGAAGAGGGACGGCCACGTTCGGCTTTCACGGAACAAGTTGAACAACTTGTTGGTGGAGATGGCGAAGACAAAGAAGCCGATGAACCGATCGCAAAAAGAACGCGAAAAGCATTGTCCAAAAAATGTCCTGATCTAAATGAGCCAAGCGTTGAGAACAAAGTTCACTTCATCATCGGTGATGAGGATGAGAAAATGGACGAAGTGAGTTTGATCGTCATTTTAAAAGATGTTTCGTTTATTTTTCCTCGGCAGCTGATTTTATTGTGCTCAAATAAGCGAATATTTATAGGTTTTAAAGCATAAAAGTGTATATCATTAAAACTTTATGAAAGGCTTGCTAATTATTCGTACTGGTTATGATCCACAAACAAAAACGTTTACGCAAATCCGGATTAGGAACGAATTCGTTGCTCGTTTTAATAAAGAGGCGCATAAATCGCTTATCGAATGCGATAAACAAACAAGATTACGTAAGCGGTTTTCACTTTTGATATTTGGTTTAGTGTAAGACATGAAGTGAACTTTGTAACGAATTTTGTTCTTAATCGGGATTTGCGTTTTAAAAAAATGAATTTAATTTTATAGACAACAACAGTTAATTGAAAAGATTTCATCGAAATTTCTATATCAGTTGTTAAACCTGAAGCGTTTACATGATAGTTGTTAAGTTGTCTTTCATTATATGATATCATTATGCGTGTTTCGCTAAAATAATTTATCGATTTCTTTAACGATGAATCATTAACAACTTTTGAAAGGAATTCACTTTAAAATAGGCATGGCAATACCGCCTTTCAAACGCTCTAAACAATCCATGAACAATTTGCAAAAACCAAGAAAGTTTTGTTCGCAAGCAACCAATTTAAAGTCCATAATTAGCCAAATAATCTTTTAAGAGACTTTATTATGGATTCAACTCTTATAGCGTGCTAGAGAACTAAGATAGAAATGATACATTGCGGAATGAATAATTGGCGAACTGAAATCGTGTACTAAAGAACATGTGTACCGTTTTGCTGTTTAACGCATTTTAAACATATTCGTTTTCTGAGCCGAATTTGAGCGAATTAGATTAACTTTTTAAAAAGCAATACATCATTTATCGTTTGACGTTCACAGGATAACAGCGAACTGGAAACGGAAACAGTACGATATCGCAGTGATTCGTTGTGCGATAGTTTACTTGATTATGGTCCACCAACAATGTGCTCAAGTATGGTTACTTCGCTTGCTGAAAAACCTCGAGCACACGAAATCAGTGACTCCGAGATGGATGATGAACCAGTTGCCAAACGTACACGTCACGTTTTACCGTCGATCAGTTTGGACGATGGTATCGTAATTCCAGTCACTGATTGGCAACCGATCCTACAAGTTGAGCGATCAGTATCGCCAACAAAAGCCAGAAATGCGGCCAGAAAGAGGAAATATACTAAGGTAGGAAGCAGTAAATGTTGCTTAGGTTCATTTCTCGTTGCTCTATTCGATTCCTGACTGATACAACCACTTATGGCGATAGCGTTCTCAAAACCATCATTCGTAACCTTTGTGTCCTGACCCCAAGACAGTTCAAACTTGAATGATCGCAACTCATAATGAGTATTCTGTCGGGGGCAATGTGTTTAGCTGAAACTCATTCGGAAGATATCCATCAGTTAACCTTGTTGACCACAAATCTCCGAGAATCATTTCACCATTTTCTTCGTATGGGGTAGTTTTTTCCAACTGTCACATCGTCTTTAGCTCAGTTAAATCGTCCGTCGCACGATTTTAGTATTGCCAAGGATTGGGCAGTAGAGACATAAATTCTGGGCCGATGTTTCGTGTCAAACGTTTCGAATGGAATATAAAGGTATGGAGCTCGCCGAATTACAATACCGAGGAATAGATAGAGTAGGAATCTGTGTAGTCGATCGGTTGTTTCCAGAATCTTATTTGGGGGTAGTACGTCAAGAACAGTACAGAATGGTTGTTGGGAAAGCCTTTAATTGAAAGCATGAGGTGTGTTGGATGTATCGACATATCGGCTTTTTGTTAAGCGACCACCAGGAGTCAACAATCGAGTTTGCTGTATATATCTTAGGAGACAATGATCTTGTTGAAGCTAAAAAGGGCGCGATTGATGCATTCAATTCATCTATTCCTGATGTTTGGTGTCTCGAGTCGAAGGGTTTAAAATTCGCTATATGGGAACGCCATTCTTCGACTGGGACAGAATTGCGGGGCAGTTCGGGGCGCTTTTTGCTTCCTAGGTCTTCCTTCCATCGGCATTACACCTCATTCCTGCTACTCACACCAGCGACTCTTTCGGTCAAAACCGTCGTAAAACGTTACAGAAAGTGTAACTTGTTGTTTTGCAGAGACTGTATTGTCTTTGTCAGACACCATACGACCGTAAACGCTTCTACGTGGGCTGTGATGGTTGCTATGGATGGTTCCATCCGGCATGCATCGGCATCTCGGAAGCGTAAGTGTAATTTTCTGTTGATATTTTTGCGTGACTAGAATATAAGTCGGATTTTTGACAAGATGACTAGAATATACGAGTTTTTGAAAAGAAATATAAGTCGACAAGTTACGCTTGTGTGGGACATTTTTTTCTCGAGATTTTTTGCCATCAAAATTTCATGCATATGCGCTTTGGCAAGTTAGTTGTTTTGTAAAACACATTATGACGACGTTATGCGTCTACGTATATGTGTGTGAATATCTCTGCTTTCTCGGTAATTTTAATTCGGGAACCGCTGAAGCTGGAGTTCCGAAACTTCACGCATATTCGTTTTACATCTTCAAATCATTTTCGGTACCCTATTTCAAACCAACGATCATATACGACAGAAGCAACGGTGGTATTTCTTAAGAGGGAAATATTTCGCATGCTTTTTACGTTCACTCGAACTGAATGTTGCATGAACTAGGTCAAAGAAAAACGTATTCTTCAAAAAAGGTCTACGCGAGAAACCGCGTCGGACCAAATCTCGGATCAAATTCTTTTTTTAAAATTTTTATCACCCACAAGCACTCTGTGAATTCAGCTAGTCTGAGCCGCCAGAGCGCATTTCATGCTAGCTTTTGAGTATGTATTTCCACTTAGTCATGAGCAGTTTGGATTTTATTGATTTCATGTAACCAGAACAGAAGTTCAAAATCGATCATTTTAGCAGAAATAACACAGATTGAGGTGTAAAAAGTAAAGATGTAAAAAAAAGTGAAAATATAAAATACAAAGGTGAACGAATGGATTACAGCCGGCTATAATTTGAGAACTTATTTTTACTAATAAATAAATTGTTACTGTTTATTAAATAACTTTGACATCTTGCATGTCGCATTTTTGTGGAAGTTTTAAAACATCAATTAGTCTGTTTTCAGTTCCAATTTTTAAAACAATTCGATTGATCTTTCGTAATTTCTCGACATTGAAGACGTTTTTCTTTTTTTAAGCTGAAAATTTATGCCATCCAGTTGTGTCGTCAGTTTTTCAACTTAGAGGATAAGAATCATTCTATAATAAATTTTTTGTTTCATCGTTGGTGGCTGATATCACCGATCTCAGTTGGGCCTTTCCAGACTCAATTTAAAGTGGTAACTGAAAGGAAACTGATTGTAAAATAGGAATTTTGGGCAAAAATCACTCGAAGTTATAAACTATTTAGCAACTGCTTTTGGAATATTCTGTCGTAATAAATGTTATATCAGGATGGACCTCTAGAGACGTCTTATGTGTAAAATGTTTTAAAATATTCCATATTCGCCATAAGATGCTTCGTTTCCGAAGTTCATTTGAAAGCATGTAGGTGGGTGTTATTGAGTTGATTGAAATCTTTTGATTTGATGCTTTATTTCAAACGTTTGTTGAAATCTTGTTATCTGGCCAATTGTTCATCTCTGTAGTATACTGAAATTGTTTCTGTAATAATTTTTCTCTAAATCCTTCATTCTTTTTCAGAGAGGCAATAGACGCCGAGCAATATTATTGCCCGAAATGTGTACGAGTGAAGCAAGAAGTGGATAACGTTTAAGCGTTATACACTTTGCTCGCATGAAACGATCTTTTCTGTGGACGATCATTGTACGTTCTCTTCATCGTATCGCTGCGTTTAATAATCCTTTAAATGCGATGTTTTTCTCTAAAATCATTTAAGCTTTTTGGATTTCAACGCTGGATGGCATTTTAAATAGTTGTTTTTTTCGTCTTTTAGCAGTAAACTGGTGAGGTTTATATCGAAAGATGCTTCAATTTTTTGACTTTGTCGGTGATGAATTCGATTGTAAAATGAGATTTGGCGAATGGATGCTTCTATCGTTGCTAGCTCAAAACACTTGGTGGTTTTCTCGACAACATCCAATTGAACACTAAAATAAAGATTTGGTAAGCCTCTGGTAATGTTCTTCGAGGGTGGTGTTTTGAGTTGGCCTGTTGATGTTGGTTGTTAAGAGTTTAGTAAGTTCGTTTTAAAAGTAGCGGTAGTAAACTAACTTTTAAACTAGCGATTATTAATTGGGCTGTGTGCTTCACGACCAGTTATTGAGCTGTTTCCATTCGCCTCAGCTTGGTTCTTCCAGTGGACGCCGCTTTTGGTGGTATAAAGTGGGAAACTTCAAAAATGCTAAAGTTGAGTCCATGTTCATGGACTGTCGTCCTTTCCGAAGCTGTGTTTGAATTTCTTTTTCATGTTTTTTGTTGCTCCAGCGCTCAGATTGAAGTAATGAACTTCTGTGTATCCATAGGTCTCTTTTACTCATAAATGTTTTTTCCTCCATCAAAGAAGTTCTAAGAGGTAAGGCAACAAATTCATTGGATTTAATTATTGAGCAGATAGTCAAGCTTTCTAGATGTCGATGATCGGTTTTAGTTCGAAACGTTCAAGCTTCCGGTACTTTCGTTGAGTAGTTTCTGCAAAGTTGATTTCTTATTTATATCGGATGCTGGAAAAAGCGCTGAATGCACGAGCTTCAGGTGTCGGAGATCGGCGTAGCGCAGCGCAACCGGACGCCGGTCGTCGTGAGCAGCTCGGTGGCCATCGATCCAAAAAGCCAACGTTCGTCACAAAACGGGTCGCTTATACCCGAATAGGTTCGGCCTATACGTGAATGAAAACTATCAGGTTTTCTCTCAGCGATAAATGGAAATCAGCAGATAATTTTTTCTTTTACATTTGCTTCTTGTACTTCTCGTTCGAACGGTTGCCGAGCGTTGTTCACCACCGTTTTACGTTGCCTTTTGTTTCTGTATATTTTGTATTTATTGTTTTTTTTCATCTATGTAATTTGCTAAAAGTGGAATATGTTCCCGTTTTTGAATGCAGGGAATGTATTCATAATTTTATTAAATTTTAGGGAAATTTATACGTGAAAAAACCATAGTATCTGCTAGGATCCTACTCGGAAAACATTAACATCTAGATAAGATGTGAAAACGTGCACGACCATTCAAGTGACAATATAATAAAAAGTACTGAAAATTTCATTCATGAAATTAATAAGGTCCATTTGGCATTATGCCAAGAAACTGAGTAAAACTTTGTCTCCAAAAAATTACAAACCATTAGTGTTAGGATTGTAAATTTTTCATTGTTGTTGTTATTGTTGAGTTCATTATTTTCCCTTCCATCGTATCTCATCGAAATGTTTCGTTGTCTATTCAGCTAAATTATTTTTAATTTTTTATTCGTTTATTTTGCAATATTTAGTCTATTTTTGTCACATTTATGAATGGTGTTTGGTTAAAGTTGCGCTGAACCATATACTCGTAACATTACCGACTTGAATGTTTCGTTTTTTTTTTTAAACACGTAAACAATTCGGACATTCTTAGGAGCTTTGGGTGAATGAGTTTTGTATAGATGTCGAGAACTATTACATTTCAGGCACTACACGATATCAGATCTTTTTTTCTAAAGTGAAGAAGGAAAGAAATTTTTTTTAACAAAAAAGGAAATTCCATAAAATATTAAAAATTACATTTCGACGTTCCTGAACAATCTCACCAATTTGAGGTCTTTGTTAGTCTTTGAAAAATATGTTGTTTCGTTTTTTTCATTCAACTGTTTCTCTTTGATGACTCGGTATGCAGTAAAACCGAAACGTCAGAATTGTTCAGAGAAAATTGACATATGGTAAACCGGACATTTGAATCCGCAAGGAGAGAAATGGGATGGGAAGGAGGAAAACGTTAAAAAAAATGTCTCGATAGCTTTGCTAACAGGAATCCTTTCCTTAGGGAGTTATACTCGCGCGTTCTCCACTATTATGAAGGTCGTTTTCTAATGAAATCTATGATACGAGTTATGCAGTGATTTTGTTCTTTTGTTTATAATCGTTTTTTAGTTTCTTTTTTTTTAAATTGCAACTGTTACAGTGGTTTGTTTTCACTACCATCACCTATTGATGAGGAGCATTACGGTCATTGCATACCGGGTATACTATACCATGCTCTTCTTTTTATACGGTTTCTTTCCCAAAGGGTTTTATTGTGAGATTCTAGCGATTTATTCGAGCTTCCGATGGCTTACTCAGAGTTGTGTTCTGAGTCCTTTGACTTTAAAAAAGTGTTTTTTTTGTAATCTTTTTACAAGAGGCGATCGAAAAGTTAATCGATTCGAACAGATGACTTTCACATTTGGGCAGCTAATGCCGTACTTGTGGGATGTAGTTTCATCGTCCTGTACAAAAGATCGGCATTAATTCTGTATAGAACAGTAACGGCTCCATTAAAACAAAAAGTTGTTATGAAGGTGTATTCAGGTACCCACTGAAAAAGATAAAATGGCGCAAAGCTGCCAGCTCGGATAGAATCACTAGTTTCATTGCCGACAAATTATCGTCATTTGTTGTTCGACGCTGTAACATTCACCAGGAAGGCGTTCTCGTAGTTGTATGTCTTATTGAATATTTTTTATGTATGGCTCGGAATTTTTTTTTCCTTAAGTTATTTATTATGAGAGCTTCTTGCAACATTGATTTCATGTTTGAGATTTTACCTTTTTTACATGTCCAGTTGCCCTTTTTCTCGATTATTACTTGAATCATCTCTCATGATACCGGGTTTTTTTGATCTTTACTCTTATAATCAGTATCAGATATGACCCGATTACGATCGGTAACTCTGAAGCTGTTTTTTTTTTCAAATTTATCACTTTATATTGGTGCTCAAGACAAACCAACGGGGTTATTATTGAGGCTACGTTACTGGCAGCTTAGCGTCGAATTTGACATCACAAGTTTTTTCTTAAAAGTTCTTCGAACGCACACCACATTTTGCATGCTTATTTCTTAACTGAGTGGCCATCTGGTTACAAGTTTCCACGAGGGGGCTGTTCAGTCGATCCAGATCGCCTATTTATGTGTAGGCAGTAATCACCGTCGCCGCCAGTTTTAGCGGTTAGAGCGATTTTAAATCGTTTTTTTTTCTATGCAAGAGGCTCTTGCCGATCTAAATGGAAGTGCCCTTGCCGGTATCAGTGGAACGTGCCGTTGTCCACGAAATGTTGTGTATCATGAGAGGTGTACGTTATGTTGGATATATCCGAGTAGAGGAATCTTTAAAATGTGCATATCTCAACGCAATAAAATCGCATCTCAGTTTTGGTCGTCGATACACAGCACAGCTTTGACTGCATGTATAAATGCAATAATACATCTGAAGCATTCACGTCATACGCTCATATCGCTCTGTGCTAGGGATGAGTGGACAATTTCTGAATGCATAGAGTTCATGATTAAAGTGCAGGTAAGAACACTATTTTAGCTAGAAATTCGTTTCGAAAATGTTGTCAACTAAATCGAGTCGTTTAGTTGAAAAAGTTTGACAAAGTTATGATATGATGGCATTCAGTGTACTGCATTCCTTGAGGAGTATATTAACATGTATATGTATATATATATACATGTATATATGTGAAGGTAGGTTGGGACCGTACAATGCGGAGGGGCGAGATAGTGTAATAGTTTGTGCTCACGTTTCGGCGCTTTGAGACATCTCTGAAGTTTGTTGTCCGTTTCTGGTAAGGTCAGAAACAATTTCATCGTCAGGAAAGGTCAGGAATTTCTCATAAGGTCAGGAAAGTTCTGGAGAATTTTTCGCAAATATCAAATCCGTAAACATGGCTGTTGAAGCACTTTTTTAAAGATCGATTTGAAAAGCAGAAATTATCTTCATTCAATTAACCACGAGCAGAGCTATTCGTTAAGAAGTCAGAGTTTTTTGTATGATCACGATAAGAAATTTTTCATCGTTGGTCTTCAAATGTTTCGAGCACATCCAAGCGCGTTATAGTTTGTTCTGAATGAGGTTGCTGCAGTTAGATGATTTTGAATAATGCGTGGTCACATTTGATGAAATTTATGTCCTCACCTCTGCCCCTCCTCCCCCCACCCCCCGCCATAACCGACCGTTCATGTTTTCGTTGAACTGTGAGTATTTTTTGCACATGCGTGGGCCCATGCGTGTTCTCGTTCTAGTACTTAAATACGTTAGCACATCCCAGCCACAGGTGATATACGAATACAACTATGAAGCATGAGCCGAACGGCCAAACGATGCCTTTCTCAGTTAGACCAAATTAAGGTTTTTTAACCTGTTGTCACGTGTTCTCTACGACTGAAACGAAATGGAGGGATTGCCTCGGAGAGAATATATGGACACCAATAAGGGGTGCTATGTAGAGGGTGAACGGAGCGTGTCATAACTTAGTAGTAAAATCGTTTACGGAATAGTAGTAAAATCTTTTACAGAGTAGTGCATAGCTACAAACTCTAGTAATAAAGTGGAAACATTAAAAAGTGTATAAGAGAAGCAAAAAGCGATATTGACGAAAAAACTCAAAAAGCGGACAATCTAGAAGTCACAACAAGGTAATCGAATATGTGCACTTACCTGTAAAAGTCAAATCCTGCAAGAACAAGAACAATGGCGGGTGGTGGGACCCACATTTCAGACAAATAGAGGTAGTCCTCGAGTTATGATGAAGATGCGTAACGACGACCCGATCTTAACTTGAAAATATGGGAAGTCAGAAGCTGACCTAGCCTATCGATGAGTCTCATAGAGTGTTGATGCGGCATGGAGTAATACTGTTTAGTGGCATCTCACAGGGCGAGAGATGCGTACATGCCGGCATCGTTCCCAACGTGTCGTGTCGCATACGGTGTTACCTTTTGCATTCCGTGCGAAGCTTAAAATATTTTCACAATTCTGACGTACCAGTATCGTCGTTTTAAGTTCCAGCTGTCGTAACTCGAACCGTCGTGACTCGGGGAGCATCTATACTGCATCCATGAAGGACAGTCAATGATATTGATGCGTCGAGACGCAACGTTCAAATCCTTAGCTGGCAAAACGCAATAGGCTAGCTTGAATATAGAAAAACTTAGGTGTTTTTTAAGTACAGGTACACTGAAAAACTGCTCGTACTTTTTTCCCAAAAAATGGATGCCATACTGTGTTTCTGCCAACCCTTTAAAATCGCACTGCGCTGTATTCATATTGTACTCGCGGTTTGAACTTTGATACAGTACTATCTGTGCTACCGTTAGTGTGAGTGTCATCACGAT